>CM029012.1:88775403-89200403 GCA_016801055.1 Panax notoginseng
CACTTTTGCAGGTACAAACTTTAAGGTAAAGATATGTGCTAAGTGAGTTATAGAGATCTATATTCACGAAGATTACTTATGTTCTATGAGAAATGTATTTTCTATCTTAAATGTAACATGTTGTTGAATTGTAAGTTGAGCTATCCAATGTATATGGATATTTAGTTATGATGTAAGACTTTGTATAGTCAGTTTGTTGTAATGATTCATGGCATTTGATTTGAATCGAAGAGATGTAATGTAAATGTTACGATTTAGGGCAAGACAGAAGGAGATGTATAAAAATTTTAATTATTCCGCAATTTTAGTGATTTTTAATATCGAATAATGATGTAAAATTAGAGATTTAATGT
The DNA here is from genome assembly GCA_016801055.1 of Panax notoginseng. Classification (NCBI taxonomy): domain Eukaryota; kingdom Viridiplantae; phylum Streptophyta; class Magnoliopsida; order Apiales; family Araliaceae; genus Panax; species Panax notoginseng. The sequence continues at coordinate 88,775,757 of CM029012.1, forward strand.
ATGGTTAACGACCGAAGTCGAGAATTAAGTTGTATAAATTTTGGGGTCGTTACAGAAAATAACTACAACTTTATTATTACAATTGTCGTGCAAAATACGACAACACATATACTGTGAGTTTAAATACAAATATTGTCATCTAGACAGTATTCAAACTCAAATGAAGTCCTTATTACAATTATTGATACACTATTTTACAAAATAGTGAGGACTACTAAAACAACTATCTTTAACCATCATTCCATACCCCAACTAGTACCCGCTACATTCTCACCTCCTGAGAAGAAAAATGGAACAAAAAGGAAAAAGGTGAGCTCAACTAGCACAGTAAAGAAAATTATGACTAAGATAATATTGAACAAATTATCGTTAGTCCTCAACAGGGAAAAATCTGATAGAATACAATAGACAACAAGTTTTAAATCAACAACTGCAGCGGAAATAATAATTCATTAGAAGAGTTAAGTAGAGAATGAAATCTACTATCATCTATGAATTTAAAAGTCTATCATCGATATTTTATCTCTGTAACATCAATCAATATACATCTTGAATCAAATAGTCATCTTTGCACTACAGGCCAAAGATATTAATCAGTCGGTCATGTTCATCTCAACACCTGTTCATCTTTGCACTACGAGCCAAAGATATTCATCAAGAAATCATTCATCTTTGCACTACAGGCCAAAGATATTCAGTAATATCATCATTTAGGACTGAGGATGATGAAAAATATATTTTAAAGAAAATGAATCCAGTGAGACAAAAGAACAAATAGTAAGGATTCGTACTTCGATTTATCCATGTTTAAAAATACTCCATAATAACTATTATGGAGCAGAATTGAAAAATGAAGATCAAAACATAGATCCAATCAAAGATAGGAACCATAACAGACAATCTTGGACACATAAAAGAAAATTTAATTTTTTTTGTGAATAGTGTCGTATTCATGAATAGTGCTGCATACGTGAATAGTAACTCCGACACCAAACGGTAGAAATTTTATAAGAAAAATCCTCATGCTTTGTGAATAGTACTCATGAATAGTAACTCGTGAATAGTAACTCGTGAATTGTAACTCATGAATAGTAACTCGTGAATAGTAACTCATGAATAGTAATACCGACATGAAAAGATAAGAATTTTACAAGAAAAATCTTACCAATATTCCGGTATAATGATATTGAAAGAAATAATATCATTTATAAAAAAATAACATCCCTTACCTCAAAAGAATAATACTTCTAGCTGGAATATCAAATATATTGCTGAAAGAAACTTGCACCGTATAGCAACACTCAAGATATCGAAATACTCACAAGAATACGCTTGATAATATAGAGAGAGAAGATTTCAGTTTCTGGTATGATTTTCAATTCTAACCTAAGCAACCTATTTATAGGAAAATGCTTAGAACATCAAAGTAGAAAATTTAATAAAATATTATTATTTATATATAAATTTCCTACGCACACCAAGAATTCTGAATTCAGCATCTTACTCATACAAGTAGGGACCACCAAAATGAAAAACATGTTTTACATATTTTTTGTAACTAAATAAATTCAGATCCAATATTTCGGAACTTCAATAATTCATAATAAATAGTCCTTTTATCAGAAAATTTTGAATCTTATGTCTTTTCATAGGAAATTCAATTCTCTACAACTTTGTAAGTTTAAATTTTTCCAAATTCTAAACAGAAATTGACCGAAATCCACATACGGACGATTTTACAGGCTAAAATCAAATTTTAGTCAAAAATAAGGTCCACCAACACACAAAACATGTGTTAAACATTTATTGCAACAAAAATACTCTTCCTCCTTATTTATTCATATATCACCCATTCATTGTAAAAATATCACCATTATTATATTATTATAATATAATAATATTTTTAAATGAATTATTTTATCAGAAAAGATAAAATATATTGTTTCAACAATTGTCACATTAAAAATTTTCTCCATCTATATTCACATAAAATGAATATTTTTCTTATCATATAAATCAATAATTAATTATTCACAAATAATATTACAGAATTACAATACTGACAACCAGGCCGTTCCCAGGAAAGAGGGGACTTTCCAATAAGGATTTCTCTTTACTGGCGCGCAATTAGGTGACCAACCCTCTCCTTAGACAGAACTTTCTAGACATTACCAATAATGCTATCTAATAATATTATTCAAATTATATGAATTATTGATCTGATAATGAAAAATACTGTGTAGTGATAATTATTGAAACAACAATAATATAAAATATCAACGTAGCAATTATTGAATCAATAAAATAAAATATTGAACAGTAATTACTGTAACAATTATTGAGTAGTGCCTTCTTACGTAAGAATTAATAATTAGTGGAATACCGTGTGCTACTGTACAACAACGCGTATTACTGTGTTTTAACCACCGGGTATTCTAACAGTATTAATGGTAATAACTACGCCGTTATTTATAAACAACTTATACTTGTCATTTTTTTCATCCAATCGCTTTCCGTTATGAGGCCCATAAAAGGCTGCGCCGTCGTACGAATATTCCCCGACAGCAAGAATATTTCACGAGCAAACGAATATTCGCCGACAACAATGAATATTTTATAACCACTTGCTTATTTAAAATATTTGCGCATTTTACCCATAACTTACCACATTAATCAAATCAACCCTTACTATTTTAAAATAATAAATAGAGGAAATTTAATTTTATTTATAAAAAGTTAGGGTCTTACAACCTCCCCTCCTTATGAAATTTCGTCCTCGAAATTGACGTACATACCTGGTGTTTCGAAAAGGTGAGAATACCTCGCTTTCATTTCCAACTCCAACTCCCAGGTCATTTCCTCAATAACACAGTTCTTCCACAAAACTTTGACTTGTGATATGACCTTTGTGCGCAGGACATGCTCCTTCCTATCCAAGATCTTGACAGGTGCCTCCTCGTACGTTAAGTCTTCAGCTGTCTCGTCTGGTTCTAACTCAATAATGTGGTTTGGATCTTTCACATATTTACGTAGCATGGATATGCAAAAAAAAACATTATAGACACGAGACATACTTGGCGATAAAACGAGTCTATAGGCCACAGTTCCTATTCGATCGAGGATTTCAAATGGACTAATAAATCGAAGGTTTGAGCTTTCCTCACATTGCCGATTCTCGCTTTTAGAATAACAACTTCTTGCACCTCCTTCTTCATATTCATCAGCTCCGGTAGCTTGAGCGATTTTAACTTTATCGATTAAAGTCGATTTTACTCGTATATCATCACGTGATCCATAGAGTCTTTAACTCTATCTCTATCATTTGTAAGTCATACGAAATGGGTCTTTTTGTTAAAAATATCGCACTCGTAACCACATACAATTTTCTACTCAACACGTCAGCAACCATGTTCATTTTTCCAGGATGGTATGGTCAGAACATGTGCCAAAATGAGTCTCCTCTTGAGTTCTTCGAAGCTCTTCCCACATTCCTTGCTCCATTCGAATTTTGTATCTCTACGAGTCAGCTGAGTTAATGGAGTAGCGATTCGAGAAAATCTTTCCACGAATCTTCGATAATAACCAACTAAGCCTAGAAAGCTACGTATTTCGATTACTGACTTAGGTTGCTCTCAACTATGACTCATATCCCAATCTTGAATAGCACGTCACAATGGTACCTATCAGTTTACTACCACACAAATATGGCGTCCCCTACGGAGAGTCTAGCTTTGGTGCATTCCACAAAGGAAGTCACCAGATAGAGGCTCGGATACCAAATTCTATAGTTGAATTTTTAACTCCTGAAGTTCAATAGGAGCCATTCGATATGAGATTTTAGAAATGGGTTTTGTACCGGGTTCAAAGTCGATACAAAATTCAATATCACACTTTAGGAGTAAGCCAGAAAATTATTCAGGAAATACGTCAAAAAATTTACTAACAACAGAAATATCATTCAAATCTGACGTATTTTTATTCAAGTCCATAACATGGGCTAAGAAAGCTTGACATCCATTTTTTAATAAACGAATGGCTTTATGGCTTGATATGAAAGTGTTTGACTTCAATGGTTTGGTTGCTTGAATTCGAATAACAGGTTGCTTAGGAATGTGAAAACTAACAACCTTATGAAAGCAATCAATTTTGGCATGATGAGTAGTTAACCAATCAATCCCTAAAATCACATCAAAAGCAAGTATCTTTAAAAAGATAAGATCAACAGGTAATGTGATGGTGCCATCCTGAATCAAGCAAAATTTATAAACAGTAGATGTAATGAAGGTTTCTCTTAACAAAGTTTCAACAAATAAGTCAAAGTCTAATTTCTCAAGAGTCAAGTTCAAACGTTGAGCACAAGCAGGAGAGATAAAAGAATGGGTAGAACCTGTATCTAATAAGGTATAGACTTCGCAAGAATACTTTATGATTAACTAACCCGTGATAACTTCGTTCGGGTTCCTCGCGTTTTGGTCAATCACGACAAACGGTTTTCCTGAAACCACCGACTTTGTTTTGCCCGTATCCGCCTTTGGTGCCACCGTCCCATCTGGACTTAATTTCGCTATAGGACAAAATCGAGCTATGTGACCGTCTTTTTCACAACTAAAATATACCTTGGAAGGCTGCGGATAATTTGGACTTATGTGTCCCTCCTCTCCGCATTTGTAACATCTAACTGGCGTTCGTTCTCCTCCCCTAGAATTTGTTACTGGTGCTGGTGCTGCTACCGATGTCTTCCCGTCATCGTTAAATCTTCTCTTCTTGAAATTTCCACTTGAATCATTTCTTCTATTATCTTGGCCATGATTACCACCGAAGTGGTTACCATTTCTGGCACGATAATTTCCTCCACGATGGTTATCATTACTCTGATGATTGTTGCCACCGGTACGATCCTGGTTGTGGTCCCTCGGTTGAACGTACTCGTTATCTCGCTCTAATAATTGAGCCCTGTTGACAACATCTGAATATAGAGAAAATTTATGAGAAATGAGATACTGACGTATGTCGGGTTTTAAACCTCTCAGAAACATCTATGCCATACATTCCTCATTCTCCACCAAATGAGGTGCAAACCAGGATAATTCCGTGAAGTTTGCCTCGTATTGGGACACCGTCATGTTGTTCTGCTCCAGTCTAATAAACTCTACCTCTTTCATATGACGAATACTTTCAGGAAAGTACTTGTCATTGAACAGTTTCTGAAACGTTTCCCAAGACATATTGAGTGCGGCTGGCTGGGTACGCTTCACAGATTCCCACCAGTAATCTGCCTCATTACGGAACATAAAAGTGGCGAATGGAACCTTCTGTTCCTCCGTGCATCCCAAGACATCGAATATCTTAGTAATTTACTTGACCCACATCTCCGCCTTAATCGGATTCAGCTTTCCCCAGAATTCTGGTGGTCCTAACACTTTAAACTGCTTGGCTGTAACAAACCGTACGTTGCTATCATTTCCACCTGTATTTTGTACATGAGTCTCCCTCGTCTGCTTTTGCATGAACTGCAAAAAGCTTCTAAACATCCTGTCGTTCATCGTCTGATTAGTGGTGTTATTTACAAGAGGAACATTGTTGTCATGTTGCACGTTTTTTTGATTGGTGAGTAAAGGTGTCTCCACGGTCTCATTTACTCCACTGTTAACATTCTCAGTTGCCATTCTCAATTACTGCCATAAAACAAGGGATAATTAAAGAAATTAACATATCACATAATATCCATATATTCTGACCAACCAATAAATAAGCTTAGGTAGGACATACTAGCGAAGGATTTACTCGTCTCTTCCCTCCTTGTTTTATTCCCCGATCTCCGCCAGAGACCATATCCCTAAGCTCTGATACCAACTGTGACGCCCCCAAAATAGGTTCATTTCACCCAACCCATTCTGAGTCGCCAAATACATGGTACAGAAAATAACAACAACATTATTATTACAATTGTCGTGCAAAATACGACAACACATATACTATGAGTTTAAATACAAATATTGTCATCTAGACAGTATTCAAACTCAAATGGAGTCCTCATTACAATTATTGATACACTATTTTACAAAGTAGTGAGGACTACTAAAACAACTATCTTGAACCATCATTCCATACCCCGACTAGTACCCGCTACATTCTCGCCTCCTGAGAAGAAAAATGGAACAAAAAGGAAAAGGGTGAGCTCAACTAGCCCAGTAAAGAATATTATGACTAAGATAATATAGAACAACTTATCGTTAGTCCTCAACGGGGCAAAATCTGATAGAATACAATAGACAACAAGTTTTAGATCAACAACTGCAGCGGAAACAACAATTCATTAGAAGAGTTAAGTAGAGAATGAAATCTACTATCATCTATGAATTTAAAAGTCTATCATCTATATTTTATCCCTGTAACATCAATCAATATACATCTTGAATCAAATAGTCATCTTTACACTACAGGCCAAAGATATTAATCAGTCGGTCATGTTCATCTCAACACCTGTTCATCTTTGCACTACGGGCCAAAGATATTCATTAAGAAATCATTAATCTTTGCACTACAGGCTAAAGATATTCAGTAATATCATCATTTAGGACTGAGGATGATGAAAAATATATTTTAAAGAAAATGAATCCAGTGAGATAAAAGAACAAATAGTAAGGATTCGTACTTCGATTTTTCAATGTTTAAAAATACTCCATAATAACTATTGTGGAGCAGAATTCAAAAATGAAGATCAAAACATAGATCCAATAAAAGATAGGAACCATAATAGACAATCTTGGACACATAAAAGAAAATTTAATTTTTTTTTATGAATTAGTGTCGTATTCAGTAATAGTGCCGCATACGTGAATAGTGTCGTATACGTGAATAGTAACTCCGACACCAAAAGGTAGAAATTTTATAAGAAAAATCATCATGCTTTGTGAATAATACTCGTGAATAGTAATTTGTGAATAGTAACTCGTGAATAGTAACTCGTGAATAGTAACCCTGACATGAAAAGATAAGAATTTCACAAGAAAAATCTTACCAATATTCTGGTATAATGATATTGAAAGAAATAATATCTTTTATAAAAAAATAGCATCTCTTACCTCAAAAGAATAATACTTCTAGCTGGAATATCAGACATAATACTGAAAGAAACTTGCACCGTATAGCAACACTCAAGATATCAAAATACTCACAAGAATACGCTCGATAATATAGAGAGAGAAGATTTCAGTTTCTGGTGTGATTTTTACTTCGAACTTAAGCACACTATTTATAGGAAAATACTTAGAACACCACCAAGAATTCTGAATTCAGCATCTTACACATGCAAGTGGGGCCCACCAAAATGAAAAACATGTTTTACATTTTTTTTGTAACTAAATAAATTCAGATTTAATATTCCTGAACTTCAATAATTCATAATAAATAGCCCTTTTATCAGAAAAATTTGAATCTTATGTCCTTCCATAGGAAATTCAATTCTCTACAACTTTGTAAGTTCAAGTTTTTCCAAATTCAAAACAGAAATTGACCGAAATCCACATACGGACGATTTTACAGGCTAAAATCAAATTTCAGTCAAAAATAAGGTCCACCAACGCACAAAATATGTGTTAAACATTTATTGCAACAAAAATACTCTTCCTTCTCATTTATTCATATATCATCAATTCATTGTAAAAATATTACCATTATTATATTATTATAATATAATAACATATTTAAATGAATTATTTTATCAGAAAAGATAAAATATCAATTTTTAATAATTGTCACATTAAAAATTTTCTCCATCTATATTTACATAAAATGAATATTTTCCTTATCATATAAATTAATAATTAATTATTCACAAATAATATTACAGAATCACAATACTGACAACCAGGCCGTTCTCAGAAAGAGGGGGCTTTCCAATAAGGATTTTTCCTTAGTGGCGCACAATTAGGTGACCAAACCTCTCCTTAAACAGAACTTTCTAAATATTGCTAATAATGCTATCTAATAATATTATTCAAATAATATGAATTGTTGATCTGATAATGAAAAATACTGTGTAGTGACAATTATTGAAACAACAATAATATAAAATATCAACGTAGTAATTATTGAATCAATAAAATAAAATATTAAACAGTAATTACTGTAACAATAATTGAGTAGTGCCTTCTTACGTAAGAATCAATAATTTGTACAATACCATGTGCTACTGTACAACAACGCGTATTACTGTGTTTTAACCACCGGGTATTCCAATAGTATTAACGGTAAATATTGTCCTTGTGGTGACACAACAAAATAATATTGTTCAATTTTCTTTATAAGCATTAAATGTGATAAAATTAATATCTCAGAAAATTAAGATAAGCCTTGTGGTGACTCAACAAACTTATAATAATTAATTGATACTCTATTATTTTTTATCATGTTAGAAGGCGACGTTCGATATTTCAAATATATTTAAACGCTTAGGACTTACTATAAAAAATTTGAGGGGTTTGCATGTAATTAATTTGTCTCATCTTGTTTAGCGCACATGCATATATATATATATATATATATATATATATATATATATATATATAAGCATGCACATATAGAATATTATATTCTATCCAGATTGATTATGGACTTTTATTCTTGTTTGGTTCACTAGAGCCACCAAGTGAACCAAAAGGTCAAACCCTAGGGGTGCAAGAATTAATATTTAAATATAACTACTACATTTAAACTCGGGCTCCATTATAAACGGGTCTTCAAGTGCTCCTTGCTCCTTGATCTCCAATTCTTCAAAATTAATTCTAACTATTCCTATTATAAAACTATTTAAAATAAATAGAAATCTTGCTCAGCAGTCAAGGGGAAGTACATAGGAGGGAGATATAATTTACATTAAAAAAAATTTAGAGAAGACGAGGTACGCAGACCCCATTTAATAAAACTCATACATTCATGCATCTAACTAAAATAAAATCCAATCACATTGGTCAATAGTCTATAATCAATCTCATTTATTATCATACACATCACCATATGTATCAATAATTAATATTCATCTCATAAATAATAAACATTCAATATATATATTAATATCATTTAATGGACAAAATTAGTTAGTATAAAATTTAATTTTGAATTAAAATAAACTCCATTATTTTAATCCAAATTTAAATCAAAATAAAACTCTTTTATTTTAATTTATCCAATTTTGAATAAAATAAACTATTTTATTTAAGGAAACATGGAATCTAATTTCAACTCCAATTAGTTATTATGGAATTCAATTCCAACTCCTTCTTGGTTAGTATCATAATATATATATATATATATATATATATATATATATATATATATATATAGAGAGAGAGAGAGAGAGAGAGAGGGCAAGGATCTTAGGCTCACCCTTATTGAACTCACCCCGAGCTCACCCTGCCTTTTTTATATATATAAAAAAACCATAACTAATAAAAAAATGCATAATAATTTTTGGAATTGAAAGTTTTAAAAAAAAAAGTGTTTTGGGTGTGATTTGGGTACATATAACAAAACAGTGTTATACAGTCTGTACAACACTGTTTTGTTATATGTACCCAAATCACACCCAAAATACTTTTTTTAAAAAAACTTTCAATTCCAAAAATTATTATACATTTTTAGTAGTTATATTTTTTTTTATAAAAAAAAAGCAAGATGAGCTCAGGGTGAGCTCAATAAGGGTGAGCTTAAGAAATGAACTATATATATATGTGTGTGTGTGTGTGTGTGTGTGTGTGTGTGCTTCAGGAATCTAATCATATACTATATCTATATATAATATATAATATACATATTAATATATGTTGCAGAATTCACCGAAAACACGGAATTTCAAAACAAGTTTTGCGACGATTGTTTTTTTTTTTAATAAATTTTATTCAACAAAATTATGCCCAATTAAATTGTTCTAAACACATATCAAAATACATATCAAATTAAAATAATTAATAATTAGCATAAAGGTTTGGCTCTGATACCACTGTTAGGTTTGTAAGATTCATGAACGCAATTAAATTGTATAAAATAAGCGGAAACGTGATAAAATAGAGTTTTAAAAATTTTACAAATCATATACCCTGATCATCTTTTATGCACAATTATTAATTAAACGAAAAGATAAAGAACAAGAATCATACCCTTGAAGATTTGTGCTTCCTCAGGTACAAGTTCACCTCCAAATCTTTTCGCGTTCAACTTGAATCCACCGGGTTTGGTTCCTTCCTTTGATCAACGTTAACCACCCTAGTGTTTGGCCTCTAGAGGTGATCCACCAAGGAAGAAGAAAGATACAAGAATATGGGTATTTGGCAAAACTCTAATTTTTTTATCTCTCATAGAAAAGGGGTGTACTCTCCTAAATATTAGAATTACGTATTCATGTGTTTTTGAAAGTGTCAACCACCATTACCTATAATAAGACTTCTCTTATTTATAGATGTGGGCAACCCTCCTTAACAATTAAGGAATCGAGTTTTATTTTAATTAATTAAACTCCTTTAATTAATTATGCTCCCAATCTTATTAGGAATAATTAATTAAACTCTTTTAATTAATTAGCCTCCTAATCTTATTAGGATATTTGAGAGTACTTTTATTAATTAATTTTCAAATTCCTTTAGGAATTAAATAATAATAATAGTAATAATAATAATAAGACTCCTCTTATTAATTTATATTTAATATTTCCAAAATATTAAATAATAAATATTAAGCTATTTAATTTATTCCATCACCATAAATTAAATTACATATACTTAACTTGTTATTACGATTATGTCATTTGCTTCTTAAATAATTATTCTTTATTTTTATGGTGTGACCCTTTAGGTTTTCCATATTAAACCGGTTGTGAATAAATCAATTAGAACAATTCTAATCTTATTTAAATAAATAAATTAAACTATTAATTTATTTAAATAAATACTATTTATTCTACAATAGGGATAAGCCTCCCTAGCGATTAACGACTTTTCAAATAATATAGATTTCAACATTAATCATAAAAGAACCTTTGAGTAAATAGTTACCGTACAATTCAATCCTTTCACCATACAATGTCCCAATTAAATATAAGACATGGAATTACTGTCAAGTCTTATTTTATTTAATTATATGTATTTCGATCCTTAAATGCACAACTCAAAATAATACAAATTAGAAACTCCTTTCTAATTTTATTCTACCTTGGCCAAGGACTACTGAGTTATCATTTATCGAATCACGTAGGACATTTCTCTTCTTTTACTAGAAGTGGTAGATTCTTTATTGATCATACATTATCTCCATGTACAACTTATTATACCCAAGCATACCCTTTGATATACCCTAAGGGTCTTAAGGAATAAGTCAAAGTATAACTCATCATATACAAGATATTATGATGATCTCAAGTCCAAGGATCACTTGTATTACTATCACTACAGGAATTCCTATTGACAGGCAAGTAAAACTCTATTAGGTATTCCTTAGCGAGCCACGTTCAGTGAACTTATTCTCCAATAAGCACTTATATACTTGCTTTAGTGTCTCCACACAAATGATCATGAGATCAATCATCCTCATCCAATGAGCAAACAACGTATGTACCAATCTATCCAGATTCACTAATCCCCTATTTAGTAATCCAACGATTGGGAACTATTTTAGTTTTAAGCTTTCTAAGAATTTAGATCTCATAAGAATGATCATCATCATTATTCTAAACGCATTGCTTAAAACTATGGGTTTATCACATATTATAAAGCAGCATCATGTAGATAATTAAAAGCCTTTAATAAATTAATACTTTTTATTAATAAATGAATAAGATTGTTACAAAGTATATGCTTTATCATCAAACATGATTGGCTTGTGTGCATACTAGTTTCACATAGCATGTAACATTTCTCTGTTTTCCCCGTCTATACTACATAAGTCTTTTTATAGGGAAACGATTGGTCACGTTACCCGTTCAAAGTCCAAAAAGGCACTAAGCCCACAGTCAAACATGGCTACAAGTGCCCATCCTAATCCTACTCCTGTCTCTCGCGAGGAGTTTGAAGGATTGAGGAATCAAATAACAAAGTTGGTTGTTCTTCTCAAAGAACTACACAAATCAACTCAGGATCCATAAATACCCATTCAAATAGAACCCTCTGCACATGGAGGAGTCCAGGGTCCGGACAAAGAAGTTCCAATACCTAAGTCTCAGACTGAGAAGTCCAACAAAACCCCTAAAATCACCCATCTTAAAGAAGATCAAGACACATTTGATTTTTAGAAGAAGGTTTTACAAATGGAAGAGACCATTCGGTCCATCAAAGGGATTGAAACGCATGGAAGTGTCTCCTATTTAGACCTTTGCATCTTTCCCGGGGTTCATTATCTAGAGAAATTCAAGACTCCCAACTTCGAGAAATATGATGAATTGGGAGATCCTTACACCCAATTAAAAGTGTTCATTGGAGAACTCAGATCTTATGCTGAGAACGAAAAGCTGAGAATGCAGCTATTTCAAAAAAGTCTGACTGAATAAGCCAAAGCATGGTACATCAGATTGGATAACTCCAAAATTCACAACTGGGAAGAGTTAGCCCATGTTTTCCTCAGTCAATACAGCTTTCAAACTCAGATGGCTCCAGATAGATATCAAATTACCAAAGTCAAGAAGCAAGTCAATGACTCATTCAGAGAGTATGCCCAAAGATGGAGGCGTCTAACTGCTCAAATTATCCCATCCATGACAGAGACTGAGATGGTGATGACCTTTATAGATATTCAAGAAGTTCCATTTTATGAGAGGGTCCTAGCTGGAATAGGAAAACCATTCTCAGAAATGATTAAGCACAGAGAAATGGCAGAAATAGGTTTAAAGACTGGGAAGATTCAAGACATCGCTGCTTTAAAAGGCGTGGCTGAGCATATCCAATCTGGAAGTTATGGGAACAACCCCCGGAGGGTCCATAAGAAGAAAGAAGAGGATGTCTCCTTGATATTACAAGGGCAAACACAAAATGCAATCAAAACTTTCCTATTCAAAGGAGAAACTATTCCCCTTTTCTAGCGCAATCCTCAAATCCTCCCTTGCCAAAGAGTGGAGAAGTCAGACGTTCAAGAGTGTTCACACCCTTAAAGGACTCACTCAAAAACATTTTTAAACTTCTGACAGCTCATAAGAAGATCACTCATCTCCTTCCACCAGCCAATCCAAGTGGAAAGGGCTTCAATACAAGCAAGAAGTGTGCTTACCATTCTGGAGCTCCAGGCCATGACACTCAGAATTGTTGGGCCCTCAAGCATAAGATCCAGGACTTAATAGACAGTGGTGAGATCGTGGTGACCAAGCCTGAACAACCACGTGTTCAAGATAACCCTCTCCCTCAACACAAGGAAGAGGATGTTAACATGATCAATAGAGGCAATGGAGAGAGCTCCAAGTACCTCAAATACGTGGGTGGTTCTTCCCAAACTAGCAAAGATAATTACGACAAGTAGGATTATTCAGAGTTCCTGTTCATGATGAAACGGGAGTTAAAATCTCTTGACAAATAGGTCAATCAACTGGCAGAACTGGTGATACATCAACACCAAGTCACACGACAGTTGTTCAGTCAAGAGCATGCAAGTCTCCTCTCTTTTATCATAAATACCTCACCACTCACCCAAGAAAGTGAAACCTTGGAGGAAAAGCTTGCCAGAAAAGCAAAAGCTCAAGCCCGTCGAGACTTTGCCAACAAAAGGGAGTTCACCTATTTAGACCGACCGATGGAAAAAAAATTTGCATATGCTGATCAGTGAGGGAAAAATCACAGCACTTCTACCTCCAGTTAATCCACGCTCAAAAAGATTTGATGCTATTGGAGTATGTTACTACCACTCCAATTCTCGGGGTCACAGCATTGAAGAACGTTGGGCACTCCGTCATCTTATCCAAAATATGATTGACAGCGGTGACCTGCAAATGGCAGACGATAACACCGTATCACTTGAGAGTGGGAACATATTTCCTCCAGGATCACAAAGATGGAAGGATATCATAGTACATATATTATCTGAGGGAGATTTGGCTACCACATCACTTACAATTCAACCAATCAAGCTCAAAGGAGTTGAAAACCCTTTGAAGGTGGTTGCACCAACACCACTCATATTGTCATTCAGGCCACAGTATCCTATTATCAACCTTAAGAAAGTCCCTTGGAATTATGGAGAGGCTGAAGGATCAACATCTAATACAACTGTTGTGGTATCCAAAGAAAATCTGCTATATCTCCCTCAATGAGTGATGAAGTCAGTCATCAAATCTAAGGGGAAAGTGTCCAAGGAGAAAATCGAAGAATTCCTCCGTAATATGGGACACAATGAAGCCAAGGTGGTACAAAGCTTGAATGAAGCACTGCAACAGATATCTATTCTAGACTTGGTATTCTCTTCAGAAGATCATCGGAAGGTCTTAATGAAGATATTGGAAGAAGCCCACTTACTAAAGATAGTAGATGTTGAAAAGTTTCATCATCTGGTAGATCACATCTTTAATAGAAATATGATATCTTTAATCTTACTCAGATGTTATAAATGAGCGAGTTTTATCTATGTACAAATGTGTTATATTTGTACAAGATGTTTATTATGTTTTAGGTTATGTGCCAAGAGTTTCAACACTTATGTGTTTCTACAAGATGAATTATTCTAAGATGAATTGTTCAAGTGTAAAGAGTTCAATTTATTCATGAACTGTGATAAGATTAAGTCTATGCTGATTATTTCGGTTAGACATAATGAGCTGATGTTAATGTGTTTTGTAAATGTATATCAAAAAGGTGTTTCTTTTCACATATATTATCGTATGGGATGAGTTAAGTCGTATAAGTGTTAAAGAAATATACTTATGTTTTAAAATGATAGGAATCAGAATTTATTTATGTTATTTGAGTTGCTTCATAACTATTGTTCAGTTATTGAAGTTTTATATGTTAAAAATATTTGATTCTTGATTTTGTTGTTATTCAACTGCTAGAACTTGCTGAGCATTTGAATGCTCACACTTGCTTAAAATAAAAACATTTTCAGCAAAAACAGAAAGAACTAAAGGATCCTGTGAAGATCGAGCTGATAGGCATCCTGATGAAGAGTTATTCATTATATGGATGAGCATGAAGATGAAATAGAAGTTCAAGCCGAGACGTGTAGAATAGTTAATTAAACTATTATGTATCTGTTGTGATGCATGAAAGACACACTTGTAATGAAATAAAGAATAATGTAATTATCATTATTTGTAATGTATTGAAGATCTTAAGGTAATAAAATCTGGGATTTGAAGAAATATATTGTTATATTTTGAAGTTTTAAATATATTTGTAAGATATATGGAGGTATGTAAGGAATGAGAAGCACTAGTGATGCACCGAATTCGGGCTTGAAGATTGATCATATTTGGGGGCATCACACCAATCGCAACCAAACACAATTTTTTTTTTTTCATAGAAATGAGTCATTTCATTCCCACCTTCATTACTCCAATCCAAATGTAACATTAGGGTCTTAAGGGACATGTCAAAGTATAAGTCATCATACAAAAGATACTATGATGATCTCAAGTCTAAGGATTACTTGTACTACTATCACTAAAGGAATTCCTATTGACAGGCAAGTAAAACTTCATTAGGTATTCCTTAGCGAGCCACGTTCAGTGTACTTATTCTCCAATAAGCTACATACTTGCTTTAGCGTCTCCACACAAATGATTATGAGATCAACCATCTTCTTCCTAAGAGCAAGTAACATATGTACCAGCCTATCCGGATTCACTAATCCCCTTTTTAGTAATCCAACGATTGGGAACTATTTTAATTTTAAGCTATCTAAGAATTTAGATCTCATTAACATGATCATCGTCATGATTCTAAAAGTATTGCTTAAAATTATGAGTTTACAATATAACATTATTATGTAGATAAATTAAAAGCCTTTATTAAACAATTCTTTTATTAATAAATGAATAAGACTGTTACAAAGTGTATGTTTTATCATATCAAATATGATTAGCTTGTGTGCATACTACTTTCATCAACCACATATCCAATGGGAGTTATTGAAGATGTATTGGTGAAGGTGGATAAGTTTGTATTTCCAGTTGACTTCGTTATCCTTGATTATGAAGACGATCAAGAGGTCCCACTCATTTTGGGTCGACCATTCTTAGCAACAGTGAGAATCTTGATAGATGTTCGAAATGGGGAACTCATTATGAGAATCAATGATCAAGAGATCAAGTTCGACGTGTTTAACACTATCAGGTTTCCAAATGAGGTAGAGGAGTATTATTTTACAGAAGAAAGCATAAGTAACAACCTAATGCAAGGTGATGGAGCTAACAAATGGAATGCGAATGAAGGGAAATAAGTTACAGAAAAGAAAGGGAAAGTTATAAAGGACGTGAAGTGCACAATTGACGGCATTCCAACTACTTCAATCATGCACGAATAACTGAAAAGGATAAAGTCAGGTTGATGACTTAAAACCAAGCGCTACTAGGAGGCAACCCATAGGTTAAATGAAAATCATATTGCATTTTAATATTTTTAGTTAAAATTAAATTTATTTTACTTTAATTTTTAGTTGTGCAATTTATTACAATTAATTAAACTACAGTGATGATAAATTAATGAATTTTTTTATCTTAGGTGGTACATCAAATCAAAAAAAAGGCAAGCTATGAAATCAAAGTTGGATGAGAATTGTAATGGTAAGGGAAAACATGGCTTTACTAAGAAAAGAATGGCAAGGAATGGCTAAGTTGTGGCATGTAATGGCAAGGAAATGGATATAGAAAATTGGGGAAGGATGTCAAGCTAAAAGGGGCACGCGGTCAAGGACAGAAGCTTGAATGTTGCAGAGCTCTTTCATTAGAGTCGCGGCGCTGGACCCAGAGCTGTAGTGCTCTAGGCTAGGTCGCAGCGCTCTAGTGCGAATCAACAAACCCAAAGTGGCATATAAGTGCCCAATTCGGCCCTTAATCCCCCACCACTCGGCCATACACTCCCCCACTCTAACCCAAACTCCCCCACCCCCCCACCCCCCCACCCCCCAACCTAAATTTCTCCCCACTTTAAAAAATAAACTTCAAAGGACTTCCAATTGCACTCAAATTCAGCATTATAAATCCAAGTAAACATCAAATTACAAGGATTGCAAGGAGGATCAGGTGTTATATATTTGGAGAAGAGATTCAAATCCAATTCCATCAACTTTGCATCTTATTCAAGATCAAAAGGGTAAGTGTTACATGCAAGCTTTCTTCTTCATCCTTGGGACTAAATTTCATTAGTTGGATACATTGTTTGGGTGTGCTACATCAATTAGAGTGAAGTGAACCATCCAAGGACTTTAAACTTGGGCAAAATTAAAGGCGCTCGCAAGGTGTTTTGTAGATTGCCACAAAGAAAAAGTTCATCAAATTCTTAGGTTTTTAACAATTATTTGGCATCCAAATGGCTCCTAAAAGACATAGGGGAGAAGCTTCAGGATTAAGAGCTGCAAGAGCCTATGACCACACTCACTTTGTGAGTGAAGCCGCATCCGAGCGATTTCATTCATTCCTCGTCAACAACAACTTAATTTAGGAATGTGGCCTAGTCACAAACGAGTATAATGAATGGGGAATATGAGCAATGTTGGGTGTAATCTAATTAAGCACGGCACACAAGTATACGTGATCAACAAGTAATATAATGATAAGTTGAGTATCATTCCCACAGAGACAGAAATTAATTTTAATCTAACAATTACCAACTTTGTATTATTTTAATTTTATTAAAGTAACCGAATTAATTATTAAAATTAATGAAAAACTAATAAACAAAAATCAAAGCAAATCAAGTCAACTAAATACTGTAAATTTTAATTAAATAATGGAGAATTAAGCCTACAACTTCACTTTATGTTTCACTCAGATTATCACACTTCTTTTCAGTCCAATTAACTATTATAGTTCATTAATCAAGAACACAAAATTAGAATTAGTCATCTCTCGATGCACTAAACCCATATCAACTTAAATTCACAAATGATAGAATTAAGCCAAACACCTTAAATAACTAATTCACTATATCTCTATGTGAATTAAAATTAAAGAAGGTTTAAATCCCAAGTTCTTACACGATTACATGCGATGATAGGTATATCTCTATCCTAAACATACATCATGAATTCTATCAAAACGTAGAAATCATAAACACATGCTATTATGACTAAGTCTAAACTTATATCTCATCTCTAGAATCCATACAAGTCCACATAGAATTGGTGATCAAGCAACTCATAAATTATGCACAAATCATAATAGATGAACTGAAAAATTGCTTTATTGAATTGAAATCAAAGCATGATAATCATCGTTACATTTAAAAAGCCATTGTAAGCTTAATAAATTGAATTAGTTCATAACTAATGAAATAAACACTGAATAGATTAAAGAGAATAACATCCAAATTACATAAACTGAAATTAAAGAACAAGAATAGAAATAGAACCACACTTCTCTTTGCTCAATTATGCAATCTTCGTGTTCCTTGCCCCTTTGCTCTATTCCTCCAAAATCTTCACAAATTAGGGCTTCAAAGTTATAATTGATTGATTGATTGATGAATGTCAGAATCTCTATGCTTAAGTCTCTGTAATTGCAGCTAAATATGTCCTCTGCTAAGTCCCAATCACTTCCAAAGTTCATCAGTCCACACCACAGCGGAAGTAAAATTGCATCATAACTCTACCTTCTTGTCCGCATTGTGACGCCCCCAAAATAGGTCCAATCCATCCAACCTATTCTGAGTCGCCAAATACATGGTACAGAAAATAACTACAACTTTATTACTACAATTGTCGTGCAAAATACAATAACACATATGTTGTGAGTTTTGATACAAATATATACCAACTGTGACTCTCATCCCAACCTTGGATAGCACATCACAATGACATCTTACATAAAGGTACAGTCAATAACTGTTTTAGAAATTTGTGAAATCCCAGATTTTATGAATAAAGATTTAATTTTTTTGAAATATTTTTTTAAATATTATGGTGTGAATTTGAGATAATATTATAGTTGTGGGTAGTATTTATAAATTTTGCAAAGTATGCAAGTTGTTGTATTATATTCGATTGGTCGGGGAATATTATTTTTGTCGGGGAATATTCGTACGACGACACAATTATTGGTGGATCCCACAATAGAATTATTGTCGGATTGAGAAAACGACAAAAATATTTTATGAAAATAACGGCGAAAGTTTTACCGTTCATATTGTTGAACTACTCGGTAGTAAAAGTACAGTAATACGTGTGGTTGCATAGTAACATACGATATTGATTATTGAGGCTTACGTGATAAGTCACTCAGTTTTGTTTTATTAGTATTATTAACGTAATAAAACAGAAAAACTTTTTATATAAAACAGAATACTTTTATAAAGTTATTCGTTTTATTAGGCTAATAGTAAAATCTTTTTATATAAAATAGAATACTTTTATAAAATTATCTGTTTTAATAGACAATAATTAGAATATATTATATTTTATTATGCATAGTGTCTGCATAGTATTTGCATAGTAAAATCTTTTATAAAGTTATTCGTTTTATTAGATTATAAATAGAATATATTATATTTTATTTAAAAGATTTTGCTTTAAATATGGACCGTCAGATTATAGTAAATCAATCTAGACCGTTCATGAGTTAGTTACTATGCAGTCCATTTTTCTATAAATAGAAGCTCATTCCTTAATTATTTCTTACGAATTCACTGAAATTCTAGAGAGAGAAGAAAAGTGTTATGCTACTTCACTACTCCTATATCTAGTACTCTTCCTTTCAAGGTAAGGGATATTATTTATTATACTCGTAAAGGGTATTCTTTCTTTCTTATTCATGAAGAGAACTTCTGTTATTCCATTCTATATTATTCTGTTAGAATAACCTGTATACGCGGGCTATCCTATACTTGGTGAAATTTTTCTGTTATTTCATTCTTTATTATTCTGTTGGAATATCCTGTCTGTGCATTTATGCCGAACCTGGTTCCATTATTTATTATTCTGTCGGAATATCCTGTCTGTGCGTTTTACGCCGGACCTGGTTCCATTCTTTATTATTCTGTTGGAATATCCTGTCAGTGCGTTTTACGCCAGACCTGGTTCTGTTATTTATTATTCTGTTGGAATAACCTGCTTGTGTGGTCTATCGCATGCATGGTGATTTCTTTTGTTATTCCATTCTTTATTACACTCAGTTGGTTAAAACTTTGACTTCTATACTCCATGAAATTAGTGGAATATCCTTGATATTTGCGCTTCATCCAGTATCTTTTTATGAAAATATTCTTCCGAGCATTCTTGAATTTTACTCTACAAAGCAGTATCATGTTGACAATTTGGACGTTATCAGTTCCTAGATAAATTAATTCTTGAACTTGTTTTATTGAATTCTTATATCATTGTCAGCATCCTCATGCTTATATTATGTTGAAAGTCATCTATGGCCTGTAGTGCATAGATGGACTTGGTATGATTATGACTAGGTATTATTCGGTATAATCATAACCGTAATGTTACAAATGATGTGAAAAAAGTCCTCATTGGCCCGTAGTGCATTGATGGACAGTTTTTGGTATGATTATGGCTATGGACTCTCTTTGGCCGTAGTGCAAAGATGAATTATTTTTTGGCATGATCAGGACCGTTGATGAAAATATGATTATCTTTAGCCGTAGTGCATAGATAATTCGTGGTCGTGATACTAAAGAATATCCTTGGCCGTAGTGCAAGGGTGATTCGATGATGTGAATTATTTATTAAGCTGAGTCTCAGCGATAAAAGTCATGAAAAACCTTTTAAATCATAAAAGATAGTAAATTTTATTCTCTACTTGACTCTTTTAATGGATTGCTTGATCCGATGTAGTTAAACTTGATGTCTATTGTATTTTATCAATTTAACATTGTTGAAGACTAATGATAATTTATTTTGCATTATCTTAGTCATAATATTTCTTACTGGGCTAGTTGAGCTCACCCTTTCTTTCACTGTTCTCTTCAGGAAATGAGAATATAGTTGGGACGAGTCGGGAAACGGAGTGATGGACCAGATGATAACATTAGTAGTCCTCACTATTCTATGTAATAGTGTGATAATAATTGTAATGAGGACTCCTTTTGAGTTTGTATACTCTCTAGTAGACAATATTTGTATTCAAACTCACAGTTTATGTTTTGTCGTATTGTACACGACAGTTGTATTATTAAGTTGTATTTAAATTCTGTACCATGTATTTGGCAACTCAAGATGGGTGATGTATACCTAATTTTGGGGGCGTCACAGTTGGTATCAAAGCTTAGGGATATGATCCCTAGCTAGGATGTGAGAATAGAACTAGAAGGGGAGAGACGGGTAATTTCTTCGCTAGTATAACCTACCTAAGTTTATTTAGTATTTAATTGGTCGGTCAGAGTATAGGGATAATATGTGATAGGTTAATTAACCCTTGTTTTGTGACAGTATTTGGAAATGACATCTGAGAATGTTGAAAATAGCAATGGAGCACATGAGACCGTGGAGACACTTCTAATCTCCAACCAAGATAATGTGATTAGAGATATCCATGTGGTGATTGAGGAATTAAAAGTTGCACTCAAGCTAGTCGCAAAGGTAGCAACTGAGAGTGAGGAAGAAGAGGAACCTTAGGAGGATTTATTAGAAGAACTTATTGATCAAAATGTAGAATTGCAAAATCGTATTCATGAGTTAGAAGAGCAGGCTGAAGAACGGAAGGCGGTCGTGGAGCAAAGGAATGTAACAATTCAAAATTGTATTACCCGATGTGCGATAGCTGAACAGGAGCGCTCTTTGGCAGAGTATACGGTATTAAAGCTGGAATCTGAGAATTCAAATGTCAAGGAGCAGCTGAAAGAAGAAACAACTGAACGAGTGAGAATGAAAGATGCATGGGTAAAAGCCACATGACGCGTTGATATTGTGGAAAGAGAAGTCCGATCTAAGAAAGCTAAAATAGATGATATGTATTTCTCTTTTTTGACAGTAATTGGGAGAACCCAGCATCGAGTTTTGAATTACCCTATACATTGCGGTCAACCCCAATTCGATATGGATCAAATGCTAATGATTCAGATCATGGAGCAGGAGTACGACGAAGCAGTTGAGGGTGGAATATGCCCTATAGCGAAAGTCAATTCCAGTGGTAATGACGACACCAAAGACTGTCCCGAACAAGTCAAATTCGGTAGTTTAAGGGAGAGCATTTTTCGTGATGAGGAATCGAACGAAGTTATCATGGATTAATTAATTATAAATTCTTGCGAAGTCTATGCCTTATTCGATACCGGTTCTACCTATTCTTTTATCTCTCTTGCTTGCGCTCAACGTTTAAATTTAACTCTGGAGAAGTTAGACTTTGACTTATTGGTTAAAACTTCGTTACCTCCACTATTTATAAATCTTGTTCAAATCAACACTTTCACGTTACATGTCGATCTTATCTCTTTGAAAATACTTGCCTTTGATGTGATTTTTGAAAACGATTGGTTAATTACTCATCATGCTTTTCGTAAGGTTGTTAGCTTTCATACTCCTAACCAACCTGTTATGTGAATTCAAAGTAACCAAACCACTAAAGTCAATCATTGTCATATCAAGCCATAAGTAAAGAGCCCCGATTCTTTTGTTGTTGATTTCCTTGTGTGGGATGCACCGAAGCCAAACTTTCCGTAGGAGACGTTGTGAATGACGATGGCAAGTTGATAGGTATCAATGTGACGTGTTATTCAAGTCTTGGATGAGAGTCACAGTTTTGAATGATATTTCTATTGTTAATAAATTTTCTGACGTATTCTTGAAGACTTCTTGGCCTACCCTAGAGCGTGAAATCGAATTTTGTATTGACCCCAGTACAAAACCCATTTCTTAAACCCTCAAATATTTATTTACTTAAAACGAACGTAACATGCGCCAAAGACATTGGTTCGAGCTGTTAAAGATTACGATCGTACCATTCAATATCATCGTGGAAGTACGAACGTGGTAGCTAACGCATTGAGTAGAAGATCGTATGCGGTTACAAGTGCGAATATACGAACCCACGTGAAGATAACGAATATACGAGTAGAATCGACTTTAATTGATAAAGTTAAAGCCGCTTAAGCTACATACTCAGAGCTGATAAATGTGAAGAAGAAGGTTCAAGAGGGCGTTATTCTAGAAGCAAGAATCGACGAAGAGAGGAAATCTCAACCCTCGATTTAATTGGCCCATTTGAAATCCTTGATCGAGTAGGAACTGTGGCCTATAGACTCATTTTACCACCAAGTATATCGCATGTTCATAACGTTTTTCACGTATCGATGTTACGTAAATATGTGGACGACCTGAACCACATTATTGAATTAAAACTAGACGAGATTGTAGAAGATTTAATGTATGAGAAGATACGTGTTAACATCTTAGATAAGAAGGATCATATTCGACGCTCAAAGGTTATACCTCAAGAGTTCGAATTTGAAGTGAAGTCAAGGTATCCTCATCTGTTCGGCATACCAGGTACGTACGTAAATTTCGAGGGTGAAATTTCATAAGGAGAGGAGATTGTGAAATCCCAGATTTTATGAATAAAGACTTAATTTTTTCAAAATATTTTTTTAAATATTATAGTGTGAATTTGAGATAATGTTATAGTTGTGGGTAGTATTTATAAATTTTGCAAAGTATGCAAGTTGTTGTATTATATTCGAATGGTCGGGGAATATTATTTTTATCGGAAAATATTCATACGACGGCACAATTATTGGTGGATCCCACGACAGAATTATTGTCGGATTGAGAAAACGACAAAAATATTTAATGAAAATAACGGCGGAAGTTTTACCGTTAATATTGTTGAACTACTCGGTAGTAAAAGTACAGTAATACGTGTGGTTGTATAGTAGCATACGGTATTGATTATTGAGGCTTACGTGATAAGTAACTCAGTTTTGTTTTATTAGTATTATTAACGTAATAAAACAGAAAAACTTTTTATATAAAACAGAATACTTTTATAAAGTTATTCGTTTTGTTAGGTTAATAGTAAAATCTTTTAATATAAAATAGAATACTTTTATAAAGTTATCTGTTTTATTAGATAATAATTAGAATATATTATATTTTATTATGCATAATATTTGTATAGTGTCTGCATAGTGTTTGCATAGTAAAATCTTTTATAAAGTTATTCGTTTTATTAAATTATAAATAGAATATATTATATTTTATTTTAAAAAATTTGCTTTCAATATGGACCGTCAAATTAAAGTAAATCAATCTAGACCGTTCATGAGTTAGTTACTATGCAGTCCATTTTTCTATAAATAGAAGCTCATTCCTTCATTATTTCTTACGAATTCACTGAAATTCTAGAGAGAAAATTATAGAGAGAGAAGAAAAGTCTTATGCTACTTCACTACTCCTATATCCAGTACTCTTCCTTTCAAGGTAAGAGATATTATTTGTTGTACTCGTAAAGGGTATTCTTTCTTTCTTATTCATGAAGAGAACTTCTGTTATTCCATTCTTTATTATTCTGTTGGAATAACCTGTATACGCGGGCTACCCTATACTTGGTGAAATTTTTCTGTTATTTCATTCTTTATTATTCTGTTGGAATATCATGTCTATGTGTTTACGCCGGACCTGGTTCTATTATTTATTATTCTGTCGAAATATCCTGTCTGTGCGTTTACGCCGGACCTGGTTCCATTCTTTATTATTCTGTCAGAATATCCTGTCTGTGCATTTTACGTCGGACCTGGTTCCATTCTTTATTATTCTGTTGGAATATCCAGTCTGTGCGTTTTACGCCAAACCTGGTTATGTTATTTGTTATTCTGTTAGAATAACCTGCCTGTGCGGTCTATCGCATGCATGGTGATTTCTTTTGTTATTCCATTCTTTATTACACTCAGTTGGTTAAAACTTTGACTTCTATACTCCATGAAATTAGTGGAATATCCTTGATATTTGCGCTTCATCTAGTATCTTTTCATGAAAATATTCTTCTAAGCATTCTTGAATTTTACTCTACAAAGCAGTATCATGTTGACAATTTAGACGTTATCAGTTCCTAGATAAATTAATTCTTGAACTTATTTTATTGAATTCATATATCATTGTCATCATCCTCATGCTTATATTATGTTGAAAGTCATATGTGGCCTGTAGTGCATAGATGGACTTGGTATGATTATGACCAGGGATTATTCGGTATAATCATAACCGTAATGTTACAAATGATGTGAAAAAAGTCATCATTGGCCCGTAGTGCATTGATGGACATGTTTTGGTATGATTATGGCTATGGACTCTCTTTGGTCGTAGTGCAAAGATGAATTATTTTATGGCATGGTCAGGACCGTTGATGAAAACATGATTATCTTTAGCCGTAGTGCATAGATAATTCGTGGTCGTTATACTAAAGAATATCCTTGGCCGTAGTGCAGGGGTGATTAGATGATGTGGATTATTTATTAAGCTGAGTCTCAGCGATAAAAGTCATGAAAAACCTTTTAAATCATAAAATGTTGTAGATTTTATTCTCTACTTGACTCTTTTAATGGATTGCTTGATCCACTGCAGTTAAACTTGATGCCTATTGTATTTTATCAGTTTAACATTGTTGAAGACTAATGATAATTTATTTTGCATTATCTTAGTCATAATATTTCTTACTGGGCTAGTTGAGCTCACCCTTTCTTTCACTGTTCTCTTCAGGAAATGAGAATATAGTTGGGATGAGTCGGGAAACGGAGTGATGGACCAGATGATAGCATTAGTAGTTCTCACTATTCTATGTAATAGTGTGATAATAATTGTAATGAGGACTCTTTTTGAGTTTGTATACTCTCTAGTAGACAATATTTGTATTCAAACTCATAGTTTATGTTTTGTCGTATTGTACACGACAGTTGTATTATTAAGTTGTATTTGAATTTTGTACCATGTATCTGGCGACTCAAGATGGGTGATGTATACCTAATTTTGGAGGCGTCACAAAATTAAAATATTTGGGAAGTGCTCAAGAAAACCTTCGTACATGGGAGGCCATGTGTTTAGGCTATGATAGATATCATATGTCCACAGAATTATCCTTGCTTGACCCAATAGACCTCAAAGAAAAATGAGAAGATTACTTTCATGTTCTTTCCAATGGTGAGTCTTCTCTTAACATATAATTATCTCCATTGTCTCCAATTGTGAATTATATTTCAACCAAACTTTAAGGTTATATAGGTAGTGCTCGTAGATATACTCAGCAAGTGGATGTGCACAACCCTGCCTTATGATAACACGAAGTCGCATGTCATTAGACATCTTGTATGATAGTAGCAAAACACCCTTCCAACGTTGGGTTCACCTCACCCTATTGGATTCACCAAATATAACTACTAAATGATGTATAAAAAATAACCTACTATTCTAAAGTTCTCAATAAAATTATTTTCATACTGTTTAGGAAGAACCTCCGCAGCTAGAGACCACCGTTCTATTCCCCTGTTACCCCCGCTCGACCCAGCTACACTCTTATTACCTGAAAGGAATTGTGAAGCAGAAGGGTGAGTACAACTAGCCCAGTAAAGAATATCATGACTAAAGATAATTAAATTATCAATAGACTTCAACAGTAATAAATCAAAGATTTAGAACATATGGTAGATGATAAAACTTTTCAACTATAGTTGCAGCGGAACGAGCAATCCATTAGAAGAGTCAAATAGACCATAAAGTCTATTATCTTCTCCATGTTAAAAGTCCACCAACAATGTTTTATCCCTGTAACATCAATCAACAATTCCGGTCCACAATCACGTGTATAACTCATAATTATAATTGTAATTCTAAATTCCTCTTCTCATCCAAGACGAAAATAATTTTCATCACCTCTCTTTACCTGAAATATCAAAGATCATGGTTATACCAAATCACAGTTCCTGTTCATAATCATACTAATAAATTCATCTTTGCACTACAGGCCAAAGATATTCATCAACAGTTCATCTTTGCACTACGGGCCAAAGATATTCAACAATAGGTCATCTTTGCACTATATGCCAAAGATATTTAACAACAGATCATCTTTGCACTACAGGCCAAAGATATTCAATAACAGATCATCTTTGCACTACAGGCCAAAGATATTCAACAACAAATCATCTTTACACTACAGGCCAAAGATATTAATATCTCAAAGAAAGATATAATCATTTCAAAATTTATATAAACAATAATTATAACCATGTTGATCAATTCACCTTTGCACTTAAGTTAAAGATATTCAATTATAAATTCAATGGTCATGATCGTACCAGTCAACAATTCATCTTTGCACTACTGGCCAAAGGGATAGAGTCACGATCATACCAATAATCTACCCAACTTTACACTCAAGTCAAAGAGAAATTTCATCACCAGGATTATAAAAATGTTATATATGATAATAAAAATACTATGATCAAAATATGGATTTAATTTCAAGAGCAATATTCATAAATCAACGATAATTTGGTCAGAAAAAAAACCAATTTTGTCTTGAATAGTATCTTGTGAATAGTAACTCGTGAATAGTAACTCATGAATAGTAGCTCGTGAATAGTAACTCTTGAAAAGTACTCCGTATTCGTACATAGAACCGTATACATAAATAATGTCATATACGTAAATAGTGTCATATACATGAATAGTGTCGTATACGTGAATAGTGTCGTATACGTGAATAGTGTCGTATACGTGAATAGTATCGTATACGTGAATAGTAACCTCGACACAAAAAGGTAAAAATTTCACAATAAAACTTATATCAATAATTCGGCATAATGATATTGAAGAAAATAATATCATATAGGAAGAAGATAACATCCCTTACTATCCCTTACCTCAAAAGAATAGTATTTCTGAATGGAATATCGGATATGATGCTGAAAGAAACTTGCACTGAATAGTAACTCTCAAAGTATCTAAATAATCACAAAATACGCTCGATAATATAGAGAGAGAGAGAGAGAAAAAAAAAACTTGTTTCTGGTGTGATTTTTAATTCTAACTAAGCACCCTATTTATAGAAAAATGTTAGAACGCCAAAGCAGACTTAACATGCTACCTGATGGCTTTACCTGTTACTATTCATGCCCACCACATTTGAAATAAAATTTTGTCACATTTCTCACCAACCAAAAGTGAGGCCCACCAATTCTAGGAATTTTCAAAATGTTTTATCATTTAAACAATAATCAGAAACTTCAATAATTCATAATAAATAGCCCTTTTATCAGAAAAATACGAATTTTATATCTATTTCATAGGAAACTAAATTCTCTATAACTTTGTACCTTTAAGTTTTTTCAAATTCCAAACGAAAAATGCCCGAAATCCACATATAGATGATTTTAATACCTCCATTCCGACAAAATACTGATAAAACACCTCAGCATTAATTTCTTCATTTATTATCACAAAAAATAAATATTTCCCTATCCTTCATTTATATCCACATAAAATAAATATTTCTTACCATATAAATCAATAATTAATTATTCACAAATAATATTACAGAATCACAATTATGACAACCAAATCGTTCCCAGAAAAGATGGGGCTTTTCGATAAGGATTTCTCCGTATTGGCGCGTAATTAGGTGACCAAACCTCTCCTTAGACAGAACTTTGTAGACATTGCCAATAATGCTATCTAATAATATTATTCAAATAATATGAATTATTGATCTGATAATGGGAAATATTGTGCAGTGACAATTATTGAAACAACAATAATATAAAATATCAACGCAGCAATTATTGAATCAATAAAATAAAATATTGAACAGTAATTACTGTAAGAATTATTGAGTAGTGCCTTCTTACGTAAGGATCAATAATTCAACAATACTATGCAATACCGTGTGCTACTGTGTACCCACGCGTATTACTGTATTTTAACCACCGGGTATTACAACAGTGTTAACGGTAACTACTACGCCGTTATTTGTAAAAACTCAAACTTGTTTTCTTCATCCGACCGTTTTCCATTATGGGGCCCACAAATGACTGCGCCATCGTACGAATACTCCCCGACAACAAGAATATTCTACGACCAAACGAATATTCCCCGACAACAATGAATATTTTATAACCACTTGCTTATTTTGTAAAATTTGCACATTTCACCCATAACCAAAGCATTATATCAAATTAACACCTTATTAATTCAAAATAATGAATAGAGAAAATTTGATTTTATTTATGAATATGTTGGGGTCTTACAACCTCCCCTCCTTATGAAATTTCGTCCTCAAAATTGACGTACGTACCTGGTGTTTTGAAAAGTTGAGAATACCTTGCTTTCATTTCAGATTCTATCTCCCCGGTCATCATGATTTCTCTATTGCTCATCTCTCGTGATAACTTCATTTCGGTTCCTCACTTGTTGGAAAGTCATGACAACCGCTCTCCCTTGAACTTTTCGGCTTTGACTTATCTGGGGCAGCATTTGGTGTCATCACTGCCGTTAGATTTGACTTTTCTATAGGGCATATTCCACCCTCAACTGCTTCGTCGTACTCCTGATTCAAGATCTGAATCATCAATCTTCGATCCATATCGAATTGAGGTTGACCGCTCTGTACAGGGTAATTTAAAACTCGATGTTGGGTTCTCTCAATTGCTGTCCAAAAAGAGAAATACACATCATTCATTTTAGCCTTTTTGGACCGGACGTCTCTTTCTACAATATCAACACGTCGTGCGGCTTTTACCCATGCATCCTTCATTCTCACTCGTTCAGTTGTTTCTTCTTTCAGCTGATCCTTGATATTTGAATTCTCAAATTTCAACTTTAATATCCTACACTCTGCCAAAGAGTGTTTCTGTTCAAGCATCACATATCGGGTAATACAATTTTGAATTATTGCATTCCTTTACTCCACGACCGCCTGCCGTTCTTCAACCTGTTCTTCTAACTCATGAATACGATCTTGCAGTTCTACATTTCGATCAAAAAAATTTTCTAATAAATTCTCCTCAGGTTCCTCTTCTTCCTCACTCTCAGCTGCTACCTCTGCAACTAGCTCGGGTGCAACTATTAATTCTTCCCTCACCACAAGAATATCTCTAATTTCTTCGTTGCCTGACATCACATTATCCTGGTTGGTGATTAGGGGTGTCTCCACTGTCTCATTCACTCTATTGTTAACATTCTCAGCTGTCATTCTTAAATACTGCCATAAAATAAGGGTTAATTAAACAATTAATGTATCACATAATATCCTTATATTATGACCGACCAACAAATAAGCTTAGGTATGACATACTAGCGAAGAATTTACTCATCTCTCCCCTCCTAGTTCTATTCCCCGATCTCCGCCAGAGACCATATCCCTAAGCTCTGATACCAAGTGTAACGCCCCCAAAATAGGTCCAATCCATCCAACCTATTCTGAGTCGCCAAATACATGGTACAGAAAATAACTACAACTTTATTACTACAATTGTCGTGCAAAATACAACAACACATATGTTGTGAGTTTTGATATAAATATATACCAACTGTGACTCTCATCCCAACCTTGGATAGCACATCACAATGGCACCTTACATAAAGGTACAGTCAATAACTATTTTAGAAATTAAAATCTTTGGGAAGTGCTCAAGGAAACCTTCGTACATGGGAGGCCATGTGTTTAGGTTATGATAGATATCATATGTCCACAGAATTATCCTTGGTTGATCCAATAGACCCCAAAGAAAAATGAGAAGATTACTATCTTGTTCTTTACAATGGTGTGTCTTCTCTTGACATATAATTATCTCCATTATCTCTAATTGTGAATTATATTTTAACCAAACTCAAAGGTTATATAGGTAGTGCTCGTAGATATACTCAGCAAGTGGATGTGCACAACCCTGCCTTATGATAACATGAAGTCGCATGTCATTAGACATCTTATATGATAGTAGCAAAACACCCTTCCAACGTTGGGTTCACCTCACCCTATTGGATTCACCAAATATAACTACTAAATGATGTATAATACAACCCACTATTCTAAAGTTCTCAATAAAATTATTTCCACACTGTTTAGAAAGAATCTCCACAGCTAGAGACCACCGTTCTATTCCCCTGTTACCCGCTCGACCCAGCTACACTCTTATTACCTGAAAAGAATTGTGAAGTAGAAGGGTGAGCACAACTAGCCCAGTAAAGAATAACATGACTAAAGATAATTAAATTATCAATAGACTTCATCAGTAATAAATCAAAGATTTAGAACATATGGTAGATGATAAAACTTTTCAACCATAGTTGCAGCGGAACGAGCAATCCATTAGAAGAGTCAAATAGACCATAAAGTCTATTATCTTCTCCATGTTAAAAGTCCACCAACAATGTTTTATCCCTGTAACATCAATCAACAGTTCCGGTCCACAATCACGTGTATAACTCATAATTATAATTGTAATTCTAAATTCCTCTTCTCATCCAAGACGAAAATAATTTTCATCACCTCTCTTTACCTGAAATATCAAAGATCATGGTTATACCAAATCACAGTTCCTGTTCATAATCATACTAATAAATTCATCTTTGCACTACAGGCCAAAGATATTCATCAACAGTTCATCTTTGCACTACGGGCCAAAGATATTCAACAACAGATCATCTTTACACTACATGCCAAAGATATTCAACAACAGATCATCTTTGCACTACAGGCTAAAGATATTCAATAACAGATCATCTTTGCACTACAGGCCAAAGATATTCAACAACAGATCATCTTTGCACTACAAGTCAAAGATATTAATATCTCAAAGAAATATATAGTCATTTTAAAATTTATATAAACAATAATTATAACCATGTTGATCAATTTACCTTTGTACTTAAGTTAAAGATATTCAATTATAAATTCAATGGTCATGATCATGACAGTCAACAATTCATCTTTGCACTACTGGCCAAAGGGAACTCATAGTCACGATTATACCAATAATCTATCTATCTTTACACTCAAGTCAAAGAGAAATTTCATCACCAGGCTTATAAAAATGTTATATATGATAATAAAAATAATATGATCAAAACATGGATTTAATTTCAAGAGCAATATTCATAAATCAACGATAATTTGGTCAGAAAAAGAAATCAATTTTGTCGTGAATAGTATCCCATGAATAGTAACTCGTGAATAGTAACTCATGGTAACTCATAAATAGTAACTCGTGAATAGTACCTCATGAATAGTACTCTGTATTCATACATAGTACCGTAAACATAAATAATGTCATATACGTAAATAGTGTAATATACAAGAATAGTGTCGTATACGTTAATAGTATCGTATACGTGAATAGTATCGTATACGTGAATAGTGCCGTATACGTGAATAGTAACCCGACACAAAAAGGTAGAAATTCCACAATAAAACTTATATCAATAATTCGGCATAATGATATTGAAGAAAATAATATCATATAAGAAGAAGATAACATCCCTTACTATCCTTTACCTCAAAAGAACAGTATTTCTGAATGAAATATCGGATATGATGTTGAAGAAAACTTGTACTGAATAGCAACTCTCAAAGTATCTAAATACTCACAAAATACGCTCGATAATATATAGAGAGAGAGACACAGAGAGAGAGAGAGAAAAAAAACTTATTTCTGGTGTGATTTTCAATTCTAACTAAGCACCCTATTTATAGAAAAATGTTAGAACGTCGAAGCAGACTTACCTGCTACCTGATGGCTTTACCTGTTACTATTCATGTCCACCACATTTGAAATAAAATTTTAGCACATTTCTCACCAACCAAAAGTGGAGCTCACCAATTCTAGAAATTTCTAAAATATTTTATCATTTAAACAATAATCAAAAAGTTCAATAATTCATAATAGATAGCCCTTTTATCAGAAAAATACGAATTTTATGTCCATTCCATAGAAAATTAAATTCTCTACAACTTTGTAGCTTTAAGTTTTTCCAAATTCCAAACGAAAAATGCCCGAAATCCACATACGGATGATTTTTAATACCTCCATTCCGACAAAATACTGATAAAATACATCAGCATTAATTCCTTCATTTATAATCACATAAAATAAATATTTCCCTATCCTTCATTTATATCCACATAAAATAAATATTTCTTATCATATAAATCAATAATTAATTATTCACAAATAATATTACAGAATCACAATTATGACAACCAGGTCGTTCCCAAGAATGAGGGGGCTTTTCGATAAGGATTTCTCCTTACTGGCACGCAATTAGGTGACCAAACCTCTCTTTAGACAAAACTTTTTAGACATTGCCAATAATGCTATCTAATAATATTATTCAAATAATATGAATTATTGATCTGATAATGGGAAATACTGTGCAGTGATAATTATTGAAATAACAATAATATAAAATATCAACGCAGCAATTATTGAATCAATAAAATAAAATATTAAATAGTAATTACTGTAACAATTATTGAGTAGTGACTTCTTACGTAAGGATCAATAATTCAACAATACTATGCAATACCGTGTGCTACTGTGTACCCACGCGTATTACTGTATTTTAACCATAGGGTATTCCAACAGTGTTAACGGTAACTACTACGCCGTTATTTGTAAAAACTCAAACTTGTCATTTTCTTCATCCGACCGTTTTTCGTTATGGGGCCCAAAAATGACTGCACCATCGTACGAATATTTCCCGATAACAAGAATATTCCACGACCTAATAAATATTCCCCAACAACAATGAATATTTTATAACCACTTGCTTATTTTGCAAAATTTGCACATTTCACCCATAACCAAAGCATTATATCAAATTAACACCTTATTAATTCAAAATAATGAATAGAGAAAATTTGATTTTATTTATGAATAAGTTGGGGTCTTACACGCGTGCCCCCGCCCCGGCGAGATATTTAGGCTTGGGAACCCCCGCCCCGGTGGAGTATTTAAGCTTGGGAACCCTCACCCCAGCGGAGTGTTTAATCTCTGAAACCTAGCCCCAGCGGGGTATTTACTATATAAAAGGTCAGCCCGGTGGGGTACTGTCATGCACTTTTTTGCCATATTACCACCATCATGCCTTAGCTAACATATACTAAAACATGCACATAAAACAAGCACAAACATATAAAATGATACTAAAATAAATGGATTAAGCATTGTTTAAGTTCGAATAGGCATCTGATTCGTAGGTATGAAACTCACTCATCAAGCAACCATAGAGGAACGTGGTTAGGGATTTCTAAGAACACAACTTGAGGCAATTTTAATGTCAATTGTTAAAGAATTTTATGGTAATGTAGTGGAGGCGAGGAACAAGGTGGCCATCGTGCACGACAGATCGATATCATTTGATAGCGTGGCTATCAATGCTTATTATCACTTGGCCCCAATCGAGAA
This sequence comes from Panax notoginseng, assembly GCA_016801055.1. Lineage (NCBI taxonomy): Eukaryota > Viridiplantae > Streptophyta > Magnoliopsida > Apiales > Araliaceae > Panax > Panax notoginseng. Next base: position 88,810,271 of record CM029012.1, read on the forward strand.
TGACGAATTCGTGCAATACAAACAAGAGCAGCTCGACTGGAATAAGGTTATCAAATGCTTATGTAGACCCGATGCACAATGGATTATTAGAGGCAAAGAGGCAGTGTCCTTTTCCATGAGTGAATTGAGCCAGTTCGGTAAGGCTTGGTTTTTTTTATTTGTGCAAAATTGTTTCCTTCCTCTCATGTTTTAGATGTTATAAACTCCAGAGCAGTTCTTCTGTTTGCTATTGTTACTAGTAAGAGCATTGACGTGGGCAAGGTCATTTATGGGTCAACCCTCCATGCATTGAAGGTCAGTTCCACAGGCAGACTTCCATACCCATCACTTATATGTGGGTTGTGTCGGAACGCCAATGTTATTTGGTCCCCGGATGAGATATTCGAACAACCAATGGTGGTGTTGGATAGCAGGACCATCAGTTACTTCAAAGAATGGCAAGGTGACATCCCAGAATTGAGAGGTGCCTCTTTCATCGTAAGAGATGAGGCTGAAGTTGTTATTGATATTGAGGCTGCTACTGGTGCTGGAGGTACATGTCCATCTCATACTGATAGGCATGTTGGGCAAGGTTCAGCTTCTTTATTTAGAGCTATAATGGATTTACTATGACAGAGGTTAGTGCTCTTTGTGGTGCTACAAATAAAGTTGGGACGAGGCCAGAAACAACTATTCAAGTTGTCTCGCCAACAAACACGAAGGGTGGATCAGATAGCATGGTGAGTGGATTCATTTATAGACTATACAAACGAGGTTATCTTAACATTTACACATCGCTTCAATGTGACTGGTTCGGATCTCATCCACTTTTCACCACCATCAGTGTTTCCTAACCTGACATTCGAGATAGAGGAGGAGACTGACAGCGATGACATAGCAAATGAGGTTGACTGACGCCCCATGTTGGTCATTTTACCGATCAATATATGCGTGCAAGTATACACGGTCAACAAGTAATAAAGAGTAAGTAAAGTATCATTCCCACAGAGAATTAACTAATAAAGTTCACCAAGCATTAACTCATAACCATTTCAGTCTTATTTAAATGAATGATATTATATTTTATATTTAAACTATGAAATTAAATAAACCTAACTATTCCTAGAGTGAGAATAGATAATGAAGACCTGAGATCACAATTTCATCTATTGACTCATTCAAATCTACACATTTCATGTTAAGCCACATTAATTGTGTCGGATTGTTAATCAAGAATACGAAAGTAAAGTATAGCCATCTCTCAATGTACTATACACAAATCACATGTAATCCACAGTTGATAGAATACACATGAACACCCACATTACCTAAACCACTATATGTCTATGTGATTTACAAATAATTAGGGTTTAAGCCCGAGTTCTCAATCGACTACGAATGGTGCTTCGGTATATGTTTATCCTAAGCACAAATCATACATCCTATCACAATGTAAAATTTACAATCATAAGCTAATAAGATCATATCTTAACCCACACTTCGTCTCTCGAGTCCATATGAATTATCACAGTAATTGATAGACAATCAACTAAGCAAATAGCATGAATCTAATTAGACAAGACCAAAGCAATTAATAAGGCTAACAATGAAATATATCAGAAATAACTAGTCCAAAGAATCCATTGTAATCTCAGAACAGAGTTTAAATCATAGCTGAATCAAATCTATCATCCACATATAGAATAAACATCATAAGATACAATTATGAATCAAAGAGAAAATAAGAGTAGAGAATTATAGTGCAAATCTGTTCTCCTGATCCAAGATGGAATCTCTGATGCTTTCCAATTTCTTCAAGTCTTTGATCTAATCAACTCTAGAAATCACTATTCTAATCTACTCTAATCTAATATGGAAATTAAAGAGATGAAGAATCAGTAGCTCCTTGATCCCCCAAAGGTTGGAATATCCTTTTCATCATGAAAATACGTCTAATATATAAGCCCTCATTCAACTCTCCTCTCAGTTACGCAAATTAAAATAAAGTCAGCAGCTTCAGTCAACGTCACACGCGGCCGCGCGAGGCTATACTGCACCACAGGCGCGGGCGCGCCTGGTAACATTTTTTGGCTCTGCAGGTGTATGGTGCTGGCTCGCGCTTCCTAGCTCTTTTGGCCGCACGGCCGTGCGGCTCCTGAACTCTGCACTCTTTGCTCTGCTGTTGCTTGTTCCTTGCATGCTCAATTTCTTTTGACCAATCGACTCTCGTGTCATGCCATCACTGATCTCATGCCGCATTCCAACGCCGAGCCATGTCATTTCCTACACTTTCACACCAAAGGAGTTCTCAGTCTATGCAATGCAAAATAACAAGAAGTGCAACTAAAAATACACTAAAATGTACTTGAGATGGGCATAGTTCTCGTGAATTGATATCCAATAAGTAGGTATTGTAACGCCCCGAAATCCGGTCTATTTTCACATTCGGATTCCGTACGTCACTATCATGCTTTCTTCCAAACATACATCATTATATACTAAAATATAATAACATATATTCTAAAATCCCAGGTTCTATAACCACAAAACCTCTTTCATTACAAATAATGATAATTACATTATTCTTTACATCTTACACGAGTGACTTTCATCCGCCACAAAGGATTCATAACTGTTCATTAAACTAGTCTATAGTTTAATTCTATCATTCTATATTACAAGTCTTCACTTGCTCTTCACGCACATTCATATAATGAATGTCACTTCGTCTGAATACCGCTCAGCTTGATCTTTACGGGATCTTTAAGTTCTTTCTAACATCGTTCGCTGAAAATATTTTTCATTTAAAGCAAGTGTGAGCATTCAATTGCCCAGCAAGTCATAACAGTTGAACAAACAACTTCAAGAGTTTAAACATTCTTTAGAACTTCAATAACCGAACAAAGGTTATGAAGCAGCTTGAATAATAGGAATAGTCTTGATTCCTATCATTTTAAAACATTAGTCACATGCACTTTGAAATACTTTCATTCTCTACTTTCTTTCATGCACAATCGGTTTGGCTAGAATCAATAGCACAGACTTAACAATAACGGTTCATGTATAAACCGAACATACTTGTATTGAACAGTTCGATCACAAAATAGTTCATCTCATAAAACACCGAAGTGCTCACATTGTGGCTCAAGGCCTCATACATACTACCATCTTGTACACATATTGCACATTCACACATAGATAGAACCTCTCAAGTTCAACATCTGAGAAGTTTTAGAAACTAGCATTCATTTAAAATATGAATGAAGTTAGGAAACTTGCCTTACGCATAGCTACAGCTTACAGTTTACGCTGAAATGCTTATTCCAAAACCCTATATAACAAATAAGGAAATAACAAGTACACCAGTTAGTCATATACTTGACTTACGCATTGGTTTACTTAACTTTACTTCTTAAGGTTCACGTTCTTACAACTAAGTTTACGTGACCAACTTTCTCTATCGGTTTACGGTTTCATGACATACGGAGATGTCTTACTCAAAACGTTCATCATCTTTGATGATTCACATTCTTATCTTCTTCTTATACTTCTCTAAGACTCAACACACATCGTTTTTCTGCTAGTAGTCCATATGGTACTCTGAGTGGTTTCCCACAAACAACCAACAAACAAGTTCCCGTCTCATCTACACTGCCCACACAGTGAGTTAGATCGGTTGTCAGTTTTGTATATACCTTCGCTCTCTGAAGGAATTGTTTAGCCCAGCTCCCATATGTCAACCATCAAAGGTTACGATTGTACTACCACCTAACTTACCTTAACTTATCCGAACCATTAAACTATAGTGTTCGTTAAGTCAACTTCTTATTCCTTATGGCTTTCTGGCAACTAAATGCCATACCTCAGGATTCATTCTTTATCGTCTAAGTCATACAATCTTTTGTATACTTGGAATGATCATTCATTGTCAATACTATGAGACCATAGCGTTAAACATTTCATATGAACTTATTCATATCTTACAACGTCCGGTTCCCTCAACTCGGAACATTGTCCAAGTTATACTTATTAACTCGGCTTCTTAACGTTATACGCTATTATCTTCAATTTAGTTTCTTCACCGTTCACAGGTTTAATCAACATTCTTCATTACATTACGGTTAAACCATACACAGGGTGTAGGTTCTACCCGTTTAACACTCGCTTACACTCAACCCTTACGCTGGTTAAAGTGTTTAGCGCTTACTTTTCATTCTATCATTCTCACCCGACTTATATTCGGCTTTCAGTAATCTTCATACCGTTCGTTACGGCTCTCTTGATATCATTTGTACCTTACTTACTACCTTCATCAACGTCTATGTCATACAACCACGGTATACTTAGAACGTTCGTCCAATGCGAATACAATTCACAAGGATCATTTACGTATTCAATATTTTACTTGTTCGTCTTTTAATCTCTCATTCAACCTTTACTCAAGGTTTCAATCGCTTTCATCGTTATCCATCCCATGAACCCCATGTTCATTATTCTTTCTTAATGTCGAAGCCATACCGTTCGTTGTATGCTAAGACCGATCGTTCATTGCAACAACGTTGCGTTCACAGTGTCTATACGCTTTACATTCATCTCTCAATGCCATGTCATAACATCGAAATGTTATACATCAACATCGTCAACCAACGTTTAAGGAATCACAACCATAGCAATCCCTCACGTTCGTTTATCGCGACTACGGTCCCCGGACATCGGTTCCGTAACCTGCATTTACATTCTTTGTCTTTTATTCTCGATTAATCTTTTCGTTCAATCTTTCCTAAAGGTTTAAAACACTTGCCTAAGTGTTGCATTACGTGAACTATATGTTCATACTTCTTTCTTGCACATCCCCCGAGAAATTGAGCAGTTAAAATCTCATTTCTGGCTATTGCACTGCACTGGCACTGCGGCGCCGTGCCTTGCCTTTCCTCTCGCGCTGCGGCGCCACTCTCCAGAGTGTATGGGCGAGCTCCGCGCTGCGGCGCCCCTTCTCGCGCTGCGGCACCCCTTCTCATGCTGCGGCGCCCCTTCCCGCGCTGCGGCGCCAAGACAAAGCCCTAGGAAATTTTTCTAAGTGTTAAGTCAAGTTTGAGATGCTTACTTTACGATCTCATAACTTCTTCGTTATAACTCGGAACGAGGTCGTTCCAAAGCCATTTTCTTCCTTATCTTACGTACTTTAATATGCCTCAGACAAGAACTTCATTCTGAATCTGTTAACATGCCATTCAATTGGCTTAATCTTAACCCTTCGTTCATTTTACGCTTTTAACGTTCTTCATTCGTTCGTCCATAATTAGGTCATCCGAACTCGGAATTCGTTCATTCTTGAGTCCACGACTCACGTTTTATATGTTCTCTTACATTCTTATGAAACCCTACTCGTTCGGGTTCATTTACTAACTTTCAAATTCTCGTTCGTCTTTTACGAAATTTCACCATAACTTTGTTATAGCTCCGTTTTAATCCGTTCTTCATGAATGTTTCTAACGTTCCTAACCAAGCAATAAGTAACTAACTTACACGCGATGGTTTTAAACTTGTCCATCAACAATAATTACACTACGATGGTTTTAAATTTGTCCATCAACAACGTTCTTCACGTGTTTTTCGCGTTCTTCGTTTTTAATCGATATTTTGGATTACGATTTCACTTTTTCTTGGAATTTGATGTTATAGAACACCATTCCTTACTTAATTCACCTACTCGTTCATAATATTCGTTCGGATCGCTCAAAATCCTCACGAATCTTATACTTGCTTAAGAAATTTATAAACTAAATTTCTTATTTCTCATTTCTTATTTTCTCATGATTTCAACCATATGAAATCATTACTAACATCTTTTACTCCTTATTCTCATTAAGTTATAATTTAAACATATTAAACTTAAAGAAAATAGTAGAAGAAACTAGGGTTTGGATTACCGTTCTTCTTTATTTCTCTTCCGTTAGACAAAGCCGGCGATTTGCTAGCTTTTCTATTTCACGACACTTTTGATCCGAGCGTTCATGATCATGCTCTTCCTCTTCTCTCCCAACCGAGCTGTCTCTCTCTCTCTCTCTCTCAAGTTCTAGGATTTTCAAAATCCTAGAAAATGAAAGTTAAGCTTTCTATTTATAGATTTTCAAGGTTAGGGGCATTTTGGTCATTTCCCCTCCACCTCCTTACTATTCACACCTCCTTAACAACTTAGCCACCAAGTTAACTTGGCCACCACCCTTACTTGGTGGCCAAGTGGCCGGCCCACATGCCCATGGGTCACCCCATGGGTTGCCCCAATGGTTTTTACCCATTCGTTTATCCATCGGTTCGATCCGCGGTTTCTTTTCTTGGTTTGGGCCTTAACCCTAATTCTTATTGGGCCTAACTTGGGCTTAACTTCATAAATCATTGGGCTTGACATAATCCAAGTCCAATTGGATTCTACAAAAGTCTATGAACACAAAGTCCATTAAGACTAATCGTATTCTACGCATTCCATTCTCGTATGCTCGTATTCTCTTCGTATATTGTTCGTACGATATTCGTATTATACGTCGAACTAATCTTCGTAATATACTCGTATAATAACTCGTATCATACTCGTATTTCTCACGCATAATAACCCTAGTTATTATACATACTCATAACATTCTCGGAACTCACTTTCCCTAACCCTTAGGTTTTGAGTCCGCAGGCGAAAACTTCGTTTTTGCCATAACTGAAATATGATTGAATATTTCATCACGTCTTAAGATTTCACGCAATCCAGAACTTCTCGGAATTTCAAAAATAATCTCCGAGCAGAAATAGGTGAATAGTGCCTATTTCGTCTTTTTCCCCAAAAAATATTTTATTCCCGGAAAAATTTCATTTTCGTCTTGAAAATTCTTACTCGTTCAATCTAGCTCGTAGCCAGAATCCTCCCGATTAATAATCATTCTAGGTTATAGAACGATTAATAAACACTTAGCACAGAATAGTATTAATAAAAATTCATTTTATTAATAACTAATTCTTTAACTTAAATTCCTGATAATCCGATTTTTCGGGTTGTCACAGGTATATAACCTACTTATCAAATACCCCCAAACTTGAACTATTGCTTGCCCTCAAGCAATATAACATAATGCAATCTACATGCTATGCACGCTACACTACTATGATAATGAATCCCCAGATTTCCAGTCATGTTAAGAATTACAATAAGATATGCCTCAGAGAAATATCAAGATCCAAGAACAAAGCATCAAACTAAGCTAAAGGCATAATGGCATACAATCAGATAATCTCAACTTGCTATGGAGATGTTGTGTGTTTATGTTGTGTTCACAAATAAGCTTGACAAAGGTAAAGATACCACATGTTATACTGCTTAAGAAAGAAAACTGAGGTTCAAATCAAGAATTATGCATACAAATGAAACAACAACTACTCCAACACATCAGTACAAGCTAAGGTTCAACAAAGGGTTTATTCTGCTTTATTTTTACTCACGAGGGCAATTTTTACACTTTCTCGCGGTGTTTATTGATTTCACTTCTTTTTACCATGACTGTGCAATGTCTCATTCCATTAGGCTAACAGTGCTACCCCTTAACGAGCTTTCAACCAATGACTCCCAGACCATAAAAGACCTTAGGGCGCTAGGTGTAAAGACAATCCCCTCGAGCGTATTTGCTCAAGTAACAAAGGCCCCAAAACAAGACTAACCACGGTAATTTTGTAAGACCCCAACTTTTTGATGAATAAAATCGAATTTCCTCTATTTATTATTGTGAATAATAGGGTGTTAATTTGATATAATGCTTTGGTTATGGGTAAAATGTGTAAATTTTTTTTAAATAAACAAGTGGTTATAAAAAATTCATTATTGTCGGGGAATATTCGTTTGGTCGTGGAATATTCTTTCTGTTGGGGAATATTCGTACGACGGCGCAGCCATTTGTGGGCCCCATAGCAGAATAACTGTCGGATGAAGAAAATGACAAATTTGAATTTTTATAAATAGCGGCATAATCGTTACCGTTAATACTGTTGGAATACCCGGTGGGTTAAGTAAAGTAATACGCGTTGTTGCACAGTAGCACACGGTATTGCACAGTATTTTTTGAATTATTGATTCTTACGTAAGAAGGCACTACTCAATAATTATTACAGTAATTACTGTTCAATATTTTATTTTATTGATTCAATAATTGCTACGTTGATATTTTATATTATTGTTGTTTCAATAATTATCATTGCACAGTATTTCTCATTATCAAATCAATAATTCATATTATTTGAATAATATTATTTGATAGCATTATTGGCAATATCTAGAAAGTTCTGTCAAGGAGAGGTTTGGTCATCTAATTACGCGTCAGTAAGGAGAAACCCTTATCGGAAAGCTCCCTCTTTTCTGGGAACTGCCTGGTTGTCATTGTTGCGATTCTGTAATATTATTTGTGAATAATTAATTATTAATTTATATGATAAAAAAATATTTATTTGATGTGGATATAAATGATGGATTTATTTATGTGGTTATAAATGAATGAATTAATGTTGAGGGGTTTTATCAGTATTTTATCGGATTGGAGGTATTAAAAGATCAAATCGGTGTTCTTAAAGCTCTACTGCGTGACTTATAATTTTAATCAGACCGTTGGATCGTTGTGATTTTTAGATATATTATAAATATATAAGTGGAATATATGTCCACAAATTTTGAACCGTTAAAAATTAATGTATGACTTGTTATGAATTTTAAAAAGTGTTGAAAATCGTCCGTTTGTGGATTTCGGATATTTTTTGTCTGGAATTTGAAAAAACTTAAAGCTACAAAGTTGTAGAGAATTCAATTTTGTGTGGAATGGACATAAAATTTGTATTTTTCTGATAAACAGGCTATTTTCTAAAAATTATTGAAGTTTCAGAAAATAAAATAATTTTTATTAAAATTATGGGTGGGACCCACTTTTGTTTTTTTTGTGAAAACATGTGCTCAATTAATTGTCCAAGTGTGGTGGCTGAAGTTGTTCAAGGATGGCATGCATAGAAGGATGCTAAATAAATAATATTATTTTATTAATTTAGTCTCATTTAGCATTCTAGCATTTTTCTATAAATAGACGCTTAAGTTAGAATTGAAAATCACACCAGAAATAAGTTTTCTTTCTCTCTATATTATTGAGCATATTTTGTGAGTATTGAGATACTTTGAGAGTTGCTATTCAGTGCAAGTTTTCTTCGACTTTACATCCGATATTCCAGTCAGAAATATTGCTCTTTTGAGGTAAGGGATTTTAAGGGTTATTATGTTTTTTAGTTTCGTAATTTTTCTAACCTTCAAAAATTTTGAAAAAATTTGAAATAATAATTTGATGAATTTTCTAGATTGTGTCCAAAAATGGCGATTTTTTGATTGCATAGATTAAGAGTTATGAATTTTATGGGAAAAGACTATTTTAATAGTAAACCCTTATAACTCCTTGTAGTTAACTCCGAAATTGGTAAAAATTTTATTGGGAGTACATGTATATAACAGAAGTATACTCTGTAAATTTCAGAATTTTTGGATAAAAGTACAATTCATGATAAATGTCTAAATATTCGGCAGTTTTGGCCATATTAATAGTAAATAAATTTTAAAAATTTTGAGAAAAATATATGTTCAATATGGGACTATATTATGCTAAATCCCAGGAAAAAAAATTTTATGGGACTGATTTGGTATTTTTTATGAAAATAGACTAGTTATGAGTAAATGAATTAAATATGTTATGTGAAGTAAGAAAATTGGAAAATAGGATTTTATGGCTTGAGAATCCTATATAAGGTATATGCAGATTTTTGATGAGAGTTTTGATTATTGGTGATGAAATCTTATGAGTTTGACATTTTAGGATGATTAAATGTATTAATTAGTAAAGTGTAAACAATTAAAATAGATTGTTTATAAGTTTAAGAAATGATTAAAATATTGTTGTAATGTTAATAATATTAGATTATGATATTATTAAGTGATTTATGACATTTGGATTAAGGTGTTGTAAATATTGATATGGATTTTATTGTGAAACTTTTTCTTTTCGTGTTGGGGTTACTATTCACGAGTTACTATTCACGAGTTACTATTCATAAGTTACTATTCACGACAAAATTGATTTCTTTTTCTGACCAAATTATCGTTGATTTATGAATCTTACTCTTAAGATTAAATCTATATGTTGATTATATTATTTTTATTATCATATATAACATTTTTATAACCCTAATGATGATGTTTGTAAGACCTCAAATTATTTATAAATAAAATTTAATTTTCTCTATTTATTATTTTGAAATAGTAAGGGCTGAATTGATTAATGATGTTAGTTATGGATAAAATGCGCAAATATTTTAAATAGTCAAGTGGTTATAAAATATTCATTGTTGTCGGGAAATATTCGTTTGGTCGTGGAATATTCTTCTTGTCGGAGAATATTCGTATGACGGCGCAATCTTTTGTGGGCCCCATAACAGAAAGATTGGATGAAGAAAACGACAAGTATAAGTTGTTTATAAATAACGGCGTAGTTGTTACCGTTAATACTGTTGGAATACCCGGTGGTTAAAACACAGTAATACGCGTTGTTGCACAGTAGCACACGGTATTACACCAATTATTAATTCTTACGTAAGAAGGCACTACTCAATAATTATTACAGTAATTACTGTTTAGTATTTTATTTTATTGATTCAATAATTGCTGCGTTGATATTTTATATTACTGTTGTTTCAATAATTGTTACTACACAGTATTTTCTATTATCGAAGCAATAATTCATATTATCTGAAGAATATTATTAGATAACATTATTGGCAATGTCTAGAAAGTTCTGTCTAAGGAGAGGTTTGGTCACCTAATTACACGCCAGTAAGGAGAAATCCTTATTAGAAAGCCCCCACTTTCTTGGAAACTGCCTGGTTGTCAATATTGTGATTCGATAATATTATTTGTGAATAATTAATTATTGATTTATATGATAAGAAAAATATTAATTTTATGTGGATATAGATGGAGAAAATTTTTAAAGTGACAATTGTTGAAAATCAATATTTTATCTTTTTTGATAAAATAATATTTTATTATATTATTATAATATAATAATGATGATATTTTTATAATGAATGTGGGATATATGAGTATATGAGGAGGAAGAGTATTTTTGTTACAAAAGTTGTTTAAAACATGTTAAACATGTATGTGGGTCCATTTCTTGACTGAAATTTGATTATAGCATGTAAAATCGTCCGTTTGTGGATTTCGGTCAATTTTTGTTTGGAATTTGGAAAAACTTTCTTCTGCAAAGTTGTAGATAATGAAATTTACTATAAAAAAGACATAAAGTTCGAATTTTTCTGATAAAAAGGCTATTTATTATGAATTATTGAAGTTTCGAAATTCTAGAATAATTGATTTTTGAAGTTTTAAATATTTTTAATAAGAAAAACGTTTTTTTTAATTTAGGTGAGGTGGGTCACTCTTGGTGGCTAATGTTTTGAATCAGATTATGTGTGCGTAAGAATTTAATAAATATATATTAATATTTTATTAAATTTTCTGCTTTGGTGTTCTAAGCATTTTCTTATAAATAGGGTGCTTAGGTTAGAATTAAAAATCACACCAGAAACTGAAGTTTTCTCTCTCTTTTTTTCTCTATGTTATTGAGCGTATTCTTGTGAGTATTTTAAAATTTTGAGTGTTGTTATACGGTGCAAGTTCCCTTCAGCTCTATATCCAGTATTCCAGTCAGAAGTACTATCTTTTCGAGGTAAGAGATGTTGTTTTCTTCTTAAATGATATTATTTTCTTTAATATTATTATGCCGAAATATTGGTCTGAAATTTTAATCAAATTTAGAACTTTTTGTGTCGGGATTACTATTCACGTATACGGCACTATTCACGAATACGGCACTATTCACCGAAAAATAAATTTTTTTTCTTTTTGTCCAAAATATCTATTATGGATACTAGCTTTGATTGTATCCATATTTTGATCATTCTTGAATTTTACTCTACTATGATTATTTATGAGGTATTGCTGGACATGAATAAACCGAAATACAAATTTTTAATATTTGTTATTTTGTTTCACTGAATTCGTTTCCTTTAAAATATTTTTTTATCATCCTCAGTCCTAAATGATGATATAACTGAATATCTTTGGCCTGTAGTACAAAGATTAATGATTTTATGATGAATATCTTTGGCCGTAGTGCAAAGATGAACAGGTGTTGAGATGAACATGACCAACTGATGAATATCTTTGGCCTGTAGTGCAAAGATAAATATTTGATGCAAGATGTTTATTGATTGATGTTACAGGGATAAAATATTGATGATGGATTTTTAAATTCATAGATGATAGTAGATTTCATACCCTACTTAACTCTTCTAATGAATTATTATTTCCGCTGCGAATATTGATGTAAAATTTGTTGTCTATTGTATTCTATTAAATTTTTTCCTGTTGAGGACTAACAATAATTTGTTCTATATTATCTTAGTCATAATATTCTTTACTGGGCTAGTTGAGCTCACCCTTTTCCTTTTTGTTCCATTTTTCTTCTCAGGAGGCGAGAATGTAGCGAGTACTAGTCGAGGTATGGAATGATAGTTCTAGAAAGTCATTTTAGTAGTCCTCACTATTTTTATAAAATAATATATCAATAATTGTAATGAGGACTTATTTGAGTGTGGATATTGTCTAGAAGACAATATTTGTATTTAAACTCACAGTTTTTATGTTGTATTAATAAAGTTGTAGTTGTTTCTGTACCATGTTATTGACGACTCAAAATGGGTGATGTATACCTATTTTGGGGGTGTCACAATGTTTATCTTTAACTTGAGTGTAAAGATGAATTATTGATTGGTATGATCATGACCATTGAAGTTATAATTGAATATCTTTAGCTTAAGTGCAAAGGTGAATTGATCAACATGGTTATAATTATGGTTTATATAAATTATGAAATGATTATGTGTTTCTTTGAGATATGAATATCTTTGGCCCGTAGTGCAAAGATGACCTGTTGTTGAATATCTTTGGCCCGTAGTACAAAGATGATCTGTTGTTGAATATCTTTGGCTTGCAGTGCAAAGATGAATTATTGATGAATATCTTTGGTCCGTAGTGCAAAGATGACTCGTTGTTGAATATCTTTGGCCTGTAGTACAAAGATGACCTATTGTTAAATATCTTTATCATGTAGTACAAAGATGAACTGTTGATGAATATATTTTGGCCCGTAGTGCAAAGATGAATTTATTAGTATGATTATGAACAGTGTGAGACCCCGAATTTTATGAAATAAAAGTATTCAATTTTTCTATTTTGGTAAATAGTTAAATTGATAAAAGTTTAAAGTTAAGGGTAATATGTGAAATTTTTTTTTGCAAAGTAAGCAAGTTGATATAAAATATTCGTTGTGTCGGGGAATATTCTTTTTGTCGGGAAATATTTGTACGACGGTACAATCATTGGTGGACCCCACAACGGAATTATTGTCGGATTGAGAAAGCGACAAAAATATTTTTATGAAAATAACGGCGGAAGTTTTACCGTTAACTGTCGAAACACCCGATTTTAAAAGTACAGTAATACGCGTGGTTGCATAGTAGCACACAGTATTGATTATTGATGCTTACGTGATATGTCACGCAGTTTTGTTTTATTAGTATTATTAATGTAATAAAACAGAAAAGCTTTTTATATAAGGCAGAATACTTTTAAAAAGTTATTCGTTTTATTAGGCTAATAGTAAAATCTTTTTATATAAAACAGAATATTTTTATAAAGTTATTTATTTTATTAGACAATAATTAGAATATATTATATTTTATTATGAATAGTGTTTGCATAGTGCCTGCATAGTGTTTGCATAGTAAAATCTTTTATAAAGTTATTTGTTTTATTAGATTATAAATAGAATATATTATATTTTATTTAAAAAATTTTGCTTTAAATATGGACCGTCCGATTAAAACTAAATCAAGCTGGACCGTTCATGAATTAGTTACTATGCAGTCCATTCTTCTATAAATAAAAGCTCATTCCTTCATTATTTCTTACGAATTTACTTAAATTCTGGAGAGAAACTATAGAGAGAGTTCTTCTTCTATAATCTTGAGCGTATTTATTTAGAGTTTAAGAAAGCTTTAAGCGTAGTGTAAGTTTTCTTCGAGTATATCCTCGCCCTACCAGTCGAAATACTCTTCTTTCAAAGGTAAGGGATATTATTTGTGGTACCCGTAAGGGGTATTATTTCTTTTGTATTCATGAAGAGAACTTATGTTATTCCATTCTTTATTATTCTGTTGGAATAACCTGTATATGCAGATTACCTTATACTTGGTGAAATTCTTCTGTTATTCCATTCTTTATTATTATGTTAGAATAACCTGTTTATGCGAACTACCACATACATGGTGAAATTCTTCTATTATTTCATTCTTTATTATTCTGTCGGAATATCCTGTTGGCGCGTACTACGCCTGACCTGGTTCCATTAATTATTATTCTGTTGGAATAACCTGTCTGTGCGGTCTATCGCATGCATGGTGATTTCTGTTATTATTTCATTCTTTAATATTTTGTTGGAATATCCTGTCGGTGCGAAGTTCGCCTGACCTGGTTCCATTCTTTATTATTCTGTCGGAATATCCTGTCTGTGCGTTTACGCATGACCTGGTTCTATTCTTTATTATTTTGTTGGGCATAACCTGTCTGTGCAGTCTATCGTACGTATGGTATATCCTTCTATTATTTCATTCTTTATTATTCTGTTGGAATAACCTGTCTATGTGGATTACCACATGCATGGTGAATGATCCTTTGTATTCATTCCTTATTAAATTATGGAAATGATCTGTATATGTGGATTACCGCATGGCGGACGAAAATTCATTTGCAGTTTTATATATTCTATTATACTCAGTTGGTTAAAGATTTAGCTTCTATACTCCATGAAATTAGTGGAATATCCTTGATATTTGCGCTTCATCCAGTATCTTTTCATGGAAATATTTTTCTCAGCATTCTTAAATTTTACTCTATAAATAAGTATCATGTTGACAATTTGGACGTTATTGGTTCTTGGATAAATTAATTCTTAAACTTGTTTTATTGAATTATTATGTCATTGTCATCATCTTCATGTTTATATTATGTTGAAAGTCATCTGTGGCTTGTAGTGCATAAATGGACTTGGTATGATTATGACCAGTGATTATTCGGTATAATTATGACCGTAATGTTACAAATGATGTGGTGAAAGTCATCTTTGGCCCGTAGTGGATAGATGGACTTGGTGTGATTATGACCAGGGATTATTCGGTATAATCATGACCATAATGTGATGAATAATGTGGTAAAAAATCCTCATTGTTTGTAGTGCATTGATGGACAGTTTTTGGTATGATTATGGCTATGGATTCTCTTCGGCCAAGGGTGCAAAATTGAATTATTTTATGGCATGATCAGGACCGTTGATGAAAGCACGATTATCTTTGGCCCTTAGTGCATGGATAATTCGTGGTCGTGATACTAATGAATATCCTTGGCCTGTAGTGCAGGGATGATTCGATGATGTGGATTAATTATTGAGCTGAGTCTCAGCGATGAAATATTAATTCATGGATGTGATAATAATGAATATCTTTGGCCGTAGTGCATGGATAATTCATGGATGTGATACTAACGAATATCATTGGCCGTAGTGCATGGATAATTCGAAGGTGTGGATTATTTATTAAGCTGAGTCTCAGCGATAAAATATTGGTTATACACTTTTAATTTGTAAAAGATAGTAGATATCATGCTCTACTTGACTCTTCTAAAATACAGTTGTATGTCTTTGGCCGTAGTGCAAAGATGAATTTATTAGTATGATTATGAACAAGAATTGTGATTTGGTATAACCATGATTTTTGATGTTTCAGGTGAATATAGGTGATGAAAATTATCTTCGTCCTGGGTGCGAAGAGGAATTTAGAATCACAATTATGATTATGAGTTATTCATATGATTGTGGACATGAATTGTTGAATGATGTTACATGGATAAAACATTATTGGTGGACTTTTAACATGGAGAAGATAATAGACCTAATAATCTATTTGACTATTATAATGGATTGCTCAATCCGCTGCAACTATGGTTGAAAAGTTTTATCAGCTACCATATGTTTTAAATCTCTGATTTATTAATGATGAAGGCTATTGATGATGTAAATTAGCTTTAATTATGATATTCTTTACTGGGCTAGTTGAGCTCATCCTTTTGCTTTCATTGTTCTCTTCAGGAAGTGAGAACGCAGCAGGGACTAGTCGGGGAACGGAGTGACGGTCCAGATGATATCATTAGTAATCCTCACTATTCTATGAAATAGTGTGATAGCTGTGTAGGTTCTCCCTAAACAGTATAGAAAAGTGTGTTGTATTCTATAAATCATTTAGTAGTTATATTTGGTGAATAAGAAAGGGTGAGGTGAACCCAACTTTAGAAGGGTGTTTTGCCACTATCATACAAGATGTCTAATGACATACAACCTCGTGTTCTCATAAGACATGGTTGTGTACATCCACTTGCTGAATATATCTACGAGCACTACCTGTATGATTTTGGAGTTTAGTTGAAACATAATTTTCACTTGGAGACAATGGAGATATTTATATGTCAAGAGAAGACTCACCATCGGAAAGAAGATGATAGTAATCTTCTTGTTTTTCTTTGGGGACTTTTAGGTCAACCAAGGATAATTCTGTGGACATATGATATCTATCGTAACCTAGACGCGTGACCTCCCACGTACAAAGGTTTCCTTGAGCACTTCCCAAAGATTTTAATTTTTAAAATAGTTTTTAACTGTACTTTTATGTAAAATACCATTGTAAGGTTGTGGTCGAGGCACCATGAGAGTTACATACATTTGTATTAAAACTCACAGCTTATCTGTTGTCCTACTCTGCACGACAGTTTAACAGTTGTATAAATGAGGTTGTATTTAAATTTTATACCATGTATCTGACGACTCAGAATGGGTGATGTATACCTAATTTTGGGGGCGTCATAGTTGGTATCAGAGCTTAGGAATATGGTCGCTGGCGGAGATAAGAGTCTAGAACTAGGAGGGGAGAGATGATTTATATACTTCGCTAGTGTGTGACTTACCTAAACTGAAATTGTTTACTTGATATGTTGACAAATTATGATATGTCAATTAACCTTTGTTTTGAAGCTATATTCTAGAATGATATCTGAAATACAGAAGATGAGAAATGAGAATATTATGATAGCGAGAAAATTATCGGGAAGGTACAATCTGAAAAGAAAGCAAGGTATTCTCATCTCTTCGAATATCAGGTACGTACGTAAATTTTGAGGGCGAAATTTCATAAGGAGGGGTGATTATGAGACTCTGAATTTTATGAAATAAAAATATTCAATTTTTCTATTTTGGTAAATAGTTAAATTGATAAAAGTTTAAAGTTAAGGGTAATATGTGAATTTTTTTTTTGCAAAGTAAGCAAGTTGATATAAAATATTCGTTGTGTCAGGGAATATTCGATTAGTCGGGGAATATTCTTTTTGTCGGGGAATATTCATACGACGGTACAATCATTGGTGGACCCCACAACGGAATTATTGTCGGATTAAGAAAACGACAAAAATATTTTTATGAAAATAACGACGGAAGTTTTACCGTTAACTGTTGAAACACCCGGTGTTAAAAGTACAGTAATACGCGTGGTTGCATAGTAGCACATGATATTGATTATTGATGCTTACGTGAGAAGTCACTCAGTTTTGTTTTATTAGTATTATTAATGTAATAAAACAGAAAAGCTTTTTATATAAGACAGAATACTTTTATAAAGTTATTCGTTTTATTAGGCTAATAGTAAAATCTTTTTATATAAAACAGAATACTTTTATAAAGTTATCTGTTTTATTAGACAATAATTAGAATATATTATATTTTATTATGCATAGTATTTGCATAGTGCCTGTATAGTGTTTGTATAGTAAAATTTTTTATAAAGTTATTCGTTTTATTAGATTATAAATAGAATATATTATATTTTATTTAAAAATTTTTGCTTTAAATGTGGACCGTCTGATTAAAAGTAAATCAATCTGGACCGTTCATGAATTAGTTACTATGCAGTCCGTTGTTCTATAAATAGAAGCTCATTCCTTCATTATTTCTTACGAATTTACTGAAACTCTAGAGAGAGAAACTATAGAGAGAGTTCTTCTTCTATAATCTTGAGCTTATTTATTTAGAGTTTAAGAAAGCTTTGAGCGTAGTGCAAGTTTTCTTCGAGTATATCCTCGCCCTACCAGTCGGAATACTCTTCTTTCAAAGGTAAGGGATATTATTTGTGGTACCCATAAGGGGTATTATTTCTTTTGTATTCATGGAGAGAACTTCTGTTATTCCATTCTTTATTATTCTGTTAGAAAAACCTGTATACGCGGACTACCCTATACTTGGTGAAATTCTTCTGTTATTCCATTCTTTATTATTATGTTGGAATAACCTATTTATGCGAAGTACCGCATACATGGTGAAATTCTTCTATTATTTCATTCTTTATTATTCTGTCGGAATATCCTGTTGGCGCGTACTACGCCTGACCTGGTTCCATTAATTATTATTCTGTTGGAATAACCTGTCTGTGCGGTCTATCGCATGCATGATGATTTCTGTTATTATTTCATTCTTTAATATTTTGTTGGAATATCCTGTCGGTGCGAAGTTCGCCTGACCTGGTTCCATTCTTTATTATTCTGTCGGAATATCCTGTCTGTGCGTTTACGCATGACCTGATTCTATTCTTTATTATTTTGTTGGGAATAACCTGTCTGTGCAGTCTATCGTACGTATGGTAAATCCTTCTATTATTTCATTCTTTATTATTCTATTGGAATAACCTGTCTATATGGATTACCACATGCATGGTGAATGATCCTTTGTATTCATTCCTTATTAAATTATGGAAATGATCTGTATATGTGGATTACCGCATGGCGGACGAAAATTCATTTGCAGTTTTATATATTCTATTATACTCAGTTGGTTAAAGAATTAGCTTCTATACTCCATGAAATTAGTGGAATATCCTTGATATTTGCGCTTCATCCAGTATC
The DNA here is from genome assembly GCA_016801055.1 of Panax notoginseng. Taxonomy (NCBI): domain Eukaryota; kingdom Viridiplantae; phylum Streptophyta; class Magnoliopsida; order Apiales; family Araliaceae; genus Panax; species Panax notoginseng. The sequence goes on from CM029012.1 coordinate 88,829,424, forward strand.
TTTTCATGGAAATATTTTTCTCAGCATTCTTAAATTTTACTCTATAAATAAGTATCATGTTGACAATTTGGACGTTATTGGTTCTTGGATAAATTAATTCTTAAACTTGTTTTATTGAATTATTACGTCATTGTCATCATCTTCATGTTTATATTATGTTGAAAGTCATCTGTGGCCTGTAGTGCATAAATGGACTTGGTATGATTATGACCAGTGATTATTCGGTATAATTATGACCGTAATGTTACAAATGATGTGGTGAAAGTCATCTTTGGCCCGTAGTGGATAGATGGACTTGGTGTGATTATGACCAGGGATTATTCGGTATAATCATGACCATAATGTGATGAATGATGTGGTAAAAAATCCTCATTGTTTGTAGTGCATTGATGGACAGTTTTTGGTATGATTATGGCTATGGATTCTCTTCGGCCAAGGGTGCAAAATTGAATTGTTTTATGGCATGATCAGGACCGTTGATGAAAGCACGATTATCTTTGGCCCTTAGTGCATGGATAATTCGTGGTCGTGATACTAATGAATATCCTTGGCCTGTAGTGCAGGGATGATTCGATGATGTGGATTAATTATTGAGCTGAGTCTCAGCGATGAAATATTAATTCATGGATGTGATAATAATGAATATCTTTGGCCGTAGTGCATGGATAATTCATGGATGTGATACTAACGAATATCATTGGCCGTAGTGCATGGATAATTCGAAGGTGTGGATTATTTATTAAGTAGAGTCTCAGCGATAAAATATTGGTTATACACTTTTAATTTGTAGAAGATAGTAGATATCATGCTCTACTTGACTCTTCTAAAATACAGTTGTATGTCTTTGGCCGTAGTGCAAAGATGAATTTATTAGTATGATTATGAACAAGAATTGTGATTTGGTATAACCATGATTTTTGATGTTTCAGGTGAATATAGGTGATGAAAATTATCTTCGTCCTGGGTGCGAAGAGGAATTTAAAATCACAATTATGATTATGAGTTATTCATATGATTGTGGACAGGAATTGTTGATTGATGTTACATGGATAAAACATTATTGGTGGACTTTTAACATGGAGAAGATAATAGACCTAATGATCTATTTGACTCTTCTAATGGATTGCTCGTTCCGCTGCAACTATGGTTGAAAAGTTCTATCAGCTACTATATGTTCTAAATCTCTGATTTATTAATGATGAAGGCTATTGATGATGTAAATTAGCTTTAATTATGATATTCTTTACTGGGCTAGTTGAGCTCACCCTTTTACTTTCATTGTTCTCTTCAGGAAGTGAGAACGCGGTAGGGACTAGTCGGGGAACGGAGTGACGGTCCAGATGATATCTTTCTGTGTAGTCTATCGTACGTATGGTGAATCCTTCTGTTATTCCATTCCTTATTATTCTGTTGGAATAATCTGTCTATGTGCATTACCACATGCATGGTGAATGATCCTTTGTATTCATTCCTTATTAAATTATGGAAATGATCTGTATATGTGGATTATCGCATGGCGGACGAAAATTTATTTGCAGTTTTATATATTCTATTATACTCAGTTGGTTAAAGTTTTAGCTTCTATACTCCATGAAATTAGTGGAATATCCTTGATATTTGCGCTTCATCCAGTATCTTTTCATGGAAATATTTTTCTCAGCATTCTTAAATTTTACTCTACAAATAAGTATCATGTTGACAATTTGGACGTTATTGGTTCTTGGATAAATTAATTTATGAACTTGTTTTATTGAATTATTATGTCATTGTCATCATCTTCATGTTTATATTATGTTGAAAGTCATCTGTGGCCTGTAGTGTATAAATGGACTTGGTATGATTATGACTAGGGATTATTCAGTATAATCATGACCGTAATTTTACAAATGATGTGGTGAAAGTCATCTTTGGCCCGTAGTGCATAGATGAACTTGGTGTGATTATGACCAGGGATTATTCGGTATAATCATGACCGTAATGTGATGAATGATGTGGTAAAAAATCCTCATTGGCCGTAGTGCATTGATGGACAGTTTTTTGTTTGATTATAGCTATGGATTCTCTTCGGCCAAGGGTGCAAAGCTGAATTATTTTATGGCATGATCAGGACCGTTGATGAAAACACAATTATCTTTGGCCCGTACTGCATGGATAATTCGTGGTCGTGATACTAATGAATATCATTGGCATGTAGTGCAGGGATGATTCGATGATGTGGATTAATTATTGAGCTGAGTCTCAGCGATGAAATATTAATTCATGGATGTGATAATAATGAATATCTTTGGCCGTAGTGCATGGAATATTCATGGATGTGATACTAACGAATATCATTGGCCGTAGTGCATGGATAATTCGAAGGTGTGGATTATTTATTAAGCTGAGTCTCAGCGATAAAATATTGGTTATACACTTTTAATTTGTAAAAGATAGTAGATATCATGCTCTACTTGACTCTTCTAAAATACAGTTGTATGTCTTTGGCCGTAGTGCAAAGATGGATTTATTAGTATGATTATGAACAAGAATTGTGATTTGGTATAACCATGATTTTTGATGTTTCAGGTGAATATAGGTGGTGAAAATTATCTTCGTCCTGGGTGCGAAGAGGAATTTAGAATCACAATTATGATTATGAGTTATTCATATGATTGTGAACATGAATTGTTGATTGATGTTACATGGATAAAACATTATTGGTGGACTTTTAACATGGAGAAGATAATAGACCTAATGATCTATTTGACTCTTCTAATGGATTGCTCGTTCCGCCTGCAACTATGGTTGAAAAGTTTTATCAGTTACCATATGTTCTAAATCTCTGGTTTATTAATGATGAAGGCTATTGATGATGTAAATTAGCTTTAATTATGATATTCTTTACTGGGCTAGTTGAGCTCACTCTTTTGCTTTCATTGTTCTCTTCAGGAACTGAGAACGCAGCAGGGACTAGTCGGAGAACGGAGTGAAGGTCCTCACTATTTTATGAAATAGTGTGATAGCTGTGGAGGTTCTCCCTAAATAATATAAAAAAGTTTGTTGTATTCTATACATCATTTAGTAGTAATATTTGGTGAATCAGAAAGGGTGAGGCGAACCCAACTTTGGAAGGGTGTTTTGCCACTATCATACAAGATGTCTATTACATACAACCTCGTGTTCTCTAAGACATGGTTGTGCAGATCCACTTGCTGAATATATCTACGAGCACTACCTGTATGATTTTGGAGTTTAGTTGAAACATAATTTTCACTTGGAGACAATGGAGATATTTATATGTCAAGAGAAGACTCACCATTGGAAAGGAGATGATAGTAATCTTCTTATTTTTCTTTGGAGACTTTTGGGTCAACCAAGGATAATTCTGTGGACATATGATATCAATCATAAGCTAGACGCATGGCCTCCCATGTACGAAGGTTTCCTTGAGCACTTCCCAAAGATTTTAATTTCTAAAACAGTTTTTAACTGTACTTTTATGTAAAATACCATTGTAAGGTTGTGGTCGAGGCACCATGAGAGTTACATACATTTGTATTAAAACTCACAGCTTATCTGTTGTCGTACTCTACACGACAGTTCAACAGTTGTAAAAATCAGGTTGTATTTGAATTTTGTACCATGTATCTAACGACTCAGAATGGGTGATGTATACCTAATTTTGGGGCCGTCACAAACAGGAACTGTGATTAGGTATAACCATGATCTTTGATGTTTCAGGTAAAGACAGGTGATGAAAATTATCTTCGTCTTGGGTGTGAAGAGGAATTTAGAATCACAATTATGATTATGAGTTATTCATATGATTTGGAAAGGAACTGTTGATTAATGTTACAGGGATAAAGCATTATTGGTGGACTTTTAGCATGGAGAAGATAATAGACTTTATAGTCTATTTGACTCTTCTAATGGATTGCTCGTTCCGCTGCAACTATGGTTGAAAAATTTTATCATCTACCATATATTCTAAATCTCTGATTTATTACTGTAGAAGGCTATGGATAATTTATTTATCTTTAGTCATGATATTCTTTACTGGGCTAGTTGAGCTCACCCTTTTGCTTCACAATTCCTTTCAAGTAATAAGAGTGTAGCTGGGTCGAGCAGGGGTAACAAGGGAATAGAACGGTGGTCTCTAGCTGTGGAGTTCTCCCTAAACAGTATAGAAAAGTGTGTTGTGCACATCCACTTGATGAGTATATCTACGAGCACTACCTATATAATCATGGTGTTTGGTTGAAGTATAACTCTAAATTAGAGACAGTGGAGATAATGATATGTCAAGAGAAGACTCACCATTAGAAAGAATATGATAGTAATCTTCTCGTTTTTCTATGGAGTCTATTGGGTCAACCAAGGATAATTCTGTGGACATATGATATCTATCATAACCTAGACGCCTGGGCTCCCATGTACGAAGGTTTCTTTGAGCACTTCCCAAAGATTCTAATTTCTAAAATAGTTTTTGACTATACCTTTATGTAAGGTGTCATTGTGACGTACTATCCAAGATTGGGATGAGAGTCACAGTTGGTATATATTTGTATCAAAACTCACAGCATATGTGTTGTTGTATTTTGCACAACAATTGTTGTAATAAAGTTGTAGTTATTTTTTGTACCATGTATTTGGCGACTCAGAATAGGTTGGGTGGAATGGACCTATTTTGGGGTCGTCACAGTTGGTATCAGAGCTTAGGGATATGGTCTCTAGCGGAGATCGGGGAATAGAACTAGAAGGTGAGAGACGAGAAAATCCTTCGCTAGTGTGTCCTACCTAAGCTAATTTGTTGGTCGGTCATAATATAGGGATATTATGTGATACGTTAATTTGTTTAATTAACCCTTGTTTTATGACAGTATTTGAGAATGGCAGCTGAGAATGTTAACACTGGAGTGAATGAGACCGTGGAGACACCTCTAATCACCAAACATGATAATGTGATGTCAGGCGAAGAAGGAATTAGAGATATTTTTGTGGTAATGGAAGAATTAATAGTTGCACCCGAGCTAGTTGCAGAGGTAGCAACTGAGAGTGAGGAAGAAGAGGAACCTGAGGAGAATTTATTAGAAGAATTTTATGATCGAAATGTGGAATTGCAAAATCGTAGTCATGAGTTAGAAGAGCAAGCTGAAGAGCAGTAGGCGGTCGTGGAGCAAAAGGACGCAACGATTCAAGTTTGTGTTACCCGATATGTGATGCTTGAACAGAAGCACTATTTGGCAGAGTATACGATGATAAAGCTGAAATCTGACCTGAAAGAAGAAACAACTAAACGAGTGAGAATGAGTGATGCAAGGGTAAAAGCCGCACAACGCGTTGATATTGTGGAGAGAGATGTCCGATCTAAGAAGGCTAAAATAGATGATATGTATTTCTCTTTTTGGGCAGCAATTGAGAGAACCCAACATCGAGTTTTGAATTACCCCGTACATTGCGGTCAACCCCAATTCGATATGGATCAAAGATTAATGATTCAGATCATGAAACAGGAGTACGACGAAGCAGTTAAGGGTGAAATATGTCCTATAAAAAAGTCAATTCCAACGGTAGTGATGACACCAAATGCTGCCCCAGACAAGTCAAAGCCGGGTAGTTCAAGGGAGAGCGGTTGTCATGACTTCCCAACAAGTGAGGAACCCAAATGAAGTTATCATAGGAGATGAGCAATAGAGAAATCATGATGACTGGGGAGATAGAATTTGAAATGAAACCAAGGTATTCTCAACTCTTCGAAATACCAGGTACGTAAATTTCGGGGAAGAAATTTCATAGGGAGAGGAGGTTATAAGACCCTAACTTTTTAATGAATAAAATTGAGTTTTCTCTATTTATTATTGTGAATAATAAGGTGTTAATTTGATATAATGCTTTGTTTATGGGTAAAATGTGCAAAAAAATTTTTAAATAAACAAGTGGTTATATAATATTCATTGTTGTCGGGGAATATTCGTTTGGTCGTGAAATATTATTTCTGTCGGAGAATATTCGTACGACGGCGCAACCATTTGTGGGCCCCATAACAGAATAACTGTCGGATGAAGAAAACGAAAATTTTGAATTTTTATAAATAACGGCGTAATCGTTACCGTTAATACTGTTGAAATACCCGGTGGATAAAGTAAAGTAATACGCGTTGTTGCACAGTAGCACACGTTATTGCACAATATTTTTTAAATTATTGATTCTTACGTAAGAAGGCACTACTCATTAATTGTTATAGTAATGACTGTTCAATATTTTATTTTATTGATTCAATAATTGCTACGTTGATATTTTATATTATTGTTGTTTTAATAATTGTCACTGCACAGTATTTTCCATTATCAGATCAATAATTCATATTATTTGAATAATATTATTTGATAGCATTATTGGCAATGTTTAGAAAGTTCTGTCAAGGAGAGGTTTGGTCATCTAATTGTGCGCCAGTAAGGAGAAATCCTTATCGGAAAGCCCCCTCTTTCCTGGGAACTGCTTGGTTGTCCTTGTTACGATTCTGTAATATTATTTGTGAATAATTAATTATTAATTTATAAGATAAGGAAATATTTATTTGATGTGGATATAAATGATGGATTTATTTATATGGTTATAAATGAAGGAATTAGTGTTGAGGGGTTTTATCAGTATTTTGTCGGATTGGAGGTATTAAAAGATCAAATCGGTGTTCTTAAAGCTCTACTGCGTGAGTTATAATTTTAATCCGACCATTGAGTCGTTGTGATTTTTGGATATGTTATACATATATAAGTGGAGTATATGTCCACAAATTTTGAACCGTTAAAAATTAACGTATGACTTGTTATGAATTTTAAAAGGTGTTAAAAATCGTCCGTTTGTGAATTTCGGATATTTTCTGTCTGGAATTTGAAAAAACTTAAAGCTACAAAGTTGTAGAGAATTCGATTTCGTGTGGAAATAAAATTCGTATTTTTTTGATAAACGGGCTATTTTCTATGAATTATTGAAGTTTCGGAAAATAAAATAATTTTTATTAAAATTATGGGTGGGACCCACTTTTATTTTTTTGTGAAAACATGTGCTCAATTAATTGTTCAAGTGTGGTGGCTGAAGTTGTTCAAGGATGGCATGCGTAGAAGGATGCTAAATAAATAATATTATTTTATTAATTTAGTTTCCTTTGACGTTCTAGCATTTTCCTATAAATAGGAGCCTAAGTTAGAATTGAAAATCACTCCAGAAATAAGTTTTCTTTCTCTCTATATTATCGAGCGTATTTTGTGAGTATTGAGATACTTTGAGAGTTGCTATTCAGTGTAAGTTTTCTTCGGCTTTACATCCGATATTCCAGTCAGAAATATTGCTCTTTTGAGGTAAGGGATTTTAAGGGTTATTATGTTTTTCAGTTTCGTAATTTTTCTGACCTTCAAAAATTCTAGAAAAATGTGAAATGATAATTTGATGAGTTTTGTAGATTGTGTCCAAAAATGACAATTTTTGGATTTATAGATTAAGAGTTATGAATTTTATGGGAAAAGACTATTTTAAAAGTAAACTCTTATAACTCCTTGTGATTAACTCCGAAATTGGTGAAATTTTTATTGGGAGTACATGTATATATTAGAAGTATACTTTGTAAATTTTGAAATTTTTGGAAAAAAGTATAATTTATGATAAATGTTTAAATATTCAGCAGTTTTGGCCATATGAAAAATAGTAAATGAATTTTAAAAATTCTAAAAAAAATATATGTTTAATATGAGACTATATTCTGCTAAATCTCAGAAAAGAAAATTTTATGGGACTGATTTGGTATTTTTTATAAAAATAGAATAGTTATGAGTAAATGAATTAAATATGTTATGTGAACTAAGAAAATTGAAAAATAGGATTTTATGGCTTGAGAATCCTATATAAGGTATATGCAGATTTTTGATGAGAGTTTTGGTTATTAGTGATGAAATCTTATAAGTTTGACATTTTAGGATGATTAAATACATTAATTAGTAAAGTGTAAACAATTAAAATAGATTGTTTATAAGTTTAAGAAATGATTAAAATATTGTTGTAATGTTAATAATATTAGATTATGATATTATTAAGTGATTTATGACATTTGGATTAAGGTGTTGTAAATATTGATATGATTTTTATTGTGAAACTTAATCTTTTCATGTTGGGGTTACAATTCATGAGTTATTATTCACGAGTTACTATTCATAAATTAATATTCACGACAAAATTGGTTTCTTTTTCTGATCAAATTATCGTTGATTTATGAATCTTACTCTTAAGATTAAATCTATATGTTGATTATATTATTTTTATTATCATACATAACATTTTTATAACCCTAATGATGATGTTTATCTTTGACTTGAGTGTAAAGATGAATTATTGACTGGGATGATCATGATCATTGAAGTTATAATTGAATATCTTTAGCTTAAGTGTAAAGGTGAATTGATCAATATGGTTATAATTTTTATTTATATAAATTCTGAAATGATTATGTGTTTCTTTGAGATATGAATATCTTTGGCCCGTAGTGCAAAGATGACTTGTTGTTGAATATCTTTGGTCTGTAGTGCAAAGATGACCTGTTGTTGAATATCTTTGGCCTGTAGTGCAAAGATGAACTGTTGATGAATATCTTTGGCCCGTAGTGCAAAGATGAATTTATTAGTATGATTATGAACAGGAACTGTGATTTGTTATAACCATGATTTTTTATGTTTCAGGTAAAGACAGTTGATGAAAATTATCTTCGTCTTGGGTGTAAAGAGGAATTTAGAATCACAATTATGATTATGAGTTATTCATATAATTGTGGAAAGGAACTGTTGATTGATGTTACAGGGATAAAATATTATTGGTGGACTTTTAACATGGAGAAGATAATAGACTTTATAGTCTATTTGACTCTTCTAATGGATTGCTCGTTCCGCTGCAACTATGGTTGAAAAATTTTATCATCTACCATATATTCTAAATCTCTGATTTATTACTATAGAAGGCTATGGATAATTTATTTATCTTTAGTCATGATATTCTTTATTGGGCTAGTTGAGTTCATCCTTTTGCTTTACAATTCCTTTCAGGTAATAAGAGTGTAGTTGGGTCGAGCATGGGGTAACAAGGAAATAGAACGGTGGTTTCTAGCTGTGGAGTTCTCCCTAAACAGTATAAAAAAGTGTGTTATATTTTATACATCATTTAGTAGTTATATTTGGTGAATCAAATAGGGTGAGGCGAACCTAACGTTGGAAGGATATTTTGCCACTGTCATACAAGATGTCTAATGACATACAACCTCGTGTCATCATAAGACAAGGTTGTGCACATTCACTTGCTGAGTATATCTACGAGCACTACTTATATAATCTTGGTGTTTGGTTGAAGTATAACTCTAAATTAGAGATAGTGGAGATAATGATATGTCCAGGGAAGACTCACCATTGGAAAGAATATGATAGTAATCTTCTCATTTTTCTTTGGGGTCTATTGGGTCATGTGAGACCCCAGATTTTATGAATAAAGATTTAAATTTTTCGAATTTTTTTTTTTGAATATTATGGTGTGGATTTGATATAATGTTATAGTTGTGGGTAATATTTATAAATTTTACAAAGTACGCAAGTTGTTATATAATATTCGATTGGTCGGGGAATATTCGTTTTAACAGGGAATATTCGTACGACGACACAATCATTGGTGGACCCCACAACAGAATTATTGTCGGATTGAGAATACGATAAAAATATTTTATTGAAAATAACGGAGGAAGTTTTACCATTAATACTGTTGAACTACTCGGTAGTAAAAGTACAGTAATACGTGTGGTTACATTGTAGCACACGGTATTAATTATTGATGCTTACGTGATATATCACTCAGTTTTGTTTTATTGGTATTGATAATGTAATAAAACAGAAAAGCTTTTTATATAAAACAGAATACTTTTATAAAGTTATTTGTTTTATTAGGCTAATAGTAAAATCTTTTTATACAAAACAGAATACTTTTATAAAGTTATCTGTTTAATTAGACAATAATTAAAATATATTATATTTTATTATGCATAGTGTTTGCATAGTGCCTGCATAGTGTTTGCATAGTAAAATCTTTTATAAAATTATTCGTTTTATTAGATTATAAATAGAATATATTATATTTTATTTAAAAGATTTTGCTTTCAATATGGACCGTCAGATTAAAGTAAATCAATCTAGATCGTTCATGAGTTAGTTACTATGCAGTCTATTTTTCAATAAATAGAAGTTCATTCCTTCATTATTTTCTTACGAATTCACTGAAACTCTAGAGAGAGAAATTATAGAGAGAGAGAAGAAAAGTATTCTGCTACTTCACTACTCCGATATCAAGTTTCTTTTACGGTAAGGGGTATTATTTCTTTTGTATTCATGAAGAGAACTTCTGTTATTCCATTCTTTATTATTCTATTGGAATAACCTGTATACGCGGGCTACCCTATACTTGGTGAAACTCTTCTGTTATTCCATTCTTTATTATTCTGTTGGAATATCCTGTCTGTGCGTTTTACGCTGGACCTGGTTTCGTCTTTATTATTCTATTGGAACATCCTGTCGGTGCGTATTATGCCTGACCTGGTTCCATTATTTAGTATTCTATTAGAATAACCTGTCTATGCGAAGTACCGCATGCATGGTGATTTCTGTTGTTATTCCATTCTTTCTTATTCTGTTGGAACATCCTGTCGGTGCGAATTTCGCCTGACCTGGTTCCGTTATTATTATTCTGCTGGAATAACCTGTCTATGCGAAGTACCGCATGCATGGTAATTTCTTTTGTTATTCCATTCTTTATTATAATCAGTTGGTTAAAGTTTTGACTTCTATACTCCATGAAATTAGTGGAATATCCTTGATATTTGCTCTTCATCCGGTATCTTTTCATAGCATTCTTGAATTTTACTCTACAAAGAAGTATCATGTTGACAATTTGGACGTTATTAGTTCCTGGATAAATTAATTCTTGAACTTGTTTTATTAAATTCTTATATCATTGTCATCATCCTCATTTTATATTATGCTGAAAGTTAACTGTGTCCTGTAATGCATAGATGGACTTGGTATGATTATGACCACGGATTATTCGGTATAATCATGACCGTAATGTTACAAATGATGTGGTAAAAGTCCTCATTGGCCCGCAGTGCATTGATGGACAGTTGTTGGCATGATCATGACCATTAATGAATACACAAATATTCTTGGCACGTAGTGCATGGATAATTGTGGTCGTGATACTAAAGAATATCCTTGGTCGTAGTGCAGGGGTGATTCGATGATGTGGATTATTTATTAAGCGAGTCCCAACGATAAAAGTGATGAAAAACCTTTTAAATCATAAAAGATAGTAGATTTTATTCTCTACTTGACTCTTTTAATAGATTACTTCTTCCGCTGCAGTTAAACTTGATGTTTGTTATATTGTATCAGTTTAACACTGTTTAAGGCTAATGATAATTTATTCTGCATTATCTTAGTCATAATATTTCTTACTGGGCTAGTTGAGCTCACCCTTTCTTTCACTGTTCTCTTCAGGAAATGAGAATATAGCTGAGACGAGTTGGAGAACGGAGTGATGGACCAGATGATAGTTTTAGTAGTCCTCACTATTCTGTTAAATAATGTGATAATAAATGTAATGAGGACTTATTCTGGGAGTGGATATTGTCTAGATGACAGTATTTGTATTAAAACTCACAGTTCTCTTGTTGTATATTAAAGATTGTATTTGTATTCTGTACCATATATTTGGCGACTCAGAATAGGTGATGTATACCTATTTTGGGGGTGCCACAGTTGGTATCAGAGCTTAGGGATATGATCCCTAGCTGAGATGTGAGATAAGAACTAGGAGGGGAGAGACGGGAAATTCCTTCGCTAGTATGACCTACCTAAGTTTACTTGTTATTTAATTGGTCGGTCAGAGTATAGGGATAATATGTGATATATTAATTACCCCTTATTTTGTTGCAGTATTTGAAAATGGCATCTTAAAATGTTGAGATAAGCAATAGAGCACAGGAGACTGTTGAGTCTCCACAGATCAATAATCAGGACAATGTGCAACAGGATGGCGATAATCCTCCTGTAAACAACAACATTGATCAATTGACGAACGAAGGTATGTTTAGGAGTTTTTTAGAATTCACGCAACATCAGACGAAGGCGGCTCCTGTTCATAATACAGGTAAAAGTAATGGCAACCCATGGTTGGTCACCGCTAAGCAATTCAAGGAGCTGGGACCACCGGAGTTTTTGAGAAAGCCAGAACCACTTAAGGCAAAGACGTGGTTAAAGTAGATCACCAAGATATTTGATGTCTTGGGATGCTCCGAGGAGCAAAAGGTTCCCTTTGCCACCTTTATGTTGCGTGAAGAGGCAGATCATTGGTGGAAATCTATAAAACGTACCCAGCCTGACGCACTCAAGATGTCTTAGGAGAAGTTCCAAGAGCTGTTCAATGACAAGTACTTTCTCGAAAGCATTCGTCACATGAAGGAGGTGAAATTTATCAAGTTAGAGCAAAACAACATGACCGTGCCGTAGTACGAAGCCAAGTTTGCCGAGTTATCCCGATTTGTGTCCCACTTGGTTGATAATGAAGAGAGAATGACGCGGATGTTTTTAAGAGGTTTGAAGTCGGAGATACGTCAATATCTTATTTCTCATAGGCTGTGTTTGTATTCAGATATTGTAAATAGGGCTCAGTTAGTGGAGCGCAATAACGAGTCAACGCAACCAAAAGAGAGCAGCTGGCAAAATGATAATACCGGTGATAACAGTCATCAAAACGGTGACAATAAACATGGAGGGAATCAACATGCCAGAAATGGTAACCACTTCGGTGGTAATCATGGTCAAAATAATAAGAATGGACATTTCAAGAAGAGGAGATTCAACAATGATGGAAAGACGTCAGCACCAGCACCCGTTGTTAAGGAAGGAGAACGACCACCTATCATATGCTTCAAATGCGGAGGGGAGGGACACATCAGTCCAAACTGCGCGATGTCGTCCAAAGCATGTTATAATTGTGGAAGAGAAGGTCACTTAGCCCGATTTTACCGCTCACCGAAGACAAGTTCAGCTAAGATGGAGGCACCAAAGGCCGTCCCAGAAAAGTCAAAGCCGGTAGTTTAAGAGAGAGCATTTTTTTTCGTGACAAGGAACCTGAATAAAATTATCACGGGTATGTTAGTCATAAACTCTTGTGAAGTCTATACCATGTTAGATACCGGTTCTACTCACTCTTTTATTTCACCTAGTTGTGTTCAATGTTTGAAGTTAACTCCGGAGAAGTTAGACTTTGATATATCTGTTTAAACTCAGTTGGGAGAAACCTTCGTTACCTCCACTATTTATAAATCTTGTTCAAATCAATACTTTCACGTTATATGTCGATCTTATCTCTTTGAAAATACTTGTATTTGATGTGATTTTTGGAAACGATTGGTTAACTACTCATCATACTTTTTGTAAGGTTGCTAGCTTTCATACTCCTAACCAACCTGTTATGCGAATTCAAGCAACCAAACCACTAAAGTCAATCATTGTTATATCAAACCATATGTAAAGAGCTCCGGTCCTTTCGTTGTTAACTTTCTTGTGTGGAATGCACCGAAGCCAGACTTTCTGTAGGCGACATCGTGAATGGCGATGGCAAGTTGATAGGTATCAATGTGACGTGCTATCCAAGTCTTGGATGAGGGTCACAGTTTTGAACGATATTTCTATTGTTAATAAATTTTCTGACGTATTCTTGAAGATTTCTTAGCCTACCCCAAAGCGTGAAATCAAATTTTATATTGACCCCAGTACAAAATCCATTTCTTAAACCCTCAAATATTTCTTCAATTAAAACGAACGTATTGTGCGCCAAAGACGTTAGCTCGAGCTGTTGAAGATTACGATCGTACCATTCAATATCATCGTGGAAGTGCGAACGTGGTAGCTGACGCGTTGAGTAGAAGATCGTATGCGAGTGAGATGTTGTTAACACAAAGACCCATTTCGTATAACTTACAAATGATGAAGATAGATTTAAAGACTCTAGGGACTCACGTGAAGATAACGAATATACGATTAGAATCGACTTTAAAGACCCATTCTCGATTTTTTTTTTTGAATATTATGGTGTGAATTTGATATAATATTATTGTTGTGGGTAATATTTATAAATTTTGTAAAGTACGCAAGTTGTTATATAATATTCGATTGGTCAGAGAATATTCGTTTTAACAGAGAATATTCGTACGACAACACAATCATTGGTGGACCCCACAACAGAATTATTGTCGGATTGAGAAAACGACAAAAATATTTTATTGAAAATAATGGCAAAAGTTTTACCATTAATACTGTTGAACTACTCGGTAGTAAAAGTACAGTAATACGCGTGGTTGTATAGTAGCACACGGTATTGATTATTGATGCTTACGTGATATGTCACTCAGTTTTGTTTTATTGGTATTATTAATGTAATAAAACAGAAAAGCTTTTTATATAAAACAGAATACTTTTATAAAGTTATTTATTTTATTAGGCTAATAGTAAAATCATTTTATATAAAATAGAATACTTTTATAAATTTATCAGTTTTATTAGACAATAATTAGAATATATTATATTTTATTATGCATAGTGTTTGCATAGTGCATGCATAGTGTTTGCATAGTAAAATCTTTTATAAAGTTATTCATTTTATTAGATTATAAATAGAATATATTATATTTTATTTAAAAGATTTTGCTTTAAATATGGACCGTCAGATTAAAGTAAATCAATCTAGATCGTTCATGAGTTAGTTACTATGCAGTCTATTTTTCTATAAATAGAAGCCCATTCCTTCATTATTTTCTTACGAATTCACTGAAACTCTAGAGAGAGAAATTATAGAGAGAGAAAAAAAGTATTCTACTACTTCACTACTCCGATATCATGTTTCTTTTACGGTAAGGGGTATTATTTCTTTTGTATTCATGAAGAGAACTTCTGTTATTCCATTCTTTATTATTCTGTTGGAATAACCTGTATACGCGGGCTACCCTATACTTGGTGAAACTCTTCTGTTATTCCATTCTTTATTATTCTGTTGGAATATCCTGTCTGTGCGTTTTACGCCGGACCTAGTTCCGTCTTTATTATTCTGTTGGAACATCATGTTGGTGCGTATTACGCCTGACATGGTTCCATTATTTAGTATTCTATTGGAATAACATGTCTATGCGAAGTACCGCATGCATGGTGATTTCTGTTGTTATTCCATTCTTTATTATTCTGTTGGAACATCCTGTCGATGCGAATTTCGCCTGACCTGGTTCCGTTATTATTATTCTGTTGGAATAACATGTCTATGTGAAGTACCGCATGCATGGTGATTTCTTTTGTTATTCTATTCTTTATTATACTCAGTTGGTTAAAGTTTTGACTTCTATACTCCATGAAATTAGTGGAATATCCTTGATATTTGCGCTTCATCCAGTATCTTTTCATAGCATTCTTGAATTTTACTCTACAAAGAAGTATCATGTTGACAATTTGGACGTTATTAGTTCCTGGATAAATTAGTTCTTGAACTTGTTTTATTGAATTCTTATATCAGTGTCATCATCCTCATGTTATATTATGTTGAAAGTCATCTGTGGCCTATAGTGCATAGATGGACTTGGTATGATTATGACCAGGGATTATTCGGTATAATCATGACCGTAATGTTATAAATGATGTGGTAAAAGTGTAATAACCCGATATTTTCAATATAAAATAAATAAGAAATTTTGCATATAATTTTTTTTTATTTATCTTAATGATGATAATAAGTGTCAAGTAATGTGCATGTATTTATGTAATAAATAAAATTTATTTATTTCATGAATAATTTCAAATAATTTAATTTTAGAATTATTGATCATTATAAAATATATATTCTTATAATAATTAATTTTATAGTAGAAATGTCTTTATTAATTAATTTCTATGAAAATATGATTTATGTATTATTTAAATAATATATGAAGTGATTATTAGAATTATTATAATTATTATTTTATTATATGAAATTGTTCAGAATATTTAAGTTAATTATTTTAGCTTAATTATTGATGTTGTATATGAAGGATAAACCAGATATGGAATCCAAACCCTAAATTTGGATTTTTATCAAGGGATGAGAATAATAATATAATATTAAGTATATTTTGATTTTCAGTGCTATAAATATGAACTGTAAATGTGTAGGCTATTAATGGTGGGTCAATTATGATAAATTATGTCATAACCCTCATATCGTGTTATTCAACCCTAATTGTTAAACTCAGTTATGAGTTCGAGACTATGTAGTAATTGGGTATATAAATTTTACTGTGTATTGTAGAATTGCTGTAATTAAGAGAAACCCTAATTATTATTTGCAAGCCCTAATTTGCTAAAATTAGAAATCCTAATTACTGTTTTAGTAAATTATAATGATAATTAGGAAACCCTAATTGTTATTTTGGGAGCCCTAATAATATTAAAGGAACCCTAATTTAAAAACCCTAATTTTCTATTAGAAACCCTAATTTTAAATTAGTGTGTTTAATTAAAATTTTATTATACTTTAATTTTTAATTGTCCAAACCCTAGTAATTATTTGGGAAACTTTAAGATGTTAAATCTAGTGATTAAATCCTAGATTCAAGCACCTTGGACAAGAATACCCTTGAAATTAAGCAAAATTACTAAAATACCCTTTTGTCCCATTAGTTGAATTATTGCTAGCAAATCTTCATCAAATCTTGGCAGCCACCCAACCCTATCAACCTAGCAACTAGATTAACATCACATGATCAGCCATCACATACATGCCATACATGATTTCTAGATTTAAGAGAGAGGAAGTGCTCATTTTTGCCTAATTTGTTCACAAATACATAACCATATTCTCTCAAGACCAAACCTCTGAAATTTCATTGCTAGATCAGTCCCCAATCAAGCCCCACGAACACCAGCATCAAATCAGAAACATAGAAGTCAGAATTTGATCATAAGGAGGTAAAACCTAATTTAGAAATTTGATTTTTGATCTTGTGTTAGATGTTATGATTTATTGTTAAAACATGTTATTTGTAGTACATATAGTTGATCTGGGTTAGTATTTGTTAGACCCATCACATCAAAGTGCTCAAAATTAAGTTTTTCAAAAATCTGGAAATTATAAAAATAAGGGTCTGACAGTGAATGTCAGTCCCCATAGATCTCAATCGGTTATGTGTTTTTGTTGTTTTAATGTTTTATCTTGTAGTATGTTATATGGACTTTGCTCTGGACTTGAAATCAGGCTTAGATCATGTCCAAAACAAAAGTTATTCTAGGTCAAACTCAGTTAACCGAGCATGACCAAGAGTTTCTGGGCAGCCCAGAAACTCAAGAACACTGTCTGACAACATTTTCTCAAGCCTATAACTGTCAGGTGTTACGTGTTTTGTTGATGTTATTGTATCTAATTTGTATCCTATTAGTTGTACTCCAGATACATGCTTTTAGATCTCTGAAACAGAACATAATATGGTCGTAATGATTAGTCAAACTAGGCCATTTGATCACAGATGTACTTTCTGGAAATTTCCAGAAAACTCTATGAACTACGTTTCTGTCAGACTTTGACCGGACGAGATCTTCTTGTTGTGTTGTTGTTTTAGTGATATTTTGTGATAGACGTGTAGTATTACATGTGGTCTACAACCTGGAACTTTTAGATCCCAAAAACAGTACACGTGTTACAAGTTATGGAAGCCCAAATTAAGACCCACGACCTGTTCTTTATTTCTGGGTAACCCAGAAATGAAGAACAGCCTCTGACAGCCATTTTGATGGCTTAGATCTTGCTTGTTATTGATGTTTATGCTTGAGAAATGATCAAACTTCATACCCTGTTAGTTATTCTATAAGGCCCGACGTCTAACACAACTATAACCTGAACAGATTGTCAGATTTAAGGTCAACAAAAGCGTTGACCGGCCATGACTGAAAATTCTGGGCAACCTAGAATTGCTCTGACAGTTACTTAGTGACTTTATATCTTGCAGAGATGTTGTTGTTTAACCCAGTTTATTGTTGGTTCTTGTAGCAAAGCTCTAGAACACCCATAAACATAATAGACACCGAATTACGCTTGGTCAAAGTACCTCACTCGAACACTGAGTATGAACACCTGAGTTTCTCAAGAACACCTATGGCGATAGATTCTGTCGCCAAAGGGCTTTAGCGACAGACATAATAAAATTAATTAATTTAATTTCAAAAAATCATTTAAAAATAGTAAATAAATTCTGAAAATTACAAAAATAGTTTTAAAAATTATTTTAAGTTATAAAAATTAACTTTTGATAATTTGGCATATTTTTCATAAATATTAATATTTATTTAGATATTATTGGTATTTAAATTATTTAATAAATGTATTAAATAAATTAATTAGAAATGATTTTATTGTATTAAAAATCATTTTAAATAAATAATAAGGTATTTAATAATATTTTAAGTTATAAAACATAACTTTTAATATTTTAAGATAAGTTTCATTAATTATTAAATATTAATGATATTAGATTTATTTAGTAATTATATTAAATAAATTAATTAAAAAATGATTTTAATATTATAAAAATCTGTTTAAATGAAAATAAATAGTTTTAAAATATTTTAAGTTATAAAATATAACTTTTGATATTTACAGGTAAATTTCATTAATAATTAAATATTAATGATATTAAGTTTATTTAATAATTATATTAAATAAATAGTTTAAAAATAGTTTTATTGAATTAAAAATCATTTAAAAAGGAAATAAATGAATTAAAAATATTTTAAGTTATAATCAATGACTTTTAATATTTTGATAAATAATAAATTAATATTTTAATATTAATGGTAATTATTTAAAAATAATTTTTAATGTTTTAAAAATCATTTAAGGGTAATATTAATGTTTTAAAAATATTTTGAGTTATTATAAATAACTTTAATATTTTGGCAATGGTTTCATTAATAGTTTAATATTAATTAAATATTAATGATAATAGAATTAATGAATATTTAAATCATTTAATAATGATTCTGATGTTTGAAAATTCATGATAAATTATAATAAATGTTTAAAAATTACTATAAGTCATTTTAAAAATAATGTGACTGATGTTTTCAGTTATTAAGCTACAGGATAGAGTTTTAGACTCAATAATTACCTGATAAAGCCGTCGGTACACCGAAATGTTCCAGAAATTGATCTGAACTTAGATAATTTGACTTGATAGGTGTTTATTTGTGATTCAATTGTTGTTAAACATAAGTGACAATGTGATTAGATAAGGTGCGGACTGCAATAAGCAGTGCTATGTGTTACGATATATATTTCTAATCGAACGAATGATCTTATTACTGATAGGTCGCTGTATAAAAGATTAATCTAAGTTGCGTTATTATAAGCAGCAGCTCAGGCAAGTATCTGAACTATCCTTTATATTGTGCAAGTATCCTACCTTTGCATTTTCTTTATGCAATGGGCATGAGTAAGAATATTTAAGAATTATATTATTACTATACAGATTATTAACCCTATACTATATACACTCATTGTTTATCAACATGTTAGTATATGGTAATTCAGATATATATTCTGTTCGTTAATTTTTATAAATGATTATACAAGTGTCCCCACTTGGATAATCATTGTATTTAATCACATGTTGATACACCTTTGTTAATTACCCATATATATATATATATATATATATATATATATATATATATTTAATTATAGATTATTGTTGAACAAGACAAAACCTTTGATTTGGAACCAAGACAAGTATGAACATCCCATAAACGGAAAAACTTTTTATGCACCCAAGGTGGACAGAGTGAACGATACTATCGTTCTGGCATGTAGTATTGATCAATACATGGCATAACGGGCTGATCACCCCCGTGCCCGTAAGTTATGACGGTTTGTAGATGAATTTCTATTAAACCTATTCGAAAATTGAAAACAATATTCATAGTATGTCACCTAAAACCCAATTATAGTCATTACGTAGTTTCAAAAATTTGATAGAGAGTTGTTATGTTATTGTTATCGGTTCAAATTACTTCACAACTATTGACTTGTTGTAGAAGAGTAGTACAAAGAAAATATTTAACCCTTTCAGCTAATATTTATAATTGTTATTACTTGCTGGGCACTCAAATGCTCACGTATGCTTAAATTAAATGTTTTCAGTTAAGTATGATCAACCAGAAGGCTCAGGCAAGAACAAAGGGAAAGGAAAGTTGTTCGAATGAGATTTCTAATATGTGGTGTAATAATTATAGTTTATTAAGACAATGTTACTTATTATCTATGATATAATGAATGATTAAAGGTCTCGTACCTGGGAGTAAACTTTGATGCATGTAAAAAAAGTTTGAATTTTATATTATTGTTATTATTATTAGTATTATTCAGCTTATAAAAATGGTATTGTGAAGCACCGAGTTCGGGTTTCAAGTACCTGAATTTGGGGGCGTCACAAAAAGTCCTCATTGGCCCGTAGTGCATTGATGGACAGTTGTTGGCATGATCATGACCATTAATGAATACACAAATATTCTTGGCCCGTAGTGCATGGATAATTATGGTCGTGATACTAAAGAATATCCTTGGCCATAGTGCAGGGGTGATTTGATGATGTAGATTATTTATTAAGCTGAGTCCCAGCGATAAAAGTGATAAAAAACCTTTTAAATCATAAAAGATAGTAGATTTTATTCTCTACTTGACTCTTTTAATAGATTGCTTGTTCCGCTGCAGTTAAACTTGATGTTTGTTATATTGTATCAGTTTAACACTGTTTAAGGCTAATGATAATTTATTCTGCATTATCTTAGTCATAATATTTCTTACTATGCTAGTTGAGCTCACCCTTTCATTCACTGTTCTCTTCAGGAAATGAGAATATAGCTGGGACGAGTTGGGGAACGGAGTGATGGACCAGATGATAGTTTTAGTAGTCCTCACTATTCTGTTAAATAGTGTGACAATAAATATAATTAGAACTTATTCTGAGAGTGGATATTGTCTAGATGACAGTATTTGTATTAAAACTCACAGTTCTCTTGTTGTATATTAAAGATTGTATTTGTATTCTGTACCATGTATTTGTTGACTCAAAATAGGTGATGTATACCTATTTTGGGGGCGTCACAGGTCAACCAAGGATATTTCTGTGGACATATAATATCTATCATAACCTAGACACCTGAGCTCCCATGTACGAAGGTTTCCTTGAGCACTTTCCAAAGATTCTAATTTCTAAAACAGTTTTTGACTATACCTTTATGTAAGGTGCCATTGTGACGTACTATCCAAGATTAGGATGAGAGTCACAGTTGGTATATATTTGTATCAAAACTCACAGCATATGTGTTGTTGTATTTTGCACAACAATTATTGTAATAAAGTTGTAGTTATTTTCTATACCATGTATTTGGCGACTCAGAATAGGTTGGGTGGAATGGACCTATTTTGCGGTTATCACAATTTTTTTTATTTTTCTCTTTTTCTATTTTTTTTAGATAGCAAGTATACTCATGCGTTCCCAAAGCTTGAGTTTCAGTGTTTTCATAGTCATTACTCACTTCCTATATAATTCTATCATTAAAAATAGTGTTTTCATCTCAGCAGGCAAACAAGTTAATCTTTAACCAACATGCAAACATGAACACTTACGTGCTAACCGGTAGCATCTGAGCAGCAGGCATGAATTATATCATGTATAAAATTATAACTAAGCTCAAGATATCAACCAAGTTCAAAAATCTATTAAATTTCTATATCATCAATGGCCATATTGGAATTCAACCGACTAAAAACATGGGAATATGCTATGTAATGCAACTAAACACATACTAAGTAAACAAGACAAAAGAAAACTGAAAAAATTTTCATGTAGAATTTAACTACAAATATACTAAAATACCCCTACTATGCAACTTAAACATGCAATAAAACTATATGCAACAACTACTCATTACAGCCCAATACCCCCAAACTTAAAATGAACAATGCCCTCATTGTAATTAAAAGTGAAAGAATACTCCCCTAAGTGGCAATGTCATCTCCGTTTGCCTCCTCATGATCCGATGGTATATCAGGCGATGGATAAGTTTGAGATATTTTATAGTTGGAAACTGAGTGTGGGCTTCTAACTTTACTGCATAATTGGTTACCCCTAGAAAGGATCAACATGAACTATTAGACTTTATTTAATTATAACCAATACTTACTGCTAAAAATTTAATTAACTATAATAATAATAAACTAATTAAAGCAGAAAGAATTGAACACAAAGGAAGAAAAATGATAGACTATGGATAATGGAGAATTAAACAAATAGGGAGAGAGATATATTTGATGGGGTGCCTCCCATCAAGCGCTCGATTTATAGTCCGTTAGCTAGACTCTGTGCTTGACACCGCTATCCAATTCCTCTACGATATGCTAAGAACCCTCCAACCATTAGAACTGCTATGTGCGTAGGTAGGTTCCCCATTTTACGAGTATGTGAATTGAAACAACCTAGCATATTTCCTGTACATGATGCCCCCAGTTCTATTACATAGCTAGGTGCTCCGTCCATTGTATTGGTGAATAAATTGCTGCATTGAGGCATGAAAAATACAACGGACTTTTCTTCTTCCCTTTTCTCTTCCTCAGCCCACCATGGTGTATAAGAGGCCTCTTTATCATCCTGATCTTTACTTTGAACGTGGCTACCAAGAGGACATGGGTGTGCAAATTTCACTAAATTTTTTAACTCTGACTGAAAAAGCACTTGGGGTATTATACAAGTCATTTCATATTCTTCATTTTCCATACCCTCAGTTGTCTCCTCAATGTCCACTCCTTTAAGTTCCTTCAGAGGCATGTACACTTCTGGCTCTCCATCAATTTCATCGTCCATGTTATAGCACCAATTGTTTGGAGGGCGATTGTTCAAGGCTTCGAACATTTGATCCATCTGATTTAGAAGATTTTGAATTGACCTTTCTTGCTCAATCATCTTCTCCTCAGTTGATGCGACAAATTTGAACCACAAATCCTCCAATCTTGAATTATCTTGTTCAGTTTTGAAATCCATGTATTGTGGGCCATTCATTAAGGAGTTAATGAGTTGTTTCATCTGTCTGTTAAGATTTTGGCTTGATAACTCCTGACTCATCATCATTTCTTCATAGTCTGCTATGCTTTTTGACATGAATTCCTTCAACTCTGAATTTTCCTCTTGTTGCATTGGAGGTAGATATGAGAAATCTGATGGATATGTTGGACTTGGAACACAGTCTTGGTCTTGATAGTTATAACTCCATTCATAATCTGGGTGATACCCCCAACCTTGATGATAATTGGGATTAGCATAGCTATTGGAGTAATCACCCCCATACTGTATTTGTCCAAAACTGATGTTGCACTGATAGCTTGGATGCTCGCCAGCACAATATTCACATGTAACTACTATCTCTCGAGGACGTTGGGCTGCAAGAACATCCAACCTCTCCGAAAGTGTTGCAATTTGTGCTGATAATGTAGAAAATACATTGAGTCCCTCAGTGCTTATGCCCCTTGGTTGAGGCATATTCGCATAAGGCCATTGATAAGCAAAGTCACCCATGGTACCTGAAAAGAGAGAAATATAGGAAGAGAAATAAAATAAATTAAAATAAAATGTTTAAATTAAGACTAATTTGATTGAAATTAATGTTGGCAAAAATTATTAAACTAATTCCCCGGCAGCGGCGCCAAAAAATTGTTGGTCGTTTTACCGATCAATATATGCGTGCAAGTATACACGGTCAACAAGTAATAAAGAGTAAGTAAAGTATCGTTCCCATGGAGAATTAACTAATAAAGTTCACCAAGTATTAACCCATGACCATTTCAGTCTTATTTAAACGAATGATATTATATTTTATATTTAAACTATGAAATTAAATAAACTTAACTATTCCTAGAGTGAGAATAGATAATGAAGACCTGATATCACAATTTCATCTATTGACTCATTCAAATCTACACATTTCAAGTTAAGCCACATTAATTGTATCGGATTGTTAGTCAAGAACACGAAAGTAAAGTATAGCCATCTCTCAATGTACCATACACAAATCACATGTAATCCACAGTTGATAGAATACACATGAACACCCACATTACCTAAACCACTATATGTTTATGTGATTTACAAATAATTAGGGTTTAAGCCCGAGTTCTCAATCGACTACGAATGGTGCTTCGGTATATGTTTATCCTAAGCACAAATCATACATCCTATCACAATGTAAAATTTATAATCATAAGCTAATAAGATCAGATCTTAACCCATACTTCGTCTGTCGAGTTCATATGAATTATCACAGTAATTGATGGCTAATCAACTAAGCGAATAGCATGAATCTAATTAGACAAGCCCAAAGCAATCAATAAGGCTAACAATGAAATATATCAGAAATAACTACTCCAAAGAACTCGTTTAATAAAATTGAGAGAATGTATAAAGCGGTCACCAAAGAAATATAAAATATAAGCTTAACTAGTCTAAGTTTGTAGACTTTGTTACTCGAGTCAATAGATCATTAGGGGTGTCTTTACACTTAGTGCCCTAAAGCTAACTAGTTTGGGAGTCATTGGTCAAACGCTCATTACATGGGTAACTTTGAAAAGCCTAATGAAATTAGACATTGCACAAGTCAAGATTAGAAATATAGTAAGGAAGAATAACTGAGCAATAGAAATATTGTGTTTCGCTTTGAAGCGAATGATGTTTACCCTAGATGAGATTATTATTGTGATATGTTCTTAGGGATTGATAATTTTTAGGTACTAAGTGTTCATTGTATAATCTTTCTAAGGTATGGTTGGTTAAAGTGGAGGTGACACACACACACACATTGTGGGATCATAATTATTGTGAATTGATAACTAAATTGATTGATGAGCTTATGCATGATTTAACTGTTGCTAAGATATATTTCTGTATGATCTTGGAAGCTATTATAAGACCCCGAATTTTATGAAATAAAAGTATTCAATTTTTCTATTCAATAAATTGTTAAATTGACAAAAGGTTAAAGTTAAGGGTGATATTTGAACATTTTACAAAATAAGCAAGTTGTCATAAATTATTCGTTTGGTTGGGAAATATTCTTTTTGTCAGGGAATATTTGTACGACGGTGCAATCATTGGTGGACCACATAACGGAATAACTGTCGAATATAGAAAGCGATAAAAATAACCTTTATATAAAAATAACGGCAAGACTTTTACCGTTAAACTGTTAAAATACCCGATGATAAAAGTGCAGTAATACGCGTTGTTGCACAGTAGCACACGGTATTGCACAGTATCTCTTATTATTGATGCTTACGTAAGAAGTCACTCAGTTTTATTCAATAATTATCACAGTAGTTGCTGCATAATATCTCATATTATTGATTCAGTTATTGTCACAGCATCATCTGCACGATATTTTATATTATTAAATCAATAATTGAGACGACACAGTTATTCATATTATTATTTGCATTATTGACAATGTCTAAAAAGTTCTGTCGAGAAAGAGGTTTGGTTATTTAATTGCGCGCCAATAAGGAGAAATTCTTATCGGAAAGCCCCCTCTTTTCTGGGAACGATCTAGTTATCAACATTTTGAGTTATAATATTAAATGATGAATAATTATTAAAAGATTAAAAATGTGTTGATTGAAGATAAGTAATTTGTGGTAAATATTTATTCAATTTTTGATATAAATAGAGGAATTTGTCATGAGGCGTTTGTTATAAGTTTAGCTTATTATTCCATGGGGAGATGTGCTAATTTTTTAGAGTGTCGGTTGAAGTTTTATGTAAGACCCCAATTTTCATAAATAAAGATTAATTTTTCTCGAAATATATTTTTAAATATTATGGTGTGGATTTGGTATAATGTTATAGTTGTGGGTAATATTTATAAATTTTGCAAAGTATACAAGTTGTTATAAAATATTCAATTGGTCGAGGAATATTCGTTTTAACAGGAAATATTCGTACGAGGGCACAATCATTAGTGGACCCCACAACAAAATTATTGTCGCAGTTAGAAAGCGACAGAAATATCATTTTATAAAAATAACGGCAAAAGCTTTACCGTTAAATGTTGAAATAACCGGTGATGAAAAGTACAGTAATACGCGTGGTTGCATAGTAGCACACAGTATTGATTATTGATGCTTACGTGAAAGTCACTCTGTTATACTCAATTATTGCTACAATAATTGCTGCATAGTATCTCACGTTATTTGATTCAATTATTGTTAATATTTTATATTATTAAATCAATAATTGAGATAACAAGTTATTCATATTATTATATGCATAATTAACAATGTCTAGAAAGTTCTATCGAGGAAAGGGTTTGGCCACCTAATTGTGCGTTAATAGGGAGAAATCTTTATCGGAAAGCCTCATCTTTCCTGAGAACGATCTGGTTGTTAATATTGCGGGTTATAATAATGATGAATAAATTTTGTTAAAAATATTGAGGAGATTTTTATGAAGTATTTGTTGTAAATTTAGCATATTATATGGACCCCCCCTCCCCATTTACCTATTTTTCTAAATAATCGGTAGAAAGTTATTCAGTATATATATATATATATATATATATATATATATATATATATATATATATAATAAGTTTCATTTTTTTATAAAAAATAGAATATATTTTATTTTATTTTGCATAGTGTATGTATAGTATTTGTATAGTGACTGCATAGTAAAATTTTGAAAACTCAAAAGACGTCCATGATTTTTTAAAACTGTGTGTCCGTGATTTCTTAAACAATACCCCTTCCATTCTCTTATAAATAGGATGTTTAGTTTAGAATTGAAAATCACACCAGAATCAGAGAATTCTTCTTCTATAATATTGAGCGTATTTCTTTATACTTTTAAGAAGTTTTGAGCGTAGAAAACAGTGAAAGTTTTCTTCAAGAATATCCTCGTTATACCGGTTGGAATACTCTTCTTTTTAAGGTAAGGGATATTATTTTTATTCAATATTCGTAAGAAATAATTGTAGTATGTGAGTAATATTATTTCGTTTTAGATTCTGAATTCTACACTCATTTTGTTAAGTTTTGGCTTCTATACTCCATGAAATTAGTAGAATATCCTTGAAATTTATGCTTCATCCAGTATCTTTTTATGAAAATATTATTTTGAGCATTCTTGATAAATTTTAATCTTTTCATGTTGGGGTACTATTCACGGGGTACTATTTCTGAAGTACTATTCACAGAGTACTATTCACTCAAATACTATTCACCTGGGATACTATTCATGACAAAAAATTGATTTCTTTTCGGTCCAAATCATTTTTGATACAATATTATTTATGAATTTTACTCCACAAAGCAGTATCATGTTGACAATTTGGACATTATTGAATTATGGATAAATTAAATTATAAATCTTTAAAAATTTATCATTTGCTTTCTTTTAATTGAATTCTTATATCATTGTCACCATCCTCATGCTTATGATGTGGTAAAAGTCATCTTTAGCCCGTAATGCATAGATGGACTGTTGATTGGTATGATTATAATCAGAGATTATTCGGTATAATCATGACCTGTAATATTACAAATGATGTGGTAAAAGTCCTCATTGGCCTGTAGTGTATTGATGGACAGTTGTTGGCATGATCATGACCATTGATGATTACACGAATATCCTTGGCCCGTAGTGCATGGATAATTCGTGGACGTGATACTAATGAATATCCTTGGCCCGTAGTGCAGGGATGATTCGATGATGTGGATTATTTATTAAGCTGAGTCTCAGCGATAAAATTGATGATAAACTTTTTAAATCATAGAAGATAATAGATATCATACTCTACTTGACTCTTCTAATTGATTGCTTGTTCCATTGCATTTTTACTTTCATTGTTCTCTTCAGAAAATGAGAACGTAGTCGGGACTAGTCGGGGAATGGAGTGACGGTCCGAGATGGTTATTTTAGTAGTCCTCACTATTTAGTGTGATAATAAATGTAATGAGGATTGAATTTGAGTTTGGATATTGTCTATGAGATAATATTCTTGTAAAAATTCTCAGCACATGTTGTATAATTAAGTTTGTATTTGTATTCAGTACCATGTATTTGACGACTCAAGATGGGTGATATATACCTGTTTTGGGGGCGTCACAGTTGGTATCAAAAGTTAGGGATATGATCCCTGGCTAAGATGTGAGACTAGAACTAGGGGGAGAGACGGGGAAATCCTTCGCTAGTATGACCTACCTAAGTTTATTTGTTATTTAATTGGTCGGTCAGAATATAAGGATAATATGTGATATGCCAATTAACCCTTGTTTTGTGGCAGTGTTTGAAAATGGCATCTGAAAATGTCGAGTTAAGCAATGGAGCACATGAGACCGTTGAGTCACCGCTAATCAATACCCAAGATAACGTGCATCAGGAAGGCAATAATCCTCAGGTAAACAACAACACCGACCAAATGATGAACGACAGAATATTTAGGAGCTTTCTGAAATTCATGCAACATCAGGCAAGAGAGACTCCTGTCCAAAATGTAGGTGAAAACACTGGCAACTCTCGGACGGTCACCGCTAAGCAGTTCAAGGAACTGGGACCACCGGAGTTTTTGGAAAAGCCAGAACCACTTAAGGAGGACACGTGGATAAAGCAGATCACCAAGATATTTGATGTCTTGGGATGCTTCGAGGAGCAAAAGGTTCCTTTTGCCACCTTCATGTTGCGAGGAGAGGCAGATTACTGTGGAAATCTGTAAAGTGTACTCAACCTGCCGCACTCAAGATGTCTTGGGAGAAGTTCCAAGAACTGTTCAACGACAAGTACTTTCCTGAAAGTATTCGTCACATGCAGGAGGTGGAGTTCATCAAACTAGAGCAAAACAATATGACCGTGTCGCAGTACGAGACTAAGTTTGTCGAGTTATCCCGATTTGCATCCCACTTGGTTGATAATAAGGAGAAAATGACGCGAATGTTTCTGCAAAGTTTAAAACCTAAAATACGTCAATACCTCATTTCTCATAAATTGTGTTTATATTCAGATGTTGTAAATAGGGCTCAGTTATTGGAACGTGATAATGAGTCAACCCAACGAAGAGATAACAGCCAGCAAAGCGATACTACCAGTGGAAGCAGTCATCGAAGCGGTGACAACAAGCGTGGAGGAAGTCAACATGCCAGAAGTGGCAACCACTTCGGTGGTAATCATGGCCAAGACAATAAGAGTGGAAATTTTAAGAAAAGTAGATTCAATAATGATGGAAAGACGTCAGCACCAGCAACTGTTGTTAAGGAAGGAGAACAACCACCGATCGTATGCTACAAATGCGGAGGGGAGGGACACATCAGTCCAAACTGTACGCAGCAGTCCAAAACATGTTACAATTGTGGAAGAGAAGGTCACCTAGCTCGATTTTGTCGAGCAGTAAAGTCAAGTCCAGTAGGGATGGAGGCACCCAAGGTCGTCCCAGAAAAGTTAAAGTTGGTAGTTCAAGGGAGAGCGTTTGTCGTGACCTCCTAAAAAGCGAGGAACCCGAACAAAGTCATCACGGGTAAGCTAATCATAAACTCTAGCGAAGTCTATACCTTATTTGATACCAGTTCTACCCATTCTTTTATTTTTCCTACTTGCCCACAACATTTAAATTTAACTCAGGAGAAATTAGACTTTGACTTATCTGTTGGAACTCCGTTGGGAGAAACCTTCATTACATCCACTATTTATAAGGCTTGTTTGACTCAAATCGGCAACCGCGCGTTACCTGTCGATCTTATTTCTTTGAAAATACTAGCATTTGATGTGATTTTAGGGATTGATTGGTTAACTACTCATCATGCTAAAATTGATTGTTTTCGTAAGGTTGTTAGCTTTCATATTCCTAACCAACCTATTATGTGAATTCAAGCAACCAAACCACTAAAGTCAATCACTGTCATATCAAGCCATAAAGTTATTCGTTTATTAAAAAACAGATGTCAAACTTTCTTAGCCCATGCCACAGATTTAAACAAAAATACACCAGATTTGAATGATATTTCTATTGTTAATAAATTTCCTGACGTATTCCCTGAAGAACTTCATGGCCTACCCCTAGAGCGTAAAATTGAATTTTATATCGACCTTAAACCCGGTACAAAATCCATTTCTAAAGTCTCATATCGAATGGCTCCTATTGAACTTTAAGAGTTAAAAACCCAACTACAGGAATTGTTAGACATCGATTTCATGCTCCTGTTCTATTCGTAAAGAAGAAAGATGGAAGTATGCGACTTTGTATTGACTATCGGGAGTTGAATTATGCCACCATCAAAAATAGGTACCCGTTTCCACGCATTGATAACATGTTTGACCAGTTGTAAGGTGCCAAATTCTTTTTAAAGATTGATCTTCGTTCCGGATATCATCAGTTAAAGATTAAAACTTATGACATTCCAAAGACTATTTTTAGAACTCGATACGGGCATTATGAATTCCTAGTCATGTCTTTTGGATTAACTAATGCTCCTGCTGCCTTCATAGATATGATGAACCGAGTATTCAATGAATATTTAGATCATTTTGTTGTTGTCTTTATTGATGACATCCTCATATACTCCAAAACCCGTGAAGATCATGAGAAACACTTGAGGCTGATACTTCAAAAGCTTCATGAAAACAAGTTGTATGCCAAGTTGAAGAAATGCGAGTTATGGCTTAAGGAAGTAGCATTCCTTGGGCACGTGATATCAAATCACGGAATATCTGCTGACCCAACGAAGATTGAAGCAATACAAAGCTGGGAGCAACCTAAGTCAGTAACCGAAGTACGTAGCTTTCTGGGCTTAGCTGGTTATTATCAGAGATTCGTGGAAGTATTTTCTTGAATCGCTACTCCATTAACTCAGCTGACTCGAAAAGATACAAAATTCGGTTGGAGCGAGGAATGTGAGAAGAGTTTTTAAGAACTCAAGAGGAGACTCATTTCAGCACATGTTCTGACAATATTATCTAGTTCAGAGGGATTTGTCATTTACAGCGATGCTTCAGGCAGAGGGTTAGGATGTGTTCTCATACAACATGGGAAAGTCATAGCCTATGTCTCACGACAACTCAAAGAATATGAGAGAAATTATCCTACTCATGGTCTAGAGTTGGCAGCAATCGTTTTCGCACTAAAGATCTGGAGGCATTACTTGTATGGGGAGAAAGTGGAGATCTATACAGATCATAAAAGCCTCAAATATTTCTTCACCCAAAAGGAACTCAACATGCGGTAACGATGTTTGCTCGAGTTGTTAAAAGATTATGAATATACCATTCAATACTATCCTGGAAAGGCAAACGTAGTAGCTAACGCGTTGAGTAGAAGAACATATGCGGGTACGAGTGCGATATTGTTAACGCAAAGGCCCATTTGGTATGACTTACAAAGGATGGAGATAGAGATAAAGACTCCAGGGACCCATGTGATGATGTCAAATATATAAGTAGAACTGACTTTAATCAATAAAATTAAAGCTGCTCAACTTACGGACCTAGAGCTAATGCGTATGAAGAAGAAAGTGCAAGAAGGTACTATTTCGGAAGCAAGAATCGATGAAGAAGGAATACTTCAAGTCAACTCCAGACTTTATGTTCCTAACGACCCTAATTAAAAGTATAAAATCAGGATGGAGGCGCACAACACACCGTTTGCAATCCATCCTGGGAGTACCAAAATGTATCGTGATCTTCCACATACATTTTGGTGGGGCAATATGAAAAGAGAGATCGTGAAGTTTATCTCAAGGTGTTTAACATGTCAACGAGTCAAGGCGGAGCATCAAGTGCTAAAAGGTCCATTACAACCACTTGAAATTTTAGAATCGAAGTGGGAGCACATTACCATGGATTTTGTTACTGGTCTTCCAAAGGTTTCTCAAGGCATAGATGCAATTTGAGTCATTGTTGATAGATTGACCAAGTCTGCTCATTTCTTACCTATACGAGAAATTTATTCACTTGAACGTCTTGCACATATATACATAAATGAGATTGTAAGACTGCATGGTATGACAGCATCCATAGTTTCTGATCGAGACCTAAGATTCACTTCACGATTTTAGGTTAGTTTGCAAAAAGTTATGGGCACGAATTTACGATTTAGTTCGGCATATCATCCTCAAACGGACAGGCAGTCGGAAATGACTATTCAAACTATGACAACCCGAGAATTTAGATAATTAGTAAAATCCTAAAATGATGGATTAAAGTTATAAGATGAATCTAGACAGAAAATAAGTGTATGGATTTGACGTTTCTGTGAAGGAATTTTAAGGATTTCAAATTTTTTGGAGAAGAACTTGAATGATTTGATAGACTATAAGTGATAGTCTGATAATGAGGTATATGTTTAGTGTATAAGTTCATAAGAATATGTGTATGTGGTGAATATATTAATATATTTACTTCAGTTAAATAAATTGTGAAGACAATTTATAGAAAGTAAAGAAAATAATTGAATATATGGTATTATGTTATATGGATAATGGTATAATATTATACCAAAGGATGTAAAGTAAATATATGAGATGAGATCCAATATGCAAATATGTATATTGGTATCAACTAGTTAGTGAATTAAATTCATATTTGAATAAATGATTGAATATACTAAATTATATATTTAATATATAAATAAATTGTTTGAAAACAATTTATGGAGAGGAGGAGGAAATTAAATTTAATTATACAATATAAATTGTATAATTTAAATAAGTTATTTAAATTAGGTATGAGAATTAAATAACCTAAATGATTGTCGTTATTTAGTGGTCCTAGTATTTTAATCATATACTAGTATCCTAATCTAAGAGAATTGTGGAGTATGTCACAATTTATTTAATTATTATGTGAGTAAGTGAATATGCATATTATGTGATGGTTTATATTTGTTTATTATATAAACAAATAAAAGAAACTAGTGTGATCATAATTATATATTAGGAATGAAGAATTGAATAACTTAAGGGTTATGAGATGAGAGAATTATGGTATTTAGAACATATACTAATTCTAAGAGATTTATTTTATACATCTCAATTAATTAATTTTATAATCTAATTATAGCAAGTCTAATTGGGTTAAGAAAATAAATGTGCATGAGTAAGGATTTAAGTTATAATTGAGGAAATGAAAAATAATTAAGAAATGATAGAATTAAGGTAGTGGACTATGTAAATTACATGGCCCAAACATGTTAAGTAGAGAGCCCAAAGAAACTAAATTTGTAAGCCCAAAACATTAAATTGAAGCCCAATCTCTTAGTCCAATTGAAGAGGGACATTTTAGTCATTGGATATACTAAATATTACATAAAATAAAAATCAAACTTGGGCAAGATAAAGCCACTTGGCCGGATGTGTAGAGAAGGAAAAGGAGGGGAAGAATGTGGTTATTGTTTACTTTATTAGGCGAACAAAACTCCTATGTGTCACTTGTTTATTTATCCAACAATTTTGTACTTTCTTGCAAGCAATCACTTGGTAATTGAGAGAGAGAAGAGAAGAGATATGTTGGTAGATTAT
This sequence comes from Panax notoginseng, assembly GCA_016801055.1. Taxonomy (NCBI): domain Eukaryota; kingdom Viridiplantae; phylum Streptophyta; class Magnoliopsida; order Apiales; family Araliaceae; genus Panax; species Panax notoginseng. Next base: position 88,863,099 of record CM029012.1, read on the forward strand.
GATAGATATACAAAATATATCTACATCTTTTACTAACACCCAAAATTTATTTTTATTTCCCTTTCATCTTATTTCTTCTAATTTGCTAAGAAAACTAAAGAGAGAGAGAGAGATGGGAGGAATTGCACTTAGAGAGAGAAAAGGAAAGAAAGGGTTGCAATTAATGGATGGAAGAAGAGAGAAGAGGAGAGAGAAAGTTCATCCATGAAAGAAGAAGAAGAAGGAGGAGAAGAGTTGGAGCAAAAATGTATAAATACCTTTTGTTATGTATTTTTGATTATTCTTAATCAAATCTTGAATCTATATTTCTAAACTCAAAAACCATGTATATACATTTATTAAGTGTTTCATGTTTAGATATACACATATTGGGTGTTGTTTTGTTTGGAAATCGAAAATAAAGAAAATTGATTTTTCTAGTTTATAAGCCATAAAATTTGTATGTACTTTGGATTTCCACTGTTTTTAATCTACACCTTGTTTTTGTGATTCGTCAAAAAGGGGTGTTAGATAGGTAAGTTATCTACTAAACTCAAGTGGTAGCACTTAAAAATGTTGAGTACACAGTCCGTAGTGACTGATTTAGCAAAAACAGTTTTGTGTCTTTTAAGGAAAAACTGACTGTTTTGGACAGTCAAGGGTAGAGCAGTTTCATAATTTTTTTGACATTCAAAAATTCTAAAAAATTTTGAGATGATAATATGATAAGTTTTCTAACATATCCAAGTGGAATCACTGAAAAAGGAGTTGTAGATTTCCGTATGGAATATTTTTAAAAAAGCACAAAAAAGTAAAAATGCCAAACTAGCTACTGTCCAAGATTTTGTAAGGGCTATTTCGGCCACTTAATTTGTGAGAAAAATTCCAGCCTTTTGGGACATGAAAACATATGGTATTAAGTACCTCCTGTCCAAAAATGAGCTCATTCCGACTTAAAATGACCAAGTTATGACGATTTCAATTTTTAGGATTTTCTGACGAAAATTGCTATAATCGGAATTCTATAACTCCGATGGCCACGAAATTTAAATCGGAGGCTCACGTTAACACGTATAAGATTGTGTCAAGAGATGAGAAATTCTGGAGTTAAGCATGATAGGGCTAATTTCTTAAGCTACGCACTAAAAATGATTTTTGAAAAATACCAAAGAGAATTGAAATTTTTTGGAAAAATACTTTTTGTGTATGAAATATATGTATATATGTTTGGACAAAAGATAAAAAAATAATAAGCTGATTTGGTATTTTTGTGAAAAGGATATGGAATCCAGCTTACTGGATTGAATAATTTATGAATCCAGTTTGCTGGATTGAAAAATATGATGAATCTAGCTTGCTGGATTGAAAAGAAGTTTATTGAATTGAAAATATGTTGAATCCAGCTTGCTGGATTGCAATCTAGTTGCTAGATTAGGAATCCAATTTGCTGGATTGCAGTTGGGTTTGTGTGATTGACCATCAAGATGCTGGATATGGAATCCAGGTTGCTGGTTTGGTATTTGAGTTATTAGAGTGTAAAGAAGAACTTATAATATATAAGATTAGAGTGTTAAATCATAATGTATATGATATAGTGATTAAAGAATTATAAAAGGATGATAATAATACTGAAGTGTTAAGCTGTTATCTAATATTTGATTTTTGTGATTAAGTGTTAGATAATTTATGGATAAAGAAATAGTATTATGAGTTAACAGGTATGTTATGCTAATTATCTTATAATTGATAGGTCTTTCATCAGAGATTAAATTAGATTGCTTAGCGGTAATCAGCGGTACCGACAAGTTTTTCTAACTCAACTTGAGTTGTATGTTCAAAGCATGTTAGTGAATAATTGTTGTTGATTATTCACGTCTATATTGATTATTGATTCGCACGTTGTGCATATTGTAAATGTTTAGCAGGTATGAAAGGCTGATCACCTTTATTACCATTTGGTTCAGTTAATCTGTTCATGTTCATTCTTGACCATTCATTTTTATTGACTTGGTCGTTCAGCTAAGAAAATTTGTTCATGCTCTTTCACAATATTTATATTGTTGAAAGTTAGCTAGCTTATTGTTCAATTCTTTCAATCATGATATATCCTCAATTAAACTTATACTTGCTGGGCAAATTTGTTGCTCACCCTTGCTATATCATGATAAAATTTTTTAGATTAAGATGAAAGCTCGAGTAAAGACAGAAGCAAAGGCAAAGTGCAAGATTAAATTATGGTGCAGTTGGATCTATTAAATTTTCTGGCGAAAATAGCATTGTAAACCTTTTTAGATATTGAAGGTATGTATTAAGTTAAGGTTGTAGACCTTGGAAATGATGTGTAAATGTTTAATGTATAAATAATTTATGTTTATATCTTCCGCAATTGTGATAGTATTAGTATACCAGATCTGTGGTGATTAGTACCCGGGTTTGGGGGGGCTACACAAACTCTTATATTAAGACTCTATGTCCTAGACTTCAATGGAAATTGGGATAAATTCTTGCTATTAGTGGAATTTTTCTACAACAACAGTTATCAAGCAAGTATTGGCATGGCTCCATTCGAGGCGTTGTATGGACACAAGTGTCGTTCTCTAGTATGCTGGGACGAAGTGGGTGATGTTAGGTTTGTAATATTCAAGAACGCAATCAAATTGCACAAAATAAGCGGAAACGTGAAAAATCAGAGTTTTAAAAATTTACAAACTATATACTCGGATCATCCTTTATGCACAATTATTAATTAAACAAAAATAAAGGACGAGAACCATACCCTTGAAGATCCGAGCTTCCTCAAGTACAAGTTCACCTCCAAATCCTTTACGTTTTCAACTTGAATCCACCGGGTTGGGTTCCTTCCTTTGATCAACGTTAGCCACCCAAGTGTTTGGCCTCTAGAGGTGATCCACCAAGAAAGAATAAAGATTTAAGAAGATGGGTGTTTAGCAAAACCTTAATTTTTCTATCTCTCATAGAAAAGGACCGTACTCTCCAATAATTAAAATTGCGTATGTTGTGAAAAAGTCAACAACCACTCTATCACCCATAATAAGACTCCTCTTATTTATAGATGTGGGTAACCCTCCTTAACAATTAAGGAATTGAGTTTTATTTTAATTAATTAAATCCTTTAATTAATTAGGCTCTCAATCTTATTAGGAATAATTAATTAAACTCTTTTAATTAATTAGTCTCCTAATCTTATTAGGATATATGAGAGTACTTTTATTAATTAATTCTCAAACTCCTTTAGGAATTAAATAATAATAATAATAATAATAGTAATAATAATAATATGACTCCTCTTATTAATTTATATTTAATATTTCTAAAATATTAAATAATAAATATTAAGCTATTTAATTTATTCTATCACCATAGATTAAATTAAATATACTTAACGTATTATTACGATTATGCCATTAACTTCTTAAATAATTATTCTTCCTTTTATGGTGTGACCATTTAGGTTCTCCATATTAAACTGGTTGTGAATAAATCAATTAGAACAATTCTAATCTTATTTAAATAAATAAATTAAACTATTAATTTATTTAAATAAATAATATTTATTCTACAATAGGGATAAGCCTCCCTAGCGATTAACGACTTTTCAGATAATATAGATTTCAATATTAATCATAAAAGAACCTTTGAGTAAATAGTTGTCGTACAATTCAATCCTTCCACCATACAATATCCCAATTAAATATAAGACATGGAATTACTGTCAAGTTTTATTTTATTTAATTATATGTATTTCAACACTTAAATGCACAACACCAAGTAATACAAATTAGAAACTTCTTTCTAATTTCATTTTGCCTTGGCCAAGGACTACTAAGTTGTCATTTATCGAATCACATAGGATATTTCTCTTCTTTTACTAGAAGTGATAGATTCTTTATTGATCATACATTATCTCCATGTACGACTTATTATACCCAAGCATACCCTTTGATATACCCTAAGGGTCTTTAGGAATAAGTCAAAATATAATTCATCATACACAAGATACAATGATGATCTCAAGTCTAAGGATCACTTGTACTACTATCACTATAGGAATTTCTATTGACAGACAAGCAAAACTCCATTAGGTATTCCGTAGCGAGCCACGTTCAGTGAACTTATTCTCTAATAAGCACCTACATATTTGCTTTAGTGTCTCCACACAAATGATCATGAGATCAATCATCCTCATCCAATAAGCAAGCAACGTATGTACCAATCTATCCGGATTCACTAATCCTCAATTTAGTAATCCAACGATTGGGAACTATTTTAGTTTTAAGCTTTTTAAGAATTTAGATCTCATTAGAATGATCATCATCATTATTCTAAAATCATTGCTTAAAACTATGGGTTTATCACATATTATAAAACAGCATCATATAGATAATTAAAAGCCTTTAATAAAATAATACTTTTTATTAATAAATGAATAAGATTATTATAAAGTATATGCTTTATCATCAAACATGATTGGCTTATGTGCATACTACTTTCAATCTCTCACTTGCACTAAAGTCAATCGTCATGGTATCTCATACCCTTCTTCTCTAAGTGACGATTATCCTACTGTTGGATAAGCTAAAGTAAATGGATATGTAATGTTGTTCTTGAGAGTCCACTATCTCTATAGTGATTTCTCATCTTTCAATGATTCTTATAATCAAGTGAAAGTGTCACAACACATGTTTAGATCCAAGATGAGACTTAGGAACTATTTCTAGTTCTGTAATGAACTTTTCATCCAAATAATTAACTTGTAGCTTCATTCATAGCTATATACTTTGTCTTTATCACTAAACCATCAACTCTTTGCTGTTTGGAACCTTTCCAGTTTCACTGCACCACCGTTCAAGGTAACTCTTTACCTTAAAGTGGATTTTCTGTTGTCTTGGTTTGTCTGAAAAACTTAAGTCTGTTAAGCCCTCTAGTTTTAATTCAGACCCACCATGAATAGGATCACATCCTTTGTAACACCCCTTCCCGAAAAGGAAAGGGAGGTCACGTGCAAAGCACAACAAACCTCAAAATAAGAAAACAGAGCACTAATAACCTCAAAATATTAATAGTGGTGATCCATTAATAAAGTAATAAGTACAATTCTCCAAACTGAGTCAAAATAATCAAAACTTAAAATTCGAATCAACCTAAATGGTCAAAGGCAAAACTCTCATTACACTAGTCCTGAATCACCCCTACAAACCTGCCGAAAGAAAAACACAGCATGAGCCAATTGCCCAGTACGGATACAGATATACAACTGATATACGAAAACAACTAAGATAAAATACTGAACAAAGCCTCAAGTGTAAATGTGAACAAAAATATAATGTCCAAAGATCTGAATAGAATACATCTGAATCACCATAATTGACGAAACCAATAAGAGAATAAAGAAATAACGAACTGAAGTAACTAACTCAATGACTTGAACTGAACAGAAACCAGCAAAACTAATCCAATAAAATAATAGGCTTAAATAAATGGCTAGAGTTATTTTATACCGAATGAGCTCAGAAATATACCTTGCCACACAGACAAGTCAAAATAATGCCACACAGGCAAATCAAATGATGCCACATAGGCAACCAAAATAATGCCACACAGGCACATCAAAACAATGCCACACAAGTAAGTCAAAATAATGACACACAGGCAATCACACATAGGACCGCGAATCCAAATGTATGCAAATCGGATAGGTGTGTTTGGCACAATATCACCAATCTGCAGAACAGAAAACTAGGGTTAACCCATACGTCTCCCACAACAAAATACCAAATGGCCCACTTCCTCCGGAGCCCAAAACGGAGACGCCGTGGACTAATCACACCGCCACGAAAAGTATCATGCCTCTCGTGCCAAGACGACATGCATGTGGTACCCCCACAGGTGGTTATAGCTCTGGTATACCCTACGATATATTCTATCGAAAATACCATGTCACAACACATGCGACATAATACCAACAAAAGGGTTCTATATGTACATGTTGAACCAAATCGAATTCTAGTCACAAGGTTTCAAAAAGAAGGTAGCAACATGTACCGCTCTACAATTATCAAAATAAATATTATACATGATAATCTGATTCAAAGAGTACAAGTACGAGTCCAAGGTGTTAACTCCAAAATGAAACAAATATATCAATTTCACAAGAAATAATTATGTGAAATAATAACAGAAATTCGAAACGAGGAACAAAACGAACAAATTAAATTTAACAAAAGTATCGCTGAAAGAGTACGGAATCCGTACTTGATACTTCCAAACCATTTATAGCACACTTCACAAAATCTTACCCTCAAATGACAACGATATCAAATACGAAACGTTATTTGCAACCTAAACATATTCACCTTAAATTAAAAACAATCCAAACTAATAATTCCAAAATAATTCATAATCTATTTAATATACCTTTAATCATCGCCTTTTATCAATTATTAATACTCTAAAATTTATATTCCAAAAATAAAATAACTCTTTAAATTCCCTCCGTCCGATTTAATAAAAGTAATAATAATATAATTATAAGTTACCTACTAATTATAAATTATATTAATATGAAATTAATTTCCTCAATTACAACAATTTTACAATACAAACCCAAATTAAATTATAATTGATTTTTTAATCATTTCCCTTTTTATTTACCCAATCAATATCCTTAATATCTCAATATATATATATATATATATATATATATATATATCCCTTTTTATTTACCCAATCAATATCCTTAATATCTCAATATATATATATATATATATATATATATATATATATATATATATATATATATATACACACACACACGCACACTATACATCTTGTTTTATTCCAATAGCTTTTACTCATGATAATGAATCTCTTCTTCTTTTTTCAACACATGAGCTTCATATCAATCTCTTACCATGCGAAATAGTGAAACAGTGACACATATACATATACCCCATACTATTGATTATACAATTAGATTGATATGACCCCGTAACTAATGATATACAGAAAAGCAAAAAGAAAGGAAGGCACCTCTTTTGTTTCTTCAGTTAGCTAATTAAATTTCACAATCACAACTCTCTCTTCCTCGTTTAAGCGGCCACCTCTTCTTTTTTTTTCTTTTTTTTTTCTTTTTTCTTTTGGGATATTACATTACCTCTCCCTTAAAAAGGATTCCGTCCCCTGAATCAAAAGAATGAATGTACTTAATTATCAAAAGATGCGGATATTCTGCTCGAATAGACTCTTCAATCTCCCAAGTAGTTTCTCGCTACGAATGATTTTACCACAAGACTTTAACAAAAGGAATTATCTTCCTCAATTTTAATTTAATCAATTATTTAATTATCTACTAAAAGAATTTAATTTTCCAAACAAAACAAGGAAGAATAGAGGGAAACAAAATCATTTACCTTTTCCAATTTAAATACAATTGTATAAGATAAAATCAATTAATATTTAATTTTAAAAAAATATGGGTTATTACATTTTTCATCCCTTCAAAATAATGCCGTCCTCGGAATTCAAATAAGTTACAAAAAAAATTTAGTTACGACGTAGCGTCGCCATTTGTAACGATCAACGAGGATAAGTCATCAGTCCACGTAATTATCAATGTACTTGTAAAAGATTCGTCAGCTACCGTGTCAAGCCTTGGTAAGGTTCTTCGTGTTGCATCAAATTAGATCACATGATCCATCGTTGGTGCGGGCCGTCGCTAATATCTTTGAGTTTAATTCTTGTAAACGTACTCTTAGGAACATTATTCGAAATCACAAAAATTTTCTTCATCTAAATACGATTCGAATACCCAAAATATTTAAAATTATCTTTAATTCGTAAAACGTTTATGTTCCACATATGACAAAGATTTAACAAATTATTTTTATTTTATTTACATAAAATCATACAAAACTCCAAGGATATCGGATAAACCAAACAACTCAACAAATTATATCAACTTTTCGTAAATCCTCAAGAGTTTCAAAATATTCAAACCTCAATTCGAACTAGCTAGTTCTTAAATATTATTACACCAAAGAATATACTAATAAGATCTTTTTATCATCATATCAACTCTAAGTCAAATATTCTACTATCTGCATAAGCAAACTATAAATATTCAAGATCTCTCAAAATTAATTGAATTCATCACTAGTCATATAATAAATCAATCATTCCTTATTGCAAACCTTAATCCAATGAATTTCAATGTCTCCCCATACTATCACAAAGAAATTTCATAGAACATAACTCCAATATCCTACTAGAAAATAGCCACAAAATTGATCATTAACTCCAAATAATTAATCTAATTACCTCAAATATCAACAACTCAAATTATAAGAAATCCTCTATACTAAATAATTTTCACTTTATCATAGTATACCATCAATACATAAATCTCAAATTATCCACAAGCTTAACATAAATCAAACTCTAACTAAAATCAAATCCTCAATTCAACGATCATAATGATTGTCACAAAAAAAAACAACTCTAACAAATAATTTTTCTAAAATCAAATTCTCGTCGATACAAATAATCACATCATAATCGTATAATCATTTCTTAACTGAATAAAATAAGACCTTATTCTCCTTAATGATTCAATCGCAATCCTTAACTAATATTATTGCTTCAACGCATAACAATAATAATCTTAACAAATTATCTTGTCATTCTCAAATCAACTACAACTCAAAGAGCTAAAAACACTTGGACAAAATCAAGACCAATCAAACAGAGAACAGAATCGAATCAAACTCCCACGTCTACCCAGTGATTTACCCACAACTCATAGGTCAAGCCTAAATAGGTTTTCTACAAGAAAGAACCTAAGCTTTGATACCATCTCTGTAACACCCCATTCCCAAAAAGGAAAGGGAGGTCACGTGCAAAGCACAACAAACCTCAAAATAAGAAAACAGAGTACTAATAACCTCAAAATATTAATAGTGGTGATCCATTAATAAAGTAATAAGTACAATTCTCCAAACTGAGTTAAAATAATCAAAACTTAAAATTCAAATCAACCTAAATGGTCAAAGGCAAAACTCTCATCACACTAGTCCTGAATCACCCCTGCAAACCTGCCGGAAGAAAAACACAGTATGAGCCAATTGCCCAGTACGGATACAGATATACAAAAGATATACGAAAACAACTGAGACAAAATACTGAACAAAGCCTCAAGTGTAAATACGAATGAAAATATAATTTCTAAAGATCTGAATAGAATACATCTGAATCACCATAATTGACGAAACCAATAAGAGAATAAAGAAATAACAAACTAAAGTAACTAACTCAATGACTTGAATTGAACAGAAACCAGCAAAACTAATCCAATAAAATAATAGACTGAAACAAATGACTGAAGTTATTTTATACCGAATGAGCTCAGAAATATACCTTTCCACATAGACAAGTCAAAATAATGCCACACAAGCAAATCAAATGATGCCACATAGGCAACCAAAATAATGCCACACAGGCACATCAAAACAATGCCACACAAGTAAGTCAAAATAATGACACACAGGCAATCACACATTGGACCGCGAATCCAAATGTATGCAAATCGGATAGGTGTGTTTGGCACAACATCATCAATCTACAAAACAGAAAACTAGGGTTAACCCATACACCTCCCACAACAAAATACCAAATGGCCCATTTCCTCCGGAACCCAAAATGGAGACGCCGTGGACTAATCACACCGCCACGGAAAGTGTCATGCCTCTCGTGCCAAGACGACATGTCTGTGGTACCCCCACAGGTAGTTATAGCTCTGGTATACCCTACGGTATATTCTATCAAAAATACCATGTCACAACACATGCGACATAATACTAACAAAAGGGTTCTATATGTACATGTTGAACCAAATTGAATTCTAGTCACAAGGTTTCAAAAAGAAGGTAGCAACATGTACCGCTCTATAATTATCAAATAAATATTATACATGATAATCTGATTCAAAGAGTACAAGTACGAGTCCAAAGTGTTAACTCCAAAATGAAACAAATATATCAATTTCACAAGAAACAATTATGTGAAATAATAACAGAAATTCGAAACGAGGAACAAAACGAACAAGTTAAATTTAACAAAAGTATCGCTGAAAGAGTACGAAATCCGTACCTGATACTTCCAATCTCCACAAAATCTTACCCTCAAATGCCAATGATATCAATTATGAAACGTTATTCGCAACCTAAACATATTCACCTCAAATTAAAAACAATCCAAACTAATAATTCCAAAATAATTCATAATCTATTTAATATGCCTTTAATCATCGCCTTTTATCGATTATTAATACTCTAAAATTTATATTCCAAAAATAAAATAACTCTTTAAATTTCCTCCGTCCGATTTAATAAAAAGTAATAATAATATAATTATAAGTTACCTACTAATTATAAATTATATTAATATGAAATTAATTTTCTCAATTACAACAATTTTACAATACAAACCCAAATTAAATTATAATTGATTTTCTAATCATTTCCCTTTTTATTTACCCAATCAATATCCTTAATATCCCAATATATATATGTACACACACGCACACTATACATCCTGTTTTATTCCAATAGCTTTTACTCATGATAATGAATCTCTTCTTTTTTTTTCTTTTTTTTTCAACACATGAGCTTCATATCAATCTCTTACCATGCGAAATAGTGAAACAGTGACACATATACATATACCCCTTACTATTGATTACACAATTAGATTGATATGACCCCATAACTAATGATATACAGAAAAGCAAAAAGAAAGGAAGGCACCTCTTTTGTTTCTTCAGTAAGCTAATTAAATCTCACAATCACAACTCTCTCTTCCTCGTTTAAGCGGCCACCTCTTCTTCTTTTTTTCTTTTTTTTTTGGGATATTACATCCTTAGTGCCAGTTAAGTACTTTAAGATATTTTTCACTCACTCATTGTGAACTTCTCCAGAATATGACTGATCAATATCAAGTCTCGTACATTTCGTGGCATACATAATAGTTACTCATGCGATCTCTCTTTTGGAGTATTTGGGGACTATTAAGAGAGATACACTCCATGGCTCATCAACATGAGACATTTCTTGGAGTTTGTCATGTTAAACGACTTTAGCATCAAATGAATATATGTTTCTTGGGCTAAGTCGAGGATCCTCTTGAATCTATCTATATAGATTTGTATCCCCAATTAAGATACTCTTCCCAAATTATTCATAGAGGAATGTTTAGACAACTTTATCTTTACTGATTGTAGCATTAGTATGTCATTCCTTATCCGTAGTATATCAATATATAATACTAAAAATGTGACGACGCTCCCACTGAACCTTTTGCACACACTAGGTTCATTCTTATTTTTGATAAAATCAAACTCTTTTGATTGTCTCATCAAAACGAATGTTCCATATTTGTGAAGCTTGCTTCAATCCATTTCTCTGAGTGTCTACAACTCTTACCTCATCGTATGTAACTGGATCATCATCTTCTATGATGTGTACCTCATCATCATCATCTATGATGAATCCATACCTCCTATGTATCTTTGGTACTATTCCAGATTTACGATTCGGTTGTGGTACAATAGGTCTATCTACAGGTTCCTCTTATTTGACTTATAGTGCTTTGCAGTTCTTGAACTCTTCAAGATCTATTATCCTCCCACTAGCCCCTTTAATGATAAACACATTTATCTTAGAAGGAAGCGTGTTTCGCAACAAACACTTTTTGATAAGTAGGAGTATAGAACATATTCCCTAAACTTACTTTAGGATATCCCACAAATCTGTACTTGTCAAATCTTGTCCCAAGCTTATCTTTTGAAACCTTTTCACATAAGTTGGACAACCCCTTATCTTAACATACTTAAGATTAAGAATCCTCCCTATCCATAACTTTTACGGAGTCTTAGGGTCGGATTTTGAGGTTACCTTTTGTAGATATGCAGCCATTTTTAGGACATTACCCCAGAAGGATACTGAAATGTCGGTAAAATTATTATAGACAGCACTATGTCCAACAAGGTACGATTTTTTCCTTTAGATACATCAATCAATTATTGCGTATCAGGAGGCGTCCATTGTGAGAAAACCATTTGAGATGATTTAGAAACTCATTACATAAGTATTCCTTCCTTGATCCGATCAAAGAATCCTAGTACTTTACCAATTTGTTTCACTTCTGAATTCTTTGAACCTTTCAAATAATTCATACTTGTATTTCATCAAATACAAACATTCAACTCTTTGAATGATCATCTCCTTTCCTTATACTAGTTTGTTCAATTTGCAAAATAATTTTTCACGTAAGTCAAGTATACAAAATTTATTAAGTAATATTTCAGTTCTATACAAAACATTATTATTATAAATAGAATAATAATTGTTCTTAAATATAATACCAAAGATTTCATTGTCCAACAATAAAATAGAAATAATGTTTCTAACAAGAACTGGAATACAATAACAACTTATTGACTTAATAAATTTGCCCGTAGGCATTGCTAAACTATAAGTTTCTATGGCTAATGTGGCAACCTTTGCTTTATTTTCCACACATAAGATTACTTATATTTGTTTAGCTTTCTACTTCTGCTTGGTCCCTTCATAAATCTATATTTATGATAACCAAAGTCGGTATCCAATACCCAAGTAGAACCTTGACTTAAAGAAAAATTTGTTTTAATCATGAACAAAAAACTATATTTGTAACTAAAGCTTCACTAAGCTTCTTCTAGTTAGCTCTGCAAGATGCTTCTCGCGGTTTCTTTCCAGTGTCCAGGCTTATTACAGTGGAAACAAACTCCTTTTCTATCCGTATCAGTTTTATTCTTATTATTCTTTATTTTTGCCTTTTCTATTTACCTTCTTAGAATCGTTCTTCTTTTCAGAAGATCCTTTGGCCCCTACCAGTAAGACTTGGTCTTTCTTGGTTGGAAAGTAACTCTCAACATTTTTCAACATGTTAAGCAAATCAGCGAAGCTAATATCTAGCTTGCTCATATAAAAAATTCACAACAATTGTGAAAGGAGTCCGAGAGTGAGTGCAAAATTAAATTTTGGTTCAACTCTCCATCCATGACAAAACACGTTGTCCTAATTAATCAATAAAATTGATTATGTTAAGGACTTTTATCTGTACTGTAGTGTCATCGGTCATTCTAGATCGAAAGAGCTCCTTAGATATCTGATATCTATCAGTCCTACTTTCTTCACCATCAACTACTTAATGTGCAGGAATATAGTAAGAGCATCCATAGTTTCATACTGACGCTGAAGCTCGTTACTCATAGATGCGAGCATGATGCATTGAGCCAACTGTATATCATCTTGCCACTTTCTAAAAGTAGCAATCTCTTCCTCAGAGGCATTATCTGTAACCATTGCAGGGATAGGCGTATTAAGGACATAAGATAGCTTTTCAGCCATGAGAACTATTCTCAATTTTCTTAACCAATCCGTTTAATTCGGTCCGATTAATTAAGCATCTAATATGTTACGCAATGATAGTAATTTAGACATTGTAAAATTCTATAAATAAATTTGTAATTAACAACATTTTATCATACATTCTTTTTTTAATTACCAAAATAAATTAGGACTTGTTTTAAATTGGTATCTCCCACTATTTTCATCAAACTATATTACCCTCAATATATATAGTTCGACAATATCTAATTAAAGATATGATAGTGAGAATAATGATCCCATTTCAAATGTATATAGCCTTGTGTATGCACAACAAACTATATATAAATAAATAGGTAGACAACTCTTGTCAATTACATCAACTATGTAACTCTTTGTATTTTTCCTCTTAAATCATAATGGTCAAGTGTGTGCACATCCGAACTAAAATGATTTAAGTTAAGTCAGACCAAGCATTTCCATATAAGTGAAGAGAAAACTACAGCCCTTGTGTGTGCACAACAAAGCATTAATGTTCAATTCCTTATAAACATCATATGTAATAAAAACAACATCTTAAATATTTAATACTTGCCTTGTGTGTGCACAACAAACTCATATTAAATATTTAATACTCTATTGTTTCTATCATGTTAGAAGGCAACGTTCGATATTCTAAATATCTTTGAACGTTACAACTTAATATAAAATATTTGAGGGGTTTGTTATTAATTTGTCTCATCTTGTTTAGCGCGCATGCACACACACACACACACACACATATATATATATATATATATATATATATATATATATATATATATATATATATATATATATATATATATATATATATATATAATATACGCGTCATATTAATTAACATGCGAAGCATGTTTGCATAATATATAATATATATAGTATAAGTATGCACATATAGAATAATATATTCTACCTGGATTGATTATGGATTTTTATTCTAGTTTAGTTCACTAGAGCCACCAAGTGAACCAAAAGGTCAAATTCTAGGGGTGCAAGAATTAATATTTAAATATAACAATTACATTTAAAATCGGGCTCCATTACAAATGGGTCTTCAAGCGCTCCTTGCTCTTGATCTCCAATTCTTCAAAATTAATTCTAACTATTCCTATTACAAAATTATTTAAAATAAATAGAAACTTTGATCAGCAGTCAAGGGGAAGTACATAGGAGGAAGATAGAATTTACATTAAAAAAATTAGAAAAAACGAGTTACACAGACCCCATTTAATAAAACTCATAAATTCATGCATCCAACTAAAATAAAATAAAATTACATTAGTCAATAGTCCATAATCAATCTCATTTTTTACCATACACATCACCATATGCATCAATAAATAACATTCATCTCATGAATAATAAACATTTAATATATATATTGATATCATTTAATGGACAAATTTAGTTAGTATAAAATCTAATTTTGAATCAAAATAAACTCCTTTATTTTAATCCAAATGTAAATCAAAATAAATCTCTTTTATTTTAATTTAACCAATTTTGAATAAAATAAACTATTTTATTTTAATCAAAATCATAATCGAAATAAACTCCTTTATTTTAATTAATTATGAAATCCAATTCCAAAAAAAAATCCTTTATTAAAGGAAACACAGATTTTCTTTCCTATTCACAAATAAACTCTTTTATTTTGAATAATATAAAATCTTATTCCATATCTAAATAAACTCCTTTATTTAAGAAAACATGAATTCATTTTCCTATTCACAAATAAACTTCTTTATTTTAGGAAACATAGAATCCAATTTCAACTCCAATTAGTTATCATGGAATCCAACTCCAACTCTAATTAGTTAGCATAAAATCTAATTTTAAAATTAAAATAATTTTTTTTATTTTAATTATAAAATAATTAACAGTATTATATATATATATATATATATATATATATATATATATATATATATATATATATATATATATATATATATCCATTAATAAAAGGAAAGGTCACTTGTAACTTTAAAAAAAAATACCACATGTAATTAATAAAAGGTAGCACCTATAACTTTTAAAAGGCCCTTAATGCAGGATCACGGAAATAATATGATATCATATGAAGGAAGTTATAGGATACAGCGGGTTATTTTTTTATTTTTTATTTTTTTTAAATAAATTTTATACAACAAATTATGCCCAATTAAATTGTTCTAAACACATATCAAATTTAAACAATTAATAATTCGCATAAAGGTTTGGCTCTGATACCACTGTTAGGTTTGTAATATTCAAGAACACAATCAAATTGCACAAAATAAGCTGAAACGTGAAAAATCAGAGTTTTAAAAATTTACAAACCATATACCCGTATCATCCTTTATGCACAATTATTAATTAAACGAAAATAAAGGACAAAAATCATACCCTTGAAGATCTAAGCTTCCTCAGGTATAATTTCACCTCTAAAATACTTTTCGTGTTTAACTTGAATACACCGGGTTGGGTTCCTTCATTTGATCAACGTTAGCCACCCAAGTGTTTGGCCTCTAGAGGTGATCCACCAAGAAAGAATAAAGATTCAAGAAGATGGGTGTTTGGCAAAACCCTAATTTTTCTATCTCTCATAGAAAAGGAGCGTACTCTCCAATAATTGAAATTACGTATGTTGTGAAAAAGTCAACAACCACTCTATCACCGATAATAAGACTCCTCTTATTTATAGATGTGGGCAACCCTCCTTAACAATTAAGGAATTGGGTTTTATTTTAATTAATTAAATCCTTTAATTAATTAGTCTCCCAATCTTAGTAGGAATAATTAATTAAACTCTTTTAATTAATTAGCCTCCTAATCTTATTAGGATATATGAGAGTACTTTTATTAATTAATTCACAAACTCCTTTAGGAATTAAATAATAATAATAATAATAATAATAATAATAATAATAATAATAGTAATAATAATAATAAGACTCCTCTTATTAATTTATATTTAATATTTTTAAAATATTAAATAATAAATATTAAGCTATTTAATTTATTCTATCACCATAGATTAAATTAAATATACTTAACGTATTATTACGATTATGCCATTAACTTCTTAAATAATTATTCTTCCTTTTATGGTGTGACCCTTTAGGTTCTCCATATTAAACCGGTTGTGAATAAATCAATTAGAACAATTCTAATCTTATTTAAATAAATAAATTAAACTATTAATTTATTTAAATAAATAATATTTATTCTACAATAGGGATAAGCCTCCCTAGCGATTAACGACTTTCCAGATAATATAGATTTTAATATTAATCATAAAAGAACCTTTGAGTAAATAGTTACCGTACAATTTAATACTTCCACCATACAATATCCCAATTAAATATAAGACACGGAATTACTGTCAAGTTTTATTTTATTTAACTATATATATTTCGACTCTTAAATGTACAACACCAAATAATACAAATTAGAAACTCCTTTCTAATTTCATTCTGCCTTGGCCAAGGACTACTGGGTTGTCATTTATCGAATCACATAGGACATTTCTCTTCTTTTACTAGAAGTGGTAGATTCTTTATTGATCATACATTAATGTATGACTTATTATACCCAAGCATACCCTTTGATATACCCTAAGGGTCTTAAGGAATAAGTTAAAGTATAATTCATCATACACAAGATACTATGATGATCTCAAGTCCAAGGATCACTTGTACTACTATCACTACAGGAATTCCTATTGACAGGCAAGTAAAACTCCATTAGGTATTCTTTAGCGAGCCACGTTCAGTGAACTTATTCTCTAATAAGCACCTACATACTTGCTTTAGTGTCTCCACACAAATGATCATGAAATCAATCATCCTCATCCAATGAGCAAGCAATGTATGTACCAATCTATCCGGATTCACTAATCCCCAATTTAGTAATCCAACAATTGGGAACTATTTTAGTTTTAAGCTTTCTAAGAATTTAGATCTCCTTAGAATGATCATCATTATTATTCTAAAAATATTGCTTAAAACTATGGGTTTATCACATATTATAAAATAACATCATGTAGATAATTAAAAGTCTTTAATAAAATAATACTTTTTATTAATAAATAAATAAGATTGTTACAAAGTATATATTTTATCATCAAACATGATTGGCTTATGTGCATACTACTTTCAGGTGAAGCAACATTGTTGGGACCGAAATTGGTACGTATGACTACAGAGAAGATTCAAATGATCTGGCAACGTATAAAAATCTCACAAGATCGATAAAAGAGTTATGCTGATCTTCATCGGAAGGACGTGGAATTCAATGTCAGAGAGCATGTGTTGTTACGTGTTACTCCATGAAAAGGAGTTACGAGATTTGGAAAGTGAAGAAAGCTCAATCCTCGATTCATTGGCCCATTTGAAATCATCGATCGAGTAGAAACTGTGGCTTATAGACTCGCCTTACCGCCAAGTATGTCTCTGTTCATAACGTTTTTCATATATCTATGTTAGGTAAATATGTGAAACACCCGAACCACATTATTGAGTAAGAACCAGACGAAATAACGGAAGATTTAATACATGAAGAGGTACCTATTAAAATCTTGGATAAGAAGGAACATATTCTACGCTCCAAGGTTATACCTCAAGTCAAAGTTTTGTGGAGAAACCATGATGTTAAGGAAATAACCTAGGAGTTAGAATCTGAAATAAAATCAAGGTATCCTCACTTCTTCGACATACCAGGTACGTACCCTAATTTCAAAGATGAAATTTCATAAGAATGGGACCCAATTTTCATAAATAAAGATTAATTTTTCTCGAAATATATTTTTGAATATTATGGTGTGGATTTAATATAATGTTATAGTTGTGGGTAATATTTATAAATTTTACAAAGTATACAAGTTGTTATAAAATATTCGATTGGTCGGAAAATATTCGTTTTAACAGAAAATATTCGTACGACGGCACAATCATTGGTGGACCCCATAACGGAATTATTGTCGAAGTTAGAAAACGACAGAAATATCTTTCTATAAAAATAACGGCGAAAGATTTACCGTTAACTGTTGAAATAACCGGTGATGAAAAGTACAGTAATACGCGTGGTTAAATAGTAGCACACAGTATTGATTATTGATGCTTACGTGACAAGTCACTGTGTTATACTCAATTATTGCTACAATAATTGCTGCATAGTATCTCACGTTATTCGATTCAATTATTGTCAATATTTTATATTATAAAATTAATAATTGAGATGACAAGTTATTCATATTATTATATGCATAATTAACAATGTCTAGAAAGTTCTTTTGAGGAGAGGGGTTTGGTACCTAATTGCGCGACAATAGGGAGAAATCCTTATCGGAAAGCCCCCTCTTTCTTGGGAACGATCTGGTTGTTAATATTGCGGGTTATAATAATGATGAATAAATTTTGTTAAAAATATTGAGGGGATTTTTATGAAGTATTTGTTGTAAATTTGGCGTATTATATGGACCCCCCATTTACTCATTTTTCAAAATAATCGGTAGAAAGTTATTCAGTATATATATAATATTTGTGTGTGAAAGTGACATGTGTGGTGGGGCCCACATGTTGGAAGAAAGAAATGGGGGAGGGGAATTGGAATTAGTCATGGGAGGGAGTTATATATATATATATATATATATATATATATATATATATTAATAAGTTTTGTTTTTTATGAAAAATAGAATATATTATATTTTATTATGCATAGTATTTGCATAGTGTCTGCATAGTATTTGCAAAGTGACTGCATAGTAAAATTTTGAAAAATCAGAAGGTGTCCGTGATTTTTTAAAATTGTGCGTCCGTGATTTCTTAAACAGTACCCCCTTCCATTCTCCTATAAATAGGATTTTTAGTTTAGAATTGAAAATCACACCAGAATCAGATAATTCTTCTTCAATAATATTAAGTGTATTTCTTTAGAGTTTTAAGAAGCTTTGAGCGTAGAAAACAGCGAAAGTTTTCTTCAAGAATATTCTCGTTATACCAGTTGGAATACTCTTCTTTTTAAGGTAAGAGATATTATTTTTGTTAAATATTCGTAAGAAATAATATTTTTTTCCATACTCTATAATATGTGAGTAATATTATTTCGTTTCAGATTCTGAATTCTATACTTATTTTGTTAAGTTTTGGCTTCTATACTTCATGAAATTAGTAGAATATCCTTTAAATTTGCACTTCATCCAGTATTTTTTTATGAAAATATTATTTTAAGCATTCTTGATAAATTTATAGTGACGAACCGTCTGGAAGCACTCCTCCAAATCATCCAAATGACCCCGAACCGACATGCTCTTGACAATCATATCTTCTACATATACTTCCATACTTCGGCCCAACTGCCTTGTGAACACGTAATTCATCATCCTCTAATAAGTAGCCCCCGCATTCAACAAGCCGAAGGTCATCTTCTTATAAGCATATACTGACCGATGAGTAAAGAAAGTCGTCTTCGGGATGTCTTCCTTGCACATTGAAATCTGATGATACCTAGAGAAATCATCCATAAAACTAAGCAGAGCATATCCCGAAGTCGCATCAATAAGCTAATCGATGTGGGGCAGAGGATAAAAGTCCTTAGGGCATGCCTTGTTTAGATCAGTATAATCTATACAAACACGCCATTTCCCATTCTGTTTCTGCACCAATACTACATTTACCATCCACTCTGGATAGTCGATTTCAAATATGAAATCCGCTGCCAGCAATTTTGCAATCTCCTCATCTATTATCTTCTGCCGAACTGGTTTCTTTGTTGCGTCCACGTGCAGCCTATGTTCAGCAACTTTTTGACTTACCCCAGACATGTCATTGGGTACCCAAGCAAAGATATCTGCATAACATTGAAGTAATTCCACTAGGTTCGCCCGGAAAGGTTTCGGCAGACCCGAACCTATCTTTACTATCTTCTCTTTCTTTCCTAGTATTAACTCAACCTCTTCAATTTCCTCTGCAGGAATAACCAATGGCTCTGCACTGCTTTCTATAAACGGCTCGATCTCAATAGCCATGGCTTGCTTCTGTTTGCTGATCCCTACACCCGAAGTGATTAAAGAATTCCTATAGCACCTTCTTGCAAAATCGAGATCTCCAGCAACTTCCCCAACTCCATGCGGCGTGTGACGCCCCCAAAATAGGTATACACAACCCATTTTGAGTCTCCAAATACATGGTACATAACTTAAATACAAACATAATTTATACAACTGTCGTGCAAAATACGACAACACAATAGTTGAGTTTCAATACGAATATTGTCTCGTAGACAATATTCAAACTTAAATGAAGTCCTCAATACAATTATTATCACACTGTTTCATAGAATAGTGAGGACTACTATAGCAACCATCTCGGACCGTCACTCCATTCCCCGACTAGTCCCACCTATATTCTTATTTCTTGAAGAGAATAGTGAAAGAAAAGGGTGAGTTCAACTAGCCCAGTAAAGAATATTATGACTAAGATAATGCAGAATAAATTATCCTTAGCCTTCAATAGTATAAAAACTGATATAATACAATAAACGATAAGTTTAACTACAGCGGAACAAGCAATCCATTAGAAGAATCAAGTACAGCGGAACAAGCAATCCATTAGTACTATCTTCTATGATTTAAAAGTTCATTATCAATATTTTATCGCTGTAACACAGTTCAATAAATAATCCACATCACTGAATTATCCATGCACTATGGGTCAAGGATATTCGTTAGTATCACATCCATGAATTATCCATCCACTACGGGCCAAGGATATTCATTAATATCACATCCACGAATTATCCTTGCACTACGGGCCAAGGATATTCATTATTATCACATCCATGAATTATCCATGCACTACGGGCCAAGGATATTCGTTAGTATCACCAGTAGTCATGATCATGCCAAACAACAATTCATCTTTGCACCCTTGGCCGAAGAGAACCCATGGTCATGATCATACCAACAACTGTCCATCAATGCAATACGGGCCAATGAGGACTTTTACCACATTATTTGTAACATTACAGGTCATGATTATACCGATACATAATTATTGGTCATAATCATACCAACAACTGTCCATCAATGCACTATTGGTAAATGAGGACTTTCATCACAATATAAACATGAGGATGATGACAATGATATAAGAATTCAATTAAATGAGAGCAATGATAAATTTTAAAGATTTATAATTCAATTTATTCAGAGTTCAATAATGTCTAAATTGTCAACATGATACCGCTTTGTAGAGTAAAATTCAAGAATAATATTGTATCAAAAAAATTTGGACAGAAAAAAAATCAATTTTGTCATGAATAGTAACCCGGGTGAATAGTACATGAGTGAATAGTACCATGTGAATAGTATTTCATGAATAGTACCCCGTGAATAGTACTCCGGCATGAAAAGATTTAACTTTAATAAGTATATTCAGAAAAATATCATTGTGAAACGATACTAGATGAAGAGCAAATTTTAAGGATATTTTACTAATTTCAAGGAATATAGAAGCAATACTTAACAAAATGAGAGTAGAATTCAGAATCTGAAACGAAATAATATTACTTACATACTATAGAGTATGGAAGAAAATATTATTTCATACAAATATTGAACAAAAATAATATCCCTTACAACTGTTGAACGAAAATAATATTCCTTACGAATGTTGAACGAAGATAATATTCCTTACGAATATTAAACGAAATTAATATTCCTTATGAATATTGGACGAAATTAAAATTCCTTACGAATACGAAAAATAATATCGTAAGCGAATATGAAATAAATAATACTCCTTACCTTAAAAAGGAGAGTATTCCGACTGGTAAAGCGGAGATATTCTTGAATTTTTTTTTTACTATTTTCTACACTCAAAGTTTCTTTAAACTCAAAAGAAATAAGCTCAATATTATAGAAGAAGAATTCTCTGATTCTGGTGTGATTTTCAATTCTAAACTAAGCATCCTATTTATAGGAGAATGGAATGATACTATTTAGAAAATAAAATCACGGGTGCACAGTAAGAATCACGAGCGAACGAATTCACGTACAAAACTTTTAAAAAAAATTGATTTTACAATGTTGCATTATGCAGCACTATACAGTACTATGCAAATAATAAAATATAATATATTCTATTTTATATATATATATATATATATATATATATATATATAATACCTATCTAAAACTTTCTATCGACCATTTTGAAAAATGAGTAAGTGGGGGCCCAAGTAATAAGCCAAATTTACAACAAATACTTCATAAAAAATCCCTCTATTTATTTCAATTCACTTGGCTTCTCAAAACACATTTTTAATAACATTTATTCATCATTAATATAACTAGTAATATTAACAACCAGATCATTCCCAAGAAAGAGAGGGTTTTCTGATAAGGACTTCTCCTTATTGACGCGCAATTAGGTGACCAAACCCCTTTCCTCGACAGAACTTTCTAGACATTGTCAATTATGTAAATAATAATATGAATAACTTTGTCGTCTCAATTATTGATTTAATAATATAAAATATTATGTAGATGACACTGTGACAATAATTGAATTATTAATATGAGATACTATGCAGCAATTACTGTGGTAATAATTGAATAAAACTGAGTGACTTCTCACGTAAGCATCAATAATCAAAGATATTGTACAATACTGTGTGCTACTATGCAACCACGCGTATTACTGTACTTTTATCATCGGGTATTTCAACAGTTAACAGTAAAACTTTTGCCGTTATTTTTATAAAAAGTTATTTCTGTCGTTTTCTAACTCCGACAGTAATTCCGTAGCGGCGTCCACCAATGATTGTGTCGTCGTACGGATATTCCCCGACAAAAAGAATATTTTTCGACCAAACGAATATTTTATGACAACTTGCTTACTTTGTAAAATTTCTAAATGTTACCCACAACTATAACATTATATCAAATCCACACCTTATTAATCAAAATAACCTTTAGAGAAAATTAATTCTTTATTCATAAAAGTTGGGGTCTTACAACCTCCCCTCCTTATGAAATTTCGTCCTCGAAATTGGTGTACGTACCTGGTATATCGAAGAGGTGAGAATACCTTGTTTTCATTTCAGATTCTAACTCTTGAGGTATAACCTTTGAGCGTAGAATATGTTTCTTCTTATCCAAGATTTTAACAGGTATCACCGCATACGTTAAATCTTCTCCTATACGTTAATTCTAGTTCTAATTCAACAATGTGGTTCGGGTCGTCCACATATTTACGTAACATCGATACGTGAAAAATGTTATGAACACGCGACATACTTAATGCTAATGCGAGTCTATAGGCCACAGTTCGTATTCGATCGAGGATTTTAAATGGACCAATAAATTGAAGGTTTGAGCTTTCCTCACATCGTCGATTCTCGCTTTTGGAATAACGACTTCTTGCACCTTCTTCTTCATATTCATCTGCTCTAGGTCTGTGTAGCTTGAGCAGCTTTAAATTTATCGATTTAAAGTCGATTCTAATCATATATTCGTCATCTTCACATGGGTCTCTAGAGTCTTTAACTATATCCCCATTTTTGTAAATCATACAAAATGGGTCTTTGTGTTAACAACGTCACACTCGTAACTGCATATGATCTTATACTCATCGCGTCTGCTACCACATTCGTTTTTCAAGGATGGCATTGAATGGTATGATCGTAATCTTTCAACAGCTCGAGCCAACGTCTTTACCGCATAATACGTTCATTTTAGGTGAAAAAATATTTGATGGTTTTGTATCGGGTTCACGGTCGATACAAAATTCGATTTCACGCTCTGGGGGTAGGCCAGGAAGTCTTCAGGGAATACATCAGGAAATTTATTAACGATATAAATATCATTCAAATCTGACATATTTTTTTTAAATCCGTGACATGGGCTAAGAAAGCTTGACATCCGTTTTTTAATAAACGAATGGCTTTATGGCTTGATATGACAGTGATTGACTTTAGTGGTTTGGTTGTTTGAATTCGTATAATAGGTTGGTTAGAAATATGAAAGCTAATAACCTTACGAAAATAATTAATTTTAGCATGATGAGTAGTTAACCAGTCGGTTCCTAAAATCACATCAAATGCAAGTATTTTCAAAGAGATAAGATCGGCAGGTAACATAAGGGTGCCGATTTGAATCAAACAAGATTTATAAACAGTGGATGTAATAAAGGTTTCTCCCAACGGAGTTTCAATAGATAAGTTAAAGTCTAATTTCTCCAGAGTTAAATTTAAACATTGAGTGCAAGTAGGTGAAATAAAAGAATGGGTAGAACTGGTAACTAATAAGGTCTAACTTCGCAACAGTTTATGATTAGCTTACCCGTGATAACTTCGTTCGGGTTCCTCATCACGAAAAATGTTCTTCCTTAAACTACCGACTTTGACTTGTCTGGGACAGCCTTTGGTGTCACCATCCCAGCTGGACTTGACTTCTCTACACGATAAAATCGAGCTAGGTGACCTTCTCTTCCGCAATTGAAACACGCTTTGGGTTGCTGCGTATAGTTTGGACGGATGTGTCCCTCCTGTCCGCATTTGTAATATACGACTGGTGGTCGTTCTCTTTCCTTGGAAATGGGTGTTGTTGTCGATGTCTTTCTGTCATTGATGAATCTTCTCTTCTTAAAGTTGTTCCCACTTAGTTCACCACTCCTATTATCTTGGCCATGATTACCACCGAAGTGGTTACCATTTATGACATGATAATTTTCTCCACGATGGTTATCATTGTTTCGATGGTCGTTGCCACCGGTACGATTATTATCGTGTTGTTGGTCGTTGTCTTTTGGTTGGGATGACTCATTATCGCGCTCCAATAACTGAGCCCTATTCACAACGTTTGAATATAAAGAAAGTTTGTGAGAAATGAGGTATTGACGTATTTCGGGTTTCAAATCTTTTAGAAACATTCGCGTCATACGCTCCTTATTATCTACCAAATGGGATGCAAACCAGGATAACTCCGCAAACTTAGCCTCGTACTGCGATACAGTCATATTGTTTTGCTCCAGCTTGATGAATTCCACCTCCTTCATGTGACGAATACTTTCAGGAAAGTACTTGTCATTGAATAATTCCTGGAACTTCTCCCAAGACATCTTCAATGCTGAAAGATGAGTTCGCTTTACAGATTTCCACCAATGATCTGCCTCTCCTCGCAACATGAAGTTGGCAAAGGAAACCTTTTGCTCCTTTGAGCATACCAAGACATCAAATATCTTGGTGATATGCTTAATCCACGTCTCTGCCTTAAGTGGTTCTGGTTTTCCCAAAAACTCTGGTGGTCCCAGCTCCTTGAACTGCTTAGCAGTGACCAGCTGTGAGTTGCCAGTGTTTCCACCTGCATTTTGAATAGGAGTCTCTCTCGTTTGGTTTTGCATAAATTCGAGAAAACTCCTAAACATACCATCGTTCGTCATTTGGTCGGTGTTGTTATTTATAGGAGGATTATTGCCTTCCTGATGCACATTATCCTGGTTATTGATCAGCGGTGACTAAATGGTCTCATGTGCTCCATTGCTTATCTCAACATTTTCAAATGCCATTTTCAAATACTACCACAAAATAAGGGTTAATTGACATGCCACATATTATCCCTATATTCTGACTGACCAATTAAATAACAAATAAGCTTAGGTAGGTCATACTAGCGAAGGATTTACCCATCTCTCCCCTCCTAATTCTAGCCTCAAATCTCAGTCAGGGATCATATCCCTAAGCTTTGATACCAATTGTGACTCACATCCAAGACTTGGATAGCACCTCACAATGATACCTATCAACTTGCCACCGTTATTCACGGTGTCCCCTATGGAAATTCTGGCTTCGGTGCATCCCATGACTTGGAAGTCACCAGATAAAGGCTCAGGGCTCTTTACTTATGGCTTGGATACCAACAGTGACACCCCCAAAATAGGTATACACAACCCATTCTGAGTCGCCAAATACATGGTACATAACTTAAATACAAACTTAATTTATACAACTGTCATGCAAAATACGACAACACAATAGTTGAGTTTCAATACGAATATTGTCTCGTAGACAATATCCAAACTCAAATGAAGTCCTCATTACAATTATTATCACACTGTTTCATAGAATAGTGAGAACTACTATAGCAACCATCTCGGACCGTCACTCCATTCCCCGACTAGTCCCAGCTATATTCTCATTTCCTGAAAAGAACAGTGAAAAAAAAAGGTGAGCTTAACTAGCCCAGTAAAGAATATTATGACTAAATAATGCAGAATAAATTATCCTTAGCCTTCAACAGTATAAAAACTGATAGAATATAATTGACGACAAGTTTAACTGCAGCGGAACAAGCAATCCATTAGAAGAACCAAGTAGAGCATAATATCTACTATCACCTATGATTTAAAAGTTCATCATCAATATTTTATCGTTGTAACACAGTTCAATAAATAATCCACATCACCGAATTATCCATGCACTACGGGCCAAGGATATTCGTTAGTATCACATCCATGAATTATTCATGCACTACGGGCCAAGGATATTCATTATTATCGCATCCACGAATTATCCATGCACTACGGGCCAAGGATATTCGTTAGTATCACCAGTGGTCATGATCATGCCAAACAACAATTCATCTTTGCACCTTTGGCCGAAGAGAACCCATGGTCATGATCATATCAACAACTGTTCATCAATGCACTACGGGCCAATGAGAATTTTTACCACATCATTAGTAACATTATAGGTCATGATTATACCGATACATAATTCCTGGACATAATCATACCAACAACTATCTATCAATGCATTACGGGCCAATGAGGACTTTCATCACAATATAAGCATAAGGCTGATGACAATGATATAAGAATTCAATTAAATGAGAGCAATGATAAATTTTAAAGATTTATAATTCAATTTATCCAGAGTTCAATAATGTCTAAATTGTCAACATGATACTGCTTTGTGGAGTAAAATTCAAGAATAATATTGTATCAAAAATAATTTGGACAGAAAGAAAATTAATTTTTGTCATAAATAGTACCCCGGGTGAATAGTATACGAGTGAATAGTACCCCGTGAATAGTACTTCGTGAATAGTACTCTGGTATGAAAAGTTAAACTTTAACAAGAATGTTCAGAAAAATATCCTTGTAAAACAATACTAGATGAAGCACAAATTTCAAGGATATTCTACTAATTTCAAGGAGTATAGAAGCAATACTTAACAAAATGAGTGTAGAATTCAGAATCTGAAACAAAATAATATTACTTACATACTATAGAGTATGGAAGAAAATATTATTTCATACGAATATTGAACAAAAATAATATCCCTTACAATGGTTGAACGAAAATAATATTCCTTACGAGTATTGAACGAAGATAATATTCCTTACGAATATTGAACGAAAATAATATTCCTTACGAATATTGAACAAAAATAAAATTCCTTACGAATACGAAAAATAATATCGTAAGCGAATATGAAATAAATAATACCCCTTACCTTAAAAAAGAGAGTATTCCGATTGGTATAGCGGAGATATTCTTGAAGAAAACTTTCACTATTTTCTACACTCAAAGCTTCCTTAAACTCAAAATAAATACACTCAATATTATAGAAGAAGAATTCTCTGATTCTGGTGTGATTTTCAATTCTAAACTAAGCATCCTATTTATAGGAGAATTGAAGGGAACTACTTAGAAAATAAAATCACGGCTGCACAGTAAGAATCACGGGCGAACGAGAATCGGACGAAACTTTTATAAAAAAAAATTATTTTACTATACAGCACTATGTAGTACTATGCAACACTGCAAACAATAAACTATAATATATATATATATATATATATATATATATATATATATATATATATATATATATATATATATTTACACACACCCACACGTACGTAAACACACACACACCCCCCACACACACCCCACACACACACACACACATATATATAGGTGTTATATATATATATATATATATATATATATATATATATATATATATATATATATATATAATTTTCTACCGACTATTTTGAAAAATGTGTAAGTGGGGGTCCAAGTAATAAGCCAAATTTACAACAAATACTTCATAAAAAACTCCTATATTTACCTCAATTCACTTGGCTTCTCAAACCCCATTTTTAATAACATTTATTCATCATTTACAACTCACAATATTAACAACCAGATCATTCCCAGGAAAGAGGGGGCTTTCAGATAAGAACTTCTCCTTATTGGCGCACAATTAGGTGACCAAACCACTTTTCTCGACAGAACTTTCTAGACATTATCAATAATATAAATAATAATATAAATAACTTTATCGTCTCAATTATTAATTTAATAATATAAAATACTAGGGTTAACCCGTGTCTCCGGCACTACGAATACTCGTGTAATTATTTAATACCTAAAGATGAATCTACATGAAAAATGTGAGTTACAATGTTTAAAGAGTATATATTTGATAAAAATTAGAAAATTTCGTAAATATTTATTATAAATATGAAAATTTCTAATCAAGATAGATATCCCACCCAAAAAGTAAAGAAGTCAAGAATTTTGCCATAAATTGTATCTATATGCTCATTATTTACAAATCGAGACTGGCAAGAAAAAATGAATTTGTTAAGGAAACAACTAAAGCCAACATCCACATTCACTCAACAATAAAATTGACCTAGGCCAGTTAACTACATATATTAAATTCGAAACAATCCCAATGCCAATGACCTTCATATTTTCTTCAAGCACATTTAAAAGCACTCCTCCACACCTATATGTTATTGATTCCCTTCATTTAATTTGCAATTTTAGATGGAACATTGATTAATTAGTAAAACTAATTTAAGCCCAATCAATTATACAAATGTGTCCATTGAATACCAGCCGCTGATACATTAACAGGTAAAAGCATTGTAGTAAGGAAATAGCATAATGATACCCACTTGCTTAAAAGGTTCATGTGCACCAAATTGGTTTGGAGCTCCTTTGCCTGATTAAATAAAAAATAAAATAAAATAAGAACTTCAAAAATAATTGACCCAACCGCCAAAAAAGGTAAATTTGGTCAAACATATAGCCAAAAAAATCATTTGGGCCGTCCAAAATTTGGGATAAAACCCACCGTCCATGGACACAGCTAGAATATATATATTGTAGCAACAAATTCAAAACAAAACTCTGCAAATAATTATGTACTTCACCTTTTTACAACACCACAGTTGGGCAATGCGAAACTCATATTACAAAATGTATTAGAAAATAACTCAGTTAACATCATAAAGTACTGGAGCTTCTCATGTTACCATTCTCTTATGATTTCATCTATGAGTTAATCAACCACGTTCGGTCCACATCCTTTATAATGTCATCTGTTTCAACATATGCAAACATCACCTCATTCCACCTAAAGTCCCACATACTGTTAACATTTGGATCTGTAATTTTGATGTTTCTCTCGAGCATTTTGAGCAGGTGTTCAGCAGCATCACTACATATTCAAACTACCAAAACAACCATCATTCCATACCCAAAATTATCATATCCATGTATAATTAGTTAACTTTACAAAATACGAAACACAAAAAATACACACATGCAGAAATTAATACATACTCAATCATCAACACATATCTAACCACCAAAACAGCAAGCTAGTCACTACTGTTTTTTAAAAATTTTTGGCATAGTTTCTTTTAAAAATAGATATCCAGAAAAATCTAAACCTGTCTATAAAACTTACAATCATCCATACATATCCAAACCACCAAAAAAACCATAATTTCATACCCAAATTCATCAATACCATGCAAAAATTAATACATATTCAATCATCAACACATATCCAACCACCAAAACATCAAGCTAGTAACTACTAATTTCAACAAAAATTGGCAGAGTTTCCTTTAAAAATAGATATCCAGAAAATTCTAAACCTGTTTAAAAAACTTACAATCATCCATACATATCCAAACCACCAAAAAAAATATCATTCCATACTCAAAATCATCATAACCATGTATAATTAACCAACTTTATAAAAGACGAAAAACAAAAATACATATATGCAAAAAATAGAGAAACAACATGTTGAGCATAACCCTTTACTTTACATCTTACACCAAATATATTCTTTACAGCTTACACAGGGTATCCTTCAATATATACCTAAAAATACATATAATAACATTTACCTTGGAGATCTGTCAAGCTCTACCATGTCTTCGGTACATAAACCTTTGAAAAGAAAGGTTATCCATCGGCAACGTCCACGGCCAACAAATATTGTTTGTAACAAAAATCTGTTATTTATAAGAGAAAGTAAAATGTTAGTAGTATCGCAAGAACGAAACAATTGACACGTGATTGAATGAACATGTTTTCATTCAATAGCAATATCATCCCAAGACTGCAAAAATTGAAATGAATCGTTTAGTTATATCAACAAATTAAATCAACTACTTGGAAATTGATAACAAAATGTAATGAAAAAGATATATGTACAAATTGATTGAGTCATGTGCAAGTAAAACTAAAACATAAGTTATATATCTAATAAGATTTCGACACAGCTGGAGAAATAGATAATAAGCATATTATAGCTCAACCAACATAGAGAAGCTTACTATGTTAACTGCGATGATCAAGCTTCTCAAATTTGTTCTTCACACATACACGCACACACACACACACACACACATATATATATATACTCGTATGATATCTGAATGGTTTTTTGTAAGATATGTTATCTGATGTTTATACATTACTAAATAATGTATTCAGTTGGCCAAAGCAGGAATTGTTATTCAGTGGAGGCATCATACTCTCGAAACATTATCAGATTTGCTTACACAGAAAAGAGCAAGGAAATGTAAACCAATTTTCTGCAAATTAGAAAATGAGTAACTTTTACGAAGGCATCATCTAAAAAATAAGTTGACAAATGTATCACGTGGATTTAAAAACATGAGGCTGTATGTGTAATATACGGTATTGTAATTTGAGTACCTGTACTTCACGTTTTTTAAGCTTCGGCTTGATCAACTAAAAATATTGTATTACACCCTACAATAATTTATGGGGCTTGCTATTTCTATAGGGAAATTTGTTAGCCCTAGAAAGTTCCATTTCACATGACTATAGGACTCACCTATACCCATCAGGAGTCTTGCTAGCATATGCAACAACTACAACGATGCCACAACTTATTCAAGCATCAGTCTCATTTATAATAATTAGCAAATATTCAACTATTCCATCCAAAACATATGCACAGACCTAACTACTCCAATATAATTCTGGAAAAATATTTAGGTTATATTGAATTCCTTTTATTCCAAATAACATATCGCATAAATTTCTTAATGAAATAATCATAATTAGCACTCATAAACACAACAGTAAAACCCTTCAAAATAACCAAACAAAAAGTACAGAACTTGATCACAACACATATATAAAGATAATATTTGTTGTGGACTTGTCAGTTAATTCAAAACTTTTATCAGTTAATTCAAAACATATCAAGACTTTTATTGTAAGAAGATCAATAATGTACGGAGACAAGAAATGATACCTCAAACATATAAAATTATAACAAAACTTCAGGATAGACGATATTTGTTGTGGACTTATCAGTTAATTCACGAAGAAGTATGCATAAGCGGGAAGAACTTGTGCATCTTGACAGAGCTACATATAGTTGACCGT
Organism: Panax notoginseng; assembly: GCA_016801055.1. Classification (NCBI taxonomy): domain Eukaryota; kingdom Viridiplantae; phylum Streptophyta; class Magnoliopsida; order Apiales; family Araliaceae; genus Panax; species Panax notoginseng. Next base: position 88,895,294 of record CM029012.1, read on the forward strand.
GACTAAATACTGGCGTACGTAAATCTACCCCAACAAATTTGACAGACTGGCCCTGTGATTTATTTATTGTCATTGCATACGCTAACCTCACTGGGAATTGTCTTCTTGTCATTTTAATACTTAACACAGACAAAGGAGTCAAAGAAATTCTTGGAATGAATACCAAGTTGCCATGCTTATCACCAGTTAAAATCTTTGCTTCAAGTACTAAAGCACCACACTTGACTATAATAAGTCTAGTACCATTACAAAGGCCATCTTTTGGTGCAATGTTCCTTAGAAGCATTATTGGACAACCCTCTTTTAAATCTATTTTAAACGGTGGTAGTCCAGAGGGATTTAGTGTGTTCAAATACTCATTCGAGTGCCGATGCATAATAGTTCGATCCACATCATCATCTTCAACCATTTTGTCAGTAGCAAAGTATGTATGTATTTCTCTAAAAAAATTGCCAATGCAGCTAGGTTGATATCATTGACGTCATCATTTATAGCAGATAGAATTGTACGCTCTTTTAAGAATTTAGGAGTGACCTTACTTGGAACTTCTAGCTCTGGGTAGATGGTCGAGATAAGATTATCTACACTTTAAGTTATTTTTATTGAATTTGGAAGTTGTATAGATTCTTGAAGGTTAGACCCAATCTATACATTAATGAAGTATTAATAAATTATCAAATATTCTCGACGATATATAGATGTCAATATGAATAAAGATACAAACACTCAAACCTCATTAAGAAAAGTCGAGAACTCAAATAATACAGATTGGTCATCGTGTAAGCGCATGTTAACTTGTAAAGTCAAGACTTGCATATCTTTCCAAAGCAAAGAACGTTGTAGTGATGCTGCCACTATATGCTCGCAAAGACCTCTAGGTATAACAGAAAGAATCTGCCTAAAATCTCCCCCAAGAACAATAGTAACACCTCCAAATGGTTGTGAGTTATCACGAATGTCTTGTAAGGTCTGATTAACTGCTTTAACACAATGACGATGCTGTATTGGAACCTCATCCCATATAATTAGTCTAGCCTTCCGAAATAATTTCGAGTGTGATGATTGCTTCGTGAATCCATAAACTGAATTTTCTAATACGTTAAGTGGAATGCAGAATGTTGAATGTGCAGTACGTCCCCCATGTAACAACCCAGAAGCAATTCCAGAGGATGCTACTGTAATTACTATATCGCATAAGGAACGACATTTTTTGGCAATTGTATTATAGAGAAAAGTCTTTCCAGTTCCTGCACCCCCACTCAAAAAGAAGGTTGTTCCTCTATTTTTATAAATAGATGAAATGATTGCATTATAAGCCATACGCTGACCTTCATTCAGTAGATCAATGTTTTGTTGGACATTTATTTGATCAACTTCAATTTGTAACTGCCTATGTTCCCATATAAGTCGATTGCCAACGATAATTCTCCAATTATATGGCAGTGGCATTGGTGGGTAATCTAATAAGCTCTTCCCCGACTCTTGAAGCAAAAGATTAATAAGATGTAAACCATAATTACAAATTTGAGCATTAGTAGGAACATTAATGCCATAACATGTACTTATTTTGTGTGATAAATCATCACAAATATGCATAGAAAATTGGTTCCACAATGCTTCTGGATTTAAAGGAGAGCATTGTGTCAAGATAATAGAAAACAACCTTCTTAATTGAGAGCCTATTCTCATTATTGATGCTTCTCTAAGACATTGAATCCACTCTTCATCGTCTTTCAAAAGGCCTTTTGCAATACATGCTGCCTTATATGTGGGGTGTACAACATTATCAACTATTCTTAAACATTGAAAAGATTGAGGTCCCTCTACAGCCGTTAACAGAAGATGAAGATAAAACCTTTCACCTTCATTTGGACAAGCAAAATACATTCTTCCGATTGCAAAACCCCTTTGTCTCTCTGTTCAGAGCTGTTCTTTCTTTTGCCAAACAAAATGCTTTGGAAATTCTTGGTATGTGAGAGTTCGAGCTAAATCATTAGTAGAGTAGCATGCAAAAAATCCTGTTAGAGTTGTCTACTGCTCCTCTGCTCTGTTCAATATTACAGCTATTAGTTCAGAAGGGTTATAGCAGATGTGATGTTTTCCCTCTAGGTGAACTACCAGACGTATAACTGGAGGGAACTCTTGATGCATAGGATATCCAAATATCCGCCATGCCGCCTCTGTAGGTCCAATATACCTTGAGTCAATATATTGCTTAATCTCATCTACGGCCCCAAATACCAAAGTTTTGCGATCGTAACCCTTATAGATGTATTTATTGATATACTTTATGCACCTTACTCCTGCACAAACTTCCACATTTATATGGCAACTAAACAATCTAGAGAGGTATGAATTATATGGAACAACATCTCTATTATCAACTTCATGTCCAGACCATAGAGAATGTTTTAGACCGTTATTGCGCCTTTGATATATCGGATACCCATCTTCGCCCATTGTAGTTTCTTCTGCCCAATATTTAGGATATCTCTTAGTGCATTTACCATCTTCCATACATGGTGATTTAAGATTTTGAACACCACATAGTCCATGTACCATGCAAGTTTTAACTGTTTCATCTAGAAGTGGATCAAAAATTGGATCGGGGAATTCGGCACAAACAGCTCGATTTACTTGTTCACGTGTTCGTATTTTATCAGACCCTTGAAGAAATATTAGCAAATGCATGTGCGGCAACCCACGCTTTTGGAATTTAATCTTGAAAACATGTGCCACCTTTACACCAAATACTTTCTTCTTATCAATCTCCATCATCAAAGCTCGTCGCTTCAATTCAAATACGCGGGCCACCAAGTCTGGGCGATCAATTGACGTTTGATGTGGTAACAGTGCATCTCTTATCTCGGGCCAATTCAAATTTACCGTCATAGTTAAGAAAATATCAGGGTGTTGGTTATACTGAGTTATGGCCATAGAATCTTGGAAGATTTCAAACATTTGCCTTGGACTCCCAGAAAAAGAAGAAGGCAAAACTACTCGTTTACCAACTTGATTAGCCTCTAACCCATCAAGAACTACCTCGACCAGATCTTGGTATAGATCATATCGTAATTTTTGTTGGTTGAGTCTATAATATGTTAATCGATTCTGCTCTGTTGCCGCCCATGCATCTACAATAAACTCTTAAAATAATCCTCCGCCCCTCAAGATAGTTGAATACTCAGTAGGTCTTTCAAATAAACGATACCCATAATATTGCAATTGCGTAAGTCTTTTTGATGAAGCTTTACCTTGATTGTCATCCCACTGCTTAAAATTTGGTTCCCATCCAAGCTCACCATACAGAAACAATAATACGTAATGTAGTGGTAAATAAGCTGGATGGCATTCATTTATTAGCATTAACTGGTCACTCCCTCTTAACCGTACAATAATATCCCTCATCGTAGAGAATTCAGCACCATCTGCAGGTAATATGACAGCAACCTCCTCTAACGTGGGTAAATTATGAGTTCGACAGTCATTTGCTGCACTATAATGAAGGTAACCTGGGATGTCGTGATTATTCAGATGTTCCCTGCTTAAAATTACAATTGCATGTCTAAACTTACCCGAAAATGAGTTGTATCTCAAAATACTATCCTGGATTGTTCTTAGGACATCCTCTCGCAGCTTCGGGTTTCTTCGAGAACGATATTCTAAAGCAACAGCGGCATCGTGAATGTACAACTGTGCATATACTGGATCTTGACCGGCTGGAGGATGTAGTAACCCTGTCCGATGTCGCAATTCCCCAGGGATTGTAAATGCGTTGGGACCCCTACCAGGAACCACTCTATCATCCTTATGTACACCTAAGCTCGTAAAAGCATTAGCCGCATTGTACAGTCGGGTATAACTTCGAAAGGACTTTGACTGATCATCATTGTCATCATATAATGATTGAATTTCTGGAGGAGGTGTTAATAGTTGTGGAAGTCGAATCTTTCCTTGCAAACAACATGTTCCGAAGAAAGGGCGGTCAACAGATGAATTTGATAACTTTTCAGCTTTCCAATACAATGCTGAGCCGTGAGGACACTATATAATCATTTTTTCGAGGTAGTGTCTTCCTAAAATAGGATGCTGCAGAGGGGCTATATTTGCAGGCAATGCCTCCTCTTGTACGCAAGCTTCATCAAGGATTGACTGAATAATTGGTAATAACCTAGAAAATAAATGAACTTATTTCAAATAGTTCACATATATCGTAACACTCCTTATGGTATATAGTTATAAATAATTTGCATTGAACTAACCCAAAAGTTGGTGATGTAGGCATAGAAGATGATATAATGTTACGGGAGTCATGTATATGCTCTATATTATTTAGTGGAAGAAGGATTTCTGCACCCATTGAATTTGAGTTAGTTGAATGTAACCCTTGAGGTGGTAAAATCGGAACTGGAGGAATTCAATAAGAATTCGATGGCCCAGGTTTTAACAACGACGGATGCTGATAAAAATGATTCTTAATCGCGATACAATCCCGTTCATAAGCTACGCGTTTGGATGGCCTGGGGATCAAACCAGGGGAAAATCTTGGTTGAAATGGATATGGTTGAGATTATATTATTTTTGCTTGCTTCTCTCTTTCACGACGCAAGCGCTGAGCAATACGTATTGGACGCACATCACCATAATCCCTTTCTCGTCTTTTACGTCTAGGAATTGGAGCTTCGTCAAGGATATTTTTATTGAATCCCTACAAATAACAATAGATATCTAAGTGTAAAGATAAGAAGTCGTACAGTTTTTTTAAGAAAAAAAATAATGTTTTCTATTTATTCGGATTAGGGTGCATATATTCAGTTTGCTTGGTTTTGTATTTCACACGCAAGCGCTATGCAATATGCAATATGCATTGCTCGCCACTTTTTGTTTATTATCTTTTACGTTCAGGAAGTGCAGTTTCGTAAAGGATATTATTATTGAAACCCTAAAAAGATGTATAATTATAAACCTAAGAAGGCATAGTGTCGTTAATAAATTAGGTTCAAATATTTTGTTTATATGGCTTTGTGTAACAAATATTTGTAACTACTAACGTAAATGTCTGGAATATTGTATACTTACCACAGGAAAATTGGGAGCTTGATTTTCTTTCTCTTTTACTTTTTCTTTTGCTCGATGTTTTCTTTGATTTTCCTGATAGCGTACAAATATAAGATGATTTGTCTTGGAAAATAAAGTATAAGCTTAAGAAAAGAAAAAGTAATTTTATCTTGCCTTACGCATAATCTTCAATTCAGATTCTTCTCGAATGACAATGCCAATCCCCTTTTTTTGATAATGCTCTATCTATTAAAGAAAAGGAAAAAAGAAGGTTAAATATAGAAAGTATACAAAAAGAACTATTAAAAAGCAAGTTTGCTATAAAAGAAGAAAATAATTTTACCGTGCATTACAAATTATAATCCTCCTGTCCCAAATTGAAAGACACGTTCGAAATTTCAAAAAGGAATAGTAATTGTTCAATTTTCATTAAGTCTAAAAAAGGAACTTACATATCCAAACACAGTATAAGAAGGTGGTCCCGTGGACAGGGTGACCTCATGATTCATATTTGCTATTGAAAAAATGTTTTAGTGTGAAACGAATCAAATTCAGTGATGAAAGAATATTCTTATTACTAATTAAATCTATCATAACTACAACAATATGAAACGCATACATATGAATGTTGTAGTAGTAGTTAGTGACACCGGTTGTTTTTAGGGATTCGATTAAAGGAAATTTTTCTATTATAAAAAAGTTGTAGAATGGAAATAATTTTCATATACTCCATACGGAATTTGTGAGATTATAACTAAATTCAAGCAGTGTGTTTTGGTTGTTGAGTCTAATTGAGTTGATAAATCTCTGTGTTTGTTCCTTTTTCTTTTTTACTTATAAAAACACATTCAACCTCATAAAAAGGGGATTGTTTATTGATTTGAGTTGCTAAAAAAGGGGGGACAATTGTGATCTTTTGAAGGAAATTCAAGCAGTGTGATTTTTTGCTATAACAGTTCACATATAGGCATAATTTTGGCTATACCTACAAACAGTCCCAAGTTATGTCTCAAGGAACCTCTAGGCATTCAAATACACTTCAAAACATCATTAAAGCTAGCACAGTCAGTTTGATTTTTGGCACCAAAACAGTCCACCTCTAAGCTTTCTTTGTCTTAAAGAAAACATGGAATAACAATATAGATAATACATAATATCATGATGACCATGGATTAATTTTGACATAGTGTATATGAATGAGTTTTATTTCCATCATATATATATTCGGATGACTTAATAGATAACATCTAGCAAACCGTCACCAAGATACTTGGCTAGCATACAAACATCCCAAAATAATCATTATACTTAGGCATATAAAGGATATTATTCCTCACTATTATTTTGAGTTCCATACAAAACCTAAGGTAAACCCAAGTACAGGGTTTGGAACCAATAAACCCAAAACTTTAAAAGCATAAAGATTTACCTCTGCTACGTGAGTTGTTTTACAAAAATCAATAATAATGTTCATATTTTTTATTTTTGGATACTTCCCATTTCTATCACTAAATACAACCCTACAATCCTTCCCTTCCGTGCACAACATTTTTTTCACTCAAATTAAATATTTTGCATTTTTACATTTGAAACAAAGAAGCCCTAAATTCCTAACTCCAACCAAAACTGTTTGCATGCAAGAAATTAGGAGTGCCCTCAAACTTATTCAGTGTTGATAAATCAAAACATAAAATAAAAAAAATACTTGCATGAAGCACATTTAAGAAAAAGAAAAAATACACTCAAAAAGTGTTGAAGAATTAAAAACGTATCATATTAGCTCACAATGCCTTTTATCTAAATCTTCAAAATGCATGCCATTAGTTTCATCTTGAAACCATCAAACTTTCGAATTTAAGCATACATACGGAAGTAAATAGAGAGACTTACATAAACGATAGCTCAGTGAGCTCTTATCTTGTACAATTTCTAGGGTTTATACACCAAATGCAAGAGATTACTCTCTGATTCACCAGCGAATCCTGAGGGGTTTTACAAACCTTGTACTACGTTCATCTCTCTCCCTCTCCCTATCAGTCTCGTACAGTTGCTACACAGTGTGAGAAATGCTCAACAACTGGTTTTGATTGATTTTATTTATTTATTATTAGTATTAAAAAAATTGTAATTCTTGGGTAAGGGCATTTTTATTTTATTTTATATAGATAGATAGATTAGTCTTTGATTATCTAAATGAACTTATTTTCCTATTTGTTTTCCCAAAGAAAGTTATATTCTTCTTGAGTTCAGCTTGGTATTTTCGTTTAGTCAATTTACTTTCTATTTTTGGATGGGAAGGAAAAGTTAGGTTATATTTCTTTCCAAACAAACCCATGATGTTATTGAGTTTATACATCAAATGCAAGAGATTACTCTCTAATTCACCAGCGAATCTTGAGGGGTTTTACAAACCCTATACTCCGTCTCCCTCTCCCTATCAGTCTCGTACAGTTGCTACACAACGTGAGAAATGCTCAACAACTGGTTTTGATTGATTTTATTTATTTATTATTAGTATTAAAAAAATTGTATTTCTTGGGTAAGGGCATTTTTATTTTATTTTATATAGATAGAAAGATAGATTAGTCTTTGATTATCAAAATGAACTTATTTTCCTATTTGTTTTCCCAAGGAAATGTATATTCTTCTTGAGTTCAGCTAGGTATTTTCGTTTAGTCAGATTACTTCCTATTTTTTGGATAGGAAGGAAAAGTTAGGTTCTGTTTCTTTCCAAACAAACCCATGATGTTATTGAGTTTATACACCAAATGCAAGAGATTACTCTCTTTTTCACCAGCGAATCTTGAGGGGTTTTACAAACCCTGTACTCCGTTCGTCTCTCTCCCTCTCCCTATCAGTCTCGTACAGTTGCTACACAGCGTGAGAAATGCTCGACAACTAGTTTTGATTGATTTTATTTATTTATTATTAGTATTAAAAAAATTGTAATTCTTGGGTAAGGGCATTTTTATTTTATTTTATATAGATAGATAGATAGATTAGTCTTTGATTATCGAAATGAACTTATTTTCCTATTTGTTTTCCCAAGGAAAGTTATATTCTTCTTGAGTTCAGCTTGGTATTTTCGTTTAGTCAATTTACTTCCTGTTTTTGGATGGGAAGGAAAAGTTAGGTTCTGTTTCTTTCCAAACAAACCCATGATGTTATTGAGTTTATACACCAAATGCAAGAGATTACTCTCTGATTCACCAGCAAATCTTGAGGGGTTTTACAAACCCTGTACTTCGTTCGTCTCTCTCCCTCTCCATATCAGTCTCGTATAGTTGCTACACAGCGTGAGAAATGCTCAACAACTGGTTTTGATTGATTTTATTTATTTATTATTAGTATTAAAAAAAATTGTAATTCTTGGGTAAGGGCATTTTCATTTTATTTTATATAGATAGATAGATAGATTAGCCTTTGATTATCTAAATGAACTTATTTTCCTATTTTGTTTTCCCAAGGAAAGTTATATTCTTCTTGAGTTCAGCTTGGTATTTTCGTTTAGTCAATTTACTTCCTGTTTTTGGATGGGAAGGAAAAGTTAGGTTCTTTTTCTTTCTAAACAAACCCATGATGTTAGTGAGTTTATACACCAAATGCAAGAGATTACTCTCTGATTCACCAGCGAATCTTGAGGGGTTTTACAAACCCTGTACTCCTTTCGTCTCTCTCCCTCTCCCTATCAGTTTCGTACAGTTACTACACAGCGTGAGAAATGCTCAACAACTTGTTTTGATTGATTTTATTTATTTATTATTTGTATTAAAAAAATTGTAATTCTTGGGTAAGGGCATTTTTATTTTATTTTATATAGATAGATAGATAGATTAGTCTTTGATTATCTAAATGAACTTATTTTCCTAATTTTTTTTCCCAAGGACAGTTATATTCTTCTTGAGTTCAGCTAGGTATTTTCGTTTAGTCAATTTACTTCCTGTTTTTGGATGGGAAGGAAAAGTTAGGTTCTGTTTCTTTCCAAACAAACCCATGATGTTATTGAGTTTATACACCAAATGAAAGAGATTACTTTCTGATTCACCAGCAAATCTTGAGGGGTTTTACAAACCCTGTACTACTTTCGTCTCTCTCCCTCTCCCTATCAGTCTCGTACAGTTGCTACACAACGTGAGAAATGCTCAACAACTGGTTTTGATTGATTTTATTTATTTATTATTAGTATTAAAAAAAATTGTAAGGGCATTTTCATTTTATTTTATATAGATAGATAGATAGATTAGTCCTAGATTATCTAAATGAACTTATTTTCCTATTTGTTTTCCCAAGGAAAATTATATTCTTCTTGAGTTCAGCTTGGTATTTTCGTTTAGTCAATTTACTTTCTGTTTTTGGGTGGGAAGGAAAAGTTAGGTTCTGTTTCTTTCCAAACAAACCCATGATGTTATTGAGTTTATACACCAAATGCAAGATATTACTCTCTGATTCACCAGTGAATCTTGAGGGGTTTTACAAACCCTGTACTCCGTTTGTCTCTCTCCCTCTCCCTATCAGTCTCATACAGTTGCTACACAGCGTGAGAAATGCTCAACAACTGGTTTTGATTGATTTTATTTATTTATTATTGGTATTAAAAAATTGTAATTCTTGGGTAAGGGAATTTTTATTTTATTTTATATAGATAGATAGATAGATTAGTCTTTGATTATCTAAATGAACTTATTTTCCTATTTATTTTCCCAAGGAAAGTTATATTCTTCTTGAGTTCAGCTTGGTATTTTCGTTTAGTCAATTTAATTCCTGTTTTTGGATGGGAAGGAAAAGTTAGGTTCTGTTTCTTTCCAAACAAACCCATGATGTTATTGAGTTTATACACCAAATGCAAGAGATTACTCTCTGATTCACCAGCGAATCTTGAGGGGTTTTACAAACCCTGTACTTCGTTCGTCTCTCTCCCTCTCCCTATCAGTCTCGTACAGTTGCTACACAGCGTGAGAAATGCTCAACAACTGGTTTTTATTGATTTTATTTATTTATTATTAGTATTAAAAAAATTGTAATTCTTGGGTAAGGGCATTTTTATTTTATTTTATATAGATAAATAGATAGATTAGTCTTTGATTATCGAAATGAACTTATTTTCCTATTTGTTTTCCCAAGGAAAGTTTTATTCTTCTTGAGTTCAGCTAGGTATTTTCGTTTAGTCAATTTACTTCCTGTTTTTGGATGGGAAGGAAAAGTTAGGTTCTGTTTCTTTCCAAACAAACCCATTATGTTATTGAGTTTATACACCAAATGCAAGAGATTACTCTCTGATTCACCAGCGAATCTTGAGGGGTTTTACAAACCTTGTACTTCGTTCGTCTCTCTCCCTCTCCCTATCAGTCTCGTACAATTGCTACACAGCGTGAGAAATGCTCAACAACTGGTTTTTATTGATTTTATTTATTTATTATTAGTATTAAAAAAATTTTAATTCTTAGGTAAGGGCATTTTTATTTTATTTTATATAGATAGATAGATAGATTAGTCTTTGATTATCTAAATGAACTTATTTTCCTATTTGTTTTCCCAAGGAAAGTTATATTCTTCTTGAGTTCAGCTAGGTATTTTCGTTTAGTCAATTTACTTCCTGTTTTTGGATGGGAAGGAAAAGTTAGGTTCTGTTTCTTTCCAAACAAACCCATGATGTTATTGAGTTTTATTTTTAATACTAATTCTGAAACACTTATAAAAAAATATTGGGACAAAGATAGTTTTTTGTTTTGGACAGTATTACCCTTATTATTTAAATAGGGTGAAAATCCACAACATGAATTGTTAAGGGTATATTTGTCCAAATAAAAAACAATGACTTATTTGTTCAAGTGAATTGAGCATAATTTAAAGTTTGAAATCCACACCTTCTTAATGTACCTTGATACTCTACATGAGACTTTAGCAATTAAAAAAATCAATTGTATGTGCAACTTTTTATTGCCATCAATATATGCTAAGAATATAATTCCAGAACATTATATATATGTATGCAGAACTTACAAAAGTTTTGAATTTGCCAAGTTTGCAAGCTTTGCAGGAATTTCTCCCGTAAGATAATTATTATTTAGATACCTGCACATTTGAGTTGAAGGCAAACCATAAATAACTATATGGGCAAAGTGAATATCATATAAAGTAGTTCAAATTTCATTGACTTACAGGTTGCACAGAACTGGAAAGCACCCCTCAATACGAATGAGCTCCCTAATAAATAGTTGAACCAACACCTAATAAATTGAAGAATAAGCTACATATTATAAAGATGATAGAGCAAGTGCATAAAACTAAAGACCATATCAAAAGATAAACAAAAAACCAAATTCAGTAAACAGGATAGAATATAAGCATCCACAAAAGCCACAAAGTGAACCAAAATTACATGAAATGTAATGATTTTAGGTAATAAGTGTGGGCATATATAATTAGACTTATTGGAAAAAGAAAACAATAAATTAATCACCTTACAAACAACAAATATTAGAAAGAATAAACCCGAAATTCCTATACATCCGAATTTACCCCTCTAATCTCAAGGAGTCCTCAAACTAAACTCTCCCAAAAAGTCAGTAAAGGAAACAACATAATTTGGATAAGTGAGACTCCAAAGGCCATCTGTCTCGATAACAATTGCTACCAAATAATTTATGCATATTTTTGCTTTATCAACAAAGTTTTTCTTTTATTTTCCCTTTCATTTTTCTTATACGGATAAGTTCTTGGGAACCATGTGTTATTTAATTTATAACTTCTTTTTCCCTCTTTCTTAATCCCACTAAAAATTTCCAATCTTTTCTATTCTTCAACAATCTTTTGACTCAAACCAATAAAATTGAGCCACATCGACTAATAATGAAGGGTTGGCTCCATTTTTGGTTTATGCCAAATAAGAAATATGTTACTGGTGATTATCATGGGGTTTGATTAATTCCAAAGGTACTAATCTAGAAGTATGCAAGAAATAGTATCTTCCACAATTACATTATAAGTATGTAATAATAGTTATCCAAATATTAAAATTAAGCTAGATTTTAGTACATCAACCACGGTCGATGGTGCGGTGGGTTGGTCAGCCAAGGATTTATGATGATTTATATTTTTTATAGTGTTTGACTTAATTATCTAATGATTATGTGTGAAGCACGAACTTTATTTTGTTATAAAATTATTGTATTATTTATACCTTTTTATAATATACTATTATGATATATTAATTCTACTGATAATAGATTAATATTGTGTACATTGATTTTTATATAAAGAAAATATTTTTTTTTGGAAATATCATATTTAACTAATAATGTGAAACTAATGTGTCTGAAGTATTTATTTATTTTTTTCTGAAATAATGTGCATATAAAGAAAATTATTTTTTCTTTATCTATCACTCTATTGCCGCTATTGCTTTTTACAAACTAATGCTACCAACTTTTCCTACAACTATTGTTGAATTAATGTATCTCATTGCCTCCAATAACTACTCTCTATTTGAGGCAGCTTGGATGGTGTCCTTCCATCAATCTTTGTTTTCGAATCTTGTTTGAAAATATAGACTCGATCTGCAGCATGCTTGAATGCGAAATAAAAAGCAACTTCTATATAACGGGAGTGGTTAGCATGAAGTGAACTTCATAATAAATTCACTCCATGGCTAATACAGTGCTGACACGCAGGCGGAGAGATCACCCTCCCGTTTGTGTGTCAATATTATATTGGGCATGATAACCCTTGTTGCACTGTTGTACTAATGCTCCTGGGCTGCTGCACTACTTCAACCTTCTACAATTTTTCGATCGTTGTCAGGCCCTTTGTTGGCTGTGGAAAACAGTTTCATCCTGACATCATTGTGGTCTCTAGCTTAAGACCCAGTTTATCCTTAACAGATCATCTCTGGCGAGAAGAACTTTCAACTGTCGGCTGTCCTGCCCCTGTAATTGTCCTACTGTTCTCCATAATCACAAATGCAGGAATTTGATTGTGATTGAAAACTAACAACACTAGAAGGCCCTCCTTCTAGCGCTAATGTTAACGCCAAGATCTGTCCATGCGCTCCAATCACTAAAGCGCGTCCAATCCTGCACAAAAATGAGTAAACACCGAAAGCTTGACGGCTTGGGCCATCGGGGGATAGCTCCGGTGTGAGAATAAGTACAGGCTGATATAAGGTTAACAATGGAGACTTTATGCTTTAGTGCTGGAAAGTAATAAATTGCATGTACCTTAAAACCAATGAAGTGCCTTGTATTTATAATGATCTCACCACCTTCATGCAATCCTTCTCCGAATTAGATTAAGGTTCCCAGCCAACGACCAATCCATAAAAGGATTGTATCAATCTCCTATAATTAAGGAAGTGGATTCATAGTCCAACACTTACTTCCAAATTCAAAGTCCAAATATAATAAGGAACCCCAATCCATAAATCCCTCATCCACCAAATCCTCTCCTGGTCCAAGCCCATATAACTCCACATAATTAATGGTCCACTACAATCCAAAGGCCCAAATAATCATGACCCAACAAACCTTAATTAAAACTTTAAAATCTCGTCGACATTTATGTTGGTTTTTCCCAAAATCACCCTTAAAACCCACTATCTATAAATCTATAATATAAGAAAAAAATTCGGCGTTGGCAATAGACATATTTTAATATCATATATAAGAATCATTATAATTAATATTTTTATTGCGGGTTCAATAATAAATAATTCATATGTATGTGAAACTAAGTTTATATTTTAAGTTAGTAGTTAAATTATTGTTAATATATATATTATAGTAGTTATGTAAATATTATGGTTACATAATAATTAATATTTAAAAGTATACTACGTGTTATAAAATATATTAATGATTAAACTTTAATTACCAAAGTTATTTCATATAGGAGACATTTAGTTAATTAATATTAAAAATAATTATGACATATACATTAACTAGGGTTAACCCGTGCTTCCGGCTCTACAAATACTCGTGTAATTATTTAATACTTAAAGATGAATCTAAATAAAAAATGTGAGTTACAATGTTTAAAGAGTATATATTTGATAAAAATTAGAAAATTTCGTAAATATTTATTGTAAATATGAAAATTTCTAATCAAGATAGACATCCCACCCAAAAAGTAAAGAAGTCAAGAATTTTGCCACAAATTGTATCTATATGCTCGTTATTTACAAATCGAGACTGGCAAGAAAAAATGAATTTGTTAAGGAAACAGCTAAAGCCAACACCCATATTCACTCAATAATAAAATTGACCTAGGTCAGTTAACTACATATATTAAATTCGAAACAATCCCAATGCCAATGACCTTCATATTTTTTTCAAGCACATTTAAAAGCACTCCTCCACACCTATATGCTATTGATTCCCTTCATTTAATTTGCAATTTTAGATGGAATATGGATTAATTAGTAAAACTAATTTAAGCCCAATCAATCATACAAATGTGTCCATTAAATATCAATCGCTGATACATTAACAGGTAAAAGCATTGTAGTAAGGAAATAGCATAATGATACCCAATTGCTTAAAAGGTTCTGTGCACCAAATTGGTTTGGAGCTCCTTTGCCTGATTACAGAAAAAATAAAATAAAATAAGTACTTCAAAAATAATTGACCCAACCGCCAAAAAAGGTAAATTTGGTCAAACATATAGCCAACAAAATTATCTGGGCCATCCAAAATTTGGGATAAAACCCACCGTCCATGGACACAGCTAGAATATATATATTGTAGCAACAAATTCAAAACAAAACTCTGCAAATAATTATGTACTTCACCTTTTTACAACACCACAGTTGGGCAATGCAAAACTCATATTACAAAATGTATTAGAAAACAACTCAGTTAACATCATAGAGTACTGGAGCTTCTCATGTTACCATTCTCTTATGATTTCGTCTATGAGTTAATCAACCACGTCCGGTCCACAACCTTTATAATGTCATCTGTTTCAACATATGCAAACATCACCTCATTCCACCCAAAGTCCCACATACTGTTAACATTTGGATCTGTAATTTTGATGTTTCTCTCGAGCATTTTGAGTAGGTTTTCAGCAGCATCACTACATATTCAAACTACCAAAACAACTATCATTCCATACCCAAAATCATCATAACCATGTATACTTAGTTAACTTCACAAAATACGGAACACAAAAAATACACACATGCAGAAATTAATACATACTCAATCATCAACACATATCTAACCACCAAAACAGCAAGCTAGTCGCTACTGATTTTAAAAAAATTTGGCATAGTTTCGTTTAAAAATAGATATCCAGACAAATCTAAACATGTCAATAAAACTTACAATCATCCATACATATCCAAACCACCAGAAAAACCATCATTTCATACCCAAAATCATCATACCATGCAGAAATTAATACATATTCATTCATCAAAACATATCCAACCACCAAAACATCAAGCTAGTAGCTACTAATTTTAAGAAATTTCGGCAGAGTTTCCTTTAAAAATAGATATCCAGAAAAATCTAAACATGTTTAAAAAACTTACAATCATCCATACATAATCAAACCACCAAAAAAACATCATTCCATACTCAAAATCATCATAACCATGTATAATTAGCCAACTTTACAAAAGACGAAAAATAAAAATACATATATGCAGAAAATAGAGAAACAACATGTTGAGCATAACCCTTTACTTTACATCTTACACCAAATATATTCTTTACAGCTTACACTAAGTATCCTTCAATATATACCTGAAAATACATATAATAACATTTACCATGTAGATCTGTCAAGCTCTACCATGTCTTCGGTACATAAACCTTTGAAAAGAAAGGCTATCCATCGGCAACGTCCATGGCCAACAAATATTGTTTGTAACAAAAATATGTTATTTATAAGAGAAAGCAAAATGTTAGTAGTATCGCAAGAACGAAACAGTTGACATGTGATTACTTGAATACGATTTAAGAATTATAAAATACACATAACTCTGTTAACTTTTCTCCACCCTCGACTTGTTGTTGAATGAACACGTTTCCATTCAATAGCAATATCATCCCAAGACTGCAAAAATTGAAATGAATCGTTTAGTTATATCAACAAATTAAATCAACTACTTGGAAATTGATAACAAAATGTAATGAAAAAGATATATGTACAAATTGATTAAGTCATGTGCAAGTAAAACTAAAACATAAGTTATATATCTAATAAGAATTCTACACAGCTGGAGAAATAGATAATAAGCATATTATAGCTTAGCCAACATAGAGAAGCTTACTATGTTAACTGCGATGATCAAGCTTCTCAAATTTGTTCTTCACACATACACACACACACATATATATATATACTCGTATGATATCTGAATGGTTTTCTGTAAGATATGTTATCTGATGTTCATACATTACTAAATCATGTATTCAGTTGGCCAAAGCAGGAATTGTTATTCAGTGGAGGCATCATACTCTCAAAACATTATCAGATTTGCTTACACAGAAAAAAGCAAGGAAATGTAAATTTCTGCAAATTAGAAAATGAGTAACTTTTACAAAGGCATCATCTGTAAAATAAGTTGACAAATGTATCAGGTGGATTCAAAAACATGAGCCTGTATGTGTAATATACGGTATTGTAATTTGAGTACCTGTACTTCATGTTTTTTAAGCTTCGGCTTGATCAACTAAAAATATTGTATTACACCCTATAATAATTTATGGGGCTTGCTATTTCTATAGGGAAATTTGTTAGTCCTAGAAAGTTCCATTTCACATGATTATAGGACTCACCTATACCCATCAGGAGTCTTGGTAGCATATGCCACAACTACAACGATGCCATAACTTATTCAAGCATCAGTCTCATTTATAACAATTAGCAAATATTCAACTATTCCATCCAAAACATATGCACAGACCTAACTACTCCAATATAATTCTGTAGAAATATTTAGGTTATATTGAATTCCTTTTATTCCAAATAACATATCGTATAAATTTCTTAATGAAAGAATCATAATTAGCACTCATAAACACAACAGTAAAACCCTTCAAAATAACCAAACAAAAAGTACAAAACTTGATCACAACACATATATAAAGACAATATTTGTTGTGGACTTGTCAGTAAATTCAAAACTTTTATCAGTTAATTCAAAACATATCAAGACTTTTATCGTAAGAAGATCAATAATGCACGGAGATAAGAAATGATACCTCAAACATATAAAATTATAACAAAACTTCAGGATAGACGATATTTATTATGGACTTGTCAGTTAATTCACGAAGAAGTATGCATAAGCGGGAAGAACTTGTGCATCTTGACAGAGCTACATATAGTTGACCGTGACTAAATACTGGCGTACATAAATCTACCCCAACAAATTTGACAGACTGGCCCTGTGATTTATTCATTGTCATTGCATACGTTAACCTCACTGGGAATTGTCTTCTTGTCATTTTAATACTTAACTCAGACAAAGAAGGAATCAAAGAAATTCTTGGAATGAATATCAAGTCGCCATGCTTATCACCAGTTAAAATCTTTGCTTCAAGTACTAAAGCACCACACTTGACTATGATAAGTCTAGTACCATTACAAAGGCCATCTTTCAGTGCAATGTTCCTTAGAAGCATTATTGGACAACCCTCTTTTCAATCTAATTTGAACGGTGGTAGTCCAGGGGGATTGAGTGTGTTCAAATACTCATTCGGGTACAGATGCATAATAGTCTGATCCACATCATCATCTTTAACCATTTTGTCAGTAGCAAAGTATGTATGTATTTCTCCTGGAAAAACCTCCAACGCAGCTAGGTTGATATCATTGACATCATCATTTCTAGCAGATAGAATTGTGCGCTCTTTTAAGAATTCGGGAGTGACCTTACTTGGCACTTCTAGCTCTAGGTAGATGGTCGAGATAAGATTATCTACACTTTGAGTTATTTTTATTGAATCTGGAAGTTGTATAGATTCTTGAGGGTTAGACCCAATCTACACATTATTGAAGTATTAGTAAATTATCAAATATTCTCGACGATATATAGATGTCAATATGAATAAAGATACAAATACTCAAACCTCATTAAGAAAAGCTGAGAAATCAAATAATACAGATTGGTCATCGTGTAAGCGCATGTTAACTTGTAAAGTCAAGACATGTATATCTTTTCAAAGCAAAGAAAGTCATAGTGATGCTGCCACTATATGCTCGCGAAGACAGAGCTCTAGGTATAACATGAAGAATCAGCCTAAAATCTCTCCCAAGAACAACAGTAACACCTCCAAATGGTTGTGAGTTATCACGAATGTCTTGTAAGGTCCGATTAACTACTTCAACACAATGATGATGTTGCATTGGAACCTCATCCTATATAATTAGTCTAGCCTTCTGAAATAATTCTGAGTGTGATGATTGCTTCGTGAATCCACAAACTAAATTTTCTAATACGTTAAGTGGAATGCAGAATGTTGAATGTGCAGTACGTCCCCCCATGTAACAACCCAAAAGCAATTCCATAGGATGCTACTGTAATTACTATATCGCATAAGGAACGACATTTTTTGGCAATTGTATTGAAGAGAAAAGTCTTTCCAGTTCCTGTACCCCCACTCAAAAAGAAGGTTGTTCCTCTATTTTCATAAACAGATGAAATGATTGCATTATAAGCCATACGCTGACCTTCATTCAGTACATCAATGTTTTGCTCGACATTTATTTGATCAACTTTAATTTGTAACTGCCTATGTTCCCATATAAGTCGATTGCCAACGAGAATTCTCCAATTAGCATATGGTAGTGGCATTGGTGGGTAATCTGATAAGCTCTTCCCTGACTCTTGAAGTAAAAGATTAATAAGGTATAAACTATAATCACAAATTTGAACATTAGTAGGAACATCAATGCCATAACATGTACTTATTTTGTGTGATAAATCATCACAAATATGCATAGAAAATTGGTTCCACAACGCTTCTGGATTTAAAGGAGAGCATTGTGTCAAGATAATATAAAATAACCTTCTTAATTGAGAGCATGTTCTCATTATTGATGCTTCTCTAAGACATTGAATCCACTCTTCATCGTCTTCTAAAAGGCCTTTTGCAATACATGTTGCCTTACATATGGGGTGTACAACATTATCAACTGTTCTTAAACATTGAAAAGATTGAGGTCCCTCTACAACCGTCAACAGAAGACAAAGATAAAACCTTTCACCTTCATTTGGACTGGCAAAATACATTCTTCCGATTGTAAATCCCCTTTGTCTCTCTATCCAGAGCTGTTCTTTCTTTTGCCAAACGAAATGCTTTGGAAATTGTTAGTATGTGAGAGTTCGAGCTAAATCATTAGTAGAGCAGCATGTAAAAAATCATGTTAGAGTTATCTGTTGATCCTCTGCTCTGTTCAATATTGCAGCTATTGGTTCAGAAGGGTTATAGTAGACGTGATGTTTTCCCTCTAGGTGAACTACCAGACGTATAACTAGAGGGAACTCTTGATGCATAGGATATCCAAATATCCGCTATGCCGCCTCTGTAGGTCCAATGTACCTTGAGTCAATATACTGATTAATCTCATCTACGGCCCCCAATACCAAAGTTGTGCTATCGTAACCCTTGTAGATGTATTTATTGATATACTTTACGCACCTTACTCCTGCACAAACTTCCACATTTATATGGAAACTAAACAATCTAGAGAGATATGAATTATATGGTACAACATCTCTATTATCAACTTTATGTCCAGACCTAAGAGAATGTTTTCGACCGTCATTGCGCCATTGATATATCGGATACCCATCTTCGCCCATTGTAGTTTCTTCTGCCCAATATTTAGGATATCTCTTAGTGCATTTACCATCTTCCATACATGGTGATTTAAGATTTCGAACACCACATGGTCCATGTACCATGCAAGTTTTAACTGTTTCATATAGAAGTGGATCAGAAATTGGATCGGGGAATTCGGCACAAACAGCTCGATTTACTTGTTCACGTGTTCGTATTTTATCAGACCCTTAAAGAAATATTAGCAAATGTATGTGCGGCAACCCACGCTTTTGGAATTCAATCGTGAAAACATGTGCCACCTTTGCACCAAATACTTTCTTCTTATCAATCTCCATCATCAAAGCTCGTCGCTTCAATTTAAATACGCGGGCCACCAAGTCTGGGCGGTCAATTGATGTTTGATGTGGTAACAGTGCATCTTTTATCTCGGGCCAATTCGGATTTTTCGTCGTAGTTAAGAAAATATCAGGGTGTTGGTTATACCGAGTTATGGCCATAGAATCTTGGAAGATTTCAAACATTTGCCTTGGACTCCCAGAAAAAGAAGAAGGAAAAACTACTCGTTTACCAACTTGATTAGGCTCTAACCCATCAGGAACTACCTCGACCAGATCTTGGTATAGATTAGATCGTAATTTTTGTTGGTTGAGCCTATAATATGTTAATCGATTCTGCTCTGTTGTCGCCCATGCATCTACAATAAACTCTTGAAATAATCTTCCGCCCCTCAAGATAGTTGAATACTCAGTAGGTCTTTCAAACAAATGATACCCATAATATTGCAATTGCGTAAGTCTTTTTGATGAAGCTTTACCTTGATTGACATCCCACTGCTTAAAATTTGGTTCCCATCCAAGCTCACCATACGGAAACAACAATACGTAATGCAGTGGTAAATAAGCTGGATGGCATTCATTTATCTGCATTAACTGGTCACTCCCTCTTAACTGTACAATTATATCCCTCATCGCAGAGAATTCAACACCAACTCCAGGAAATATGACAGCAACCTCCTCTAACGTGGGTAAATTATGAGTTCGACAGTCTTTTGATGCACTATAATGAAGGTAAGCTGGGATTCTTCAGATGTTCCATGCTTAAAATTGAAGCTGCATATCTAAACTTACCCGAAAATGAGTTGTATCTCAAAAGACTATCCTGGATTATTCTTAGGACATCCTCTCGCAGCTTCGGATTTCTTCGAGAACGATATTCTAAAGCAACAGCGGCATCGTGAATGTACAACTGTGCATATAAAAAAAAGAACTATTAAAAAGCAAGTTTGCTATAAAAGAAGAAAATAATGTTACCGTGCATTGCAAATAATAATCCTCCTATCCCAAATTGAAAGACACGTTAGAAATTTCAAAAAGGAATAGTAATTGTTCAATTTTCATTAAGTCTGAAAAAGGAACTTACATATCCAAACACGGTATAAGAAGGTGGTCCCGTGGACAGGGTGACCTCATGATTCATATTTGTTATTAAAAAAATGTATTAGTGTGAAACGGATCAAATTCAGTGATGAAAGAATATTCTTATTACTAATTAAATCTATCATAACTACAACAATATGAAACGAATACATATGAATGTTGTAGTAGTAGTTAGTAACACTGGTTGTTTTTCTGGATTTGATTAAAGGAAATTTTTCTATTATAAAAAAGTTGTAGAATGGAAATAATTTTCATATACTCCATACGGAATTTATGAGATTATAACTAAATTCAAGCAGTGTGTTTTGGTTGTTGAGTCTAATTGAGTTGATAAATCTTTGTGTCTGTTCCTTTTTCTTTTTGACTTATAAAAACACATTCAACCTCATAAAAAGGGGATTGTTTATTGATTTGAGTTGCTAAAAAAGGGGGGACAATTGTTATCTTTTGAAGGAAATTCAAGCAGTGTGATTTTTTGCTATAATAGTTCACATATAGGCACAATTTTCTATACCTATAAGCAGTCCCAAGTTATGCCTCAAGGAACCTCTAGGCATTCAAATACACTTCAAAACATCATTAAAGCTTGCACAGTCAGTTTGATTTTTGGCACCAAAATATTCCACCTCTAAGCTTTCTTTGTCTTAAAGAAAACATGGAATAACAATATAGATAACACATAATATCATGATGAGCATGGACTGATTTTGACATAGTGTACATGAATGAGTTTTATTTCCTTCATATATATATTCAGATGACTTAATAGATAACATCTAGCAAACCGTCACCAAGCTACTTGGCTAGCATACAAACATCCCAAAACAGTCATTATACTTAGGCATATAAATGAAATTATTCCTCACTATTATTTTGAGTTCTATACAAAACCTAAGGTAAACCCAAGTATAGAGTTTGGAACCAATAAACCCAAAACTTTAAAAGCATAAAGATTTACCTCTGCTACGTGAGTTGTTTTACAAAAATCAATAACAATATTCATATTTTTGATTTTTGGATACTTCCCATTTCTATCACTAAATACAACCCTACAATCCTTCCCTTCCGTGCACAACATTTTTTCACTCAAATTAAATATTTTGCATTTTTACATTTGAAACAAAGAAGCCCTAAATTCCTAACTCCAACCAAAACCGTTTGCATGTAAGAAATTAGGAGTGCCCTCAAACTTATTTAGTTTTGATAAATCAAAACATAAAATAAAAAAAATACTTGCCTGAAGCACATTTAAGAAAAAGAAAAAATACACTCAAAAAGTGTTGAAAAATTAAACATATGTATCATATCAGCTCACAATGCCTTTTATCTAAATCTTCAAAATGCATGCCATTAGTTTCATCTTGAAACCATTAAACTTTTGAATTTAAGCATACATATGGAAGTAAATAGAGAGACTTACATAAACAATAGCTCAGTGAGCTCTTATCTTGTGCAGTTTCTAGGGTTTATACACCAAATGTAAGAGATTACTCTCTGATTCACCAGCGAATCTTGAGGGCTTTTGTAAGTTCTTACGGGAGGAATTCCTGCACAACTTGCAAACTTGGCAAATTCGAAACTTTTGTAAGTTCTGCATACACATATATAATGTTCTGGAATTATATTCTTAGCATATATTGATGGCTATAAAAAGTTGCACATACAATTGATTTTTTTAATTGCTAAAGTCTCACGTAGAGTATCAAGGTACATTAAGAAGGCGTGGATTTCAAACTTAAAATTATGCACAATTCACTTGAACAAATCAGTCATTATTTTTTATTTGGACAAATATACCCTTAACGATTCATGTTGTGGTTTTCCACCCTATTTAAATAATAAGGGTACTACTGTCCAAAACAAAAAACTGTCTTTGTCCCAATATTTTTTTATAAGTGTCTTAGAATTAGTATTAAAAATAAAACTCAATAACATCATGGGTTTGTTTGGAAAGAAACAGAACCTAACTTTTCCTTCCCATCCAAAAACAGGAAGTAAATTGACTAAACGAAAATACCTAGCTGAACTCAAGAAGAATATAACTTTCCTTGGGAAAACAAATAGGAAAATAAGTTCATTTAGATAATCAAAGATTAATCTATCTATCTTGTGACGCCGCCAAAATAGGTATAAATCACCCATCTTGAGTCGCCAAATACATGGTACAAAATTTAAATACAACTTAATTATACAACAGTCGTGCCAAATACGACAAAACATAATCTAAGAGTTTTAATAAGAATATTGTCATCTAGATAATATCCACACTCAATGGAGTCCTCATTACATTTATTGTCACACTATTTAATAGAATAGTGAGGACTACTAATGCTATCATCTGGATATTCACTCCGTTCCCCGACTAGTCCCGGCTACATTCTCATTTCCTAAAGAGAACAGTGAAAGAAAGGGTGAGCTCAACTAGCCCAGTAAGAAATATTATGACTAAGATAATGCAGAATAAATTATCATTAGCCTTCAACAATGTTAAACTGATAGAATATAATAGACAACAAGTTTAACTACAGCGGAATAAGCAATTCATTAGAAGAGTCAAGTAGAGCATGACATCTACTATCTTCTATGATTTAAAATATTTTCATCAATTTTTATCGCTGAGACTCAGCTTAATAATTAAACCACATCATCGAATCATCCCTGCACTACGGGCCAAGGATATTCATTAAATCATCAATGGTCATGACTATACCGAATAATATTTGGTCATAATCATACCCAAAAACTGTCCATCAATGCACTTCAGGCCACTGAGGTCTTTTACCACATCATTTATAACATTATATGTCATGATTATACCGAATGATCCCTGGTCATAATCATACCAAGTCCATCTATACACGTAAGCCAAAGATGACTTTCTTCACAATATAAGCATGAGGATGATGACAATGACATAACAATTCAATAAAACAAGTTCAAGAATAAATTTTAAAGATTTATAAGTTAATTTATCCTGAAATCAATAACGTCCAAATTGTCAACATGATACTGCTTTGTGGAGTAAAATTCAAGAATGCTCAGAAGAATATTTTCATGAAAAGATACTGGATGAAGCGCAAATATCAAGGATATTCCACTAATTTCATGGAGTATAGAAGCCAAAACTTTAACTAACTGAGTATAATTGAATATATGAAACCGTAAATAGATTTTTGCCCGTCATACGGTAATCCACGTAGACAGATCATTTTCACAATTTAATAATGAATGAATACGAAGGATCATTCACCATGCATGCGGTAATCTACATAGACAGGTTATTCTAACAAAATAATAAAGAATGGAATAACAGAAGAATTCACCAGGCGTGCGTAATCCGCACAGACAGGTTATTCACACAGAATGATAAAGAATGGAACCAGGTCATGCGTAACCCGCACAGATAGGATATTCTAACAGAATAATAAAGAATGGAACCAGGTCATGCGTAATCCGCACAGACAGGATATTCCAACAGAATAATAAAAATGAAATAACTACAGAATTCACCAGGCATGCGATAGACCGCACAGACAGGTTATTCCAACAGAATAATAAAGAATGGAATAACAACAAAATTCACCAGGCATGCGATAGACCGCACAGACAGGTTATTCTAACAGAATAATAAAGAATGGAATAACAACCCTTACGAGTATTGAAAGAAAATAACTCTCTTCATGAATACGAAAGAAATAATACCCCTTACCTTAGAAGAAAATTAGATACTAGAATAGTGAGGTAGCAGACTTCTCTTCTTCTTTCTCTCAATAATTTCTCTCTATAATAATTGCTATTGTGAAACTTAGTGAATTGGTGAGAAATGAAGGAAGAATGAGCTTCTATTTATAGGAAAATATAATTTTAATAATTACACGTTTTGGGGCTCAAAATATTACAGTATAATACCTCCCTCTTTTTCTTTATTTTTACTTTAGTCCTGCATGTATTATCAATCTTGCACCAACTCCCCTAATAGTAATTCATGTGAATTAATAGCACACATATTTGAACACATAGTTATAAGCATGTGAATTAATAGCAATTAATTGCTCATTTATCCGATTAATTACCCGATTGGTCAATATAACCTCTAGACATTAATTATTATCAAAATAAATGTCGACTTCCATTAACACTAATAATTCCCACACAATAGAACCATCAATTTCATCTTTAATCAACACGAACTTATTCATCATTAATATCATAACTCACAATATTTAACAACCAGATCATTCCCAGGAAAGAGGAGGCTTTCTGATAAGGATTTCCCCTTATTGGCGCGCAATTAGGTGACCAAATCTCTCATTGACAAAACTTTCTAGACATTGTCAATATTGTAAATAATAATATGAATAACTTTATCGTCTCAATTATTGATTTAATAATATAACATATTATGCAAATGATACTGTGACAATAATTGAATCAATAATATGAGAGATATGATGCAGTAATTACTGTAGCAATAATTGAATATAACTGAGTGACTTCTCACGTAAGCATCAATAATCAATGTCGTGTGCTATGCAACCACGCGTATTATTATACTTTTACTACCGGGTAGTTCAACAGTTTAAAGATAAAACTTCCGCCGTTATGTTTATAAAAAGATAATTATGTCATTTTCTAACTACGACAATACTTCCGTTGTGGGGTCCACCAATGATTGTGTCGTCGTACGAATATTCTCTGTTAAAACGAATATTTTCCGACCAATCGAATATTATACAACCACTTGCTTACTTTGCAAAATTTGTAAATATTACCCACAACTATAACATTATATCAATTCACACCATAATATAAAAAAAATATTTCGAGAAAATTATTCTTTATTCATAAAAGTTGGGGTCTTACATATCTATCTATATAAAATAAAATTAAAATGCCCTTACCCAAGAATTACAATTTTTTTAATACTACTAATAAATAAATAAAATCAATCAAAACCAGTTGTTGAGCATTTCTCACGCTGTGTAGCAACTGTACGAGACTGATAGGGAGAGGGAAAGAGACGAACGGAGTACAGGGTTTGTAAAACTCCTCAAGATTCGTTGGTGAATCAATGAGTAATCTCTTGCATTCGGTGTATAAACTCAATAACATCATGGGTTTGTTTGGAAAGAAACAGAACCTAACTTTTCCTTCCCATCCAAAAACAGGAAGTAAATTGACTAAACGAAAATACCTAGTTGAACTCAAGAAGAATATATCTTTCCTTGGGAAAACAAATAGGAAAATAAGTTCATTTAGATAATCAAAGACTAATCAATCTATCTATCTATATAAAATAAAATAAAAATGCCCTTACCCAAGAATTATAATTTTTTTAATACTAATAATAAATAAATAAAATCAATCAAAACCAGTTGTTGAGCATTTCTCACGCTGTGTAGCAACTGTACGAGACTGATAGGGAGAGGGAGAGAGACGAACGGAGTATCGGGTTTGTAAAACCCCTCAAGATTCACTGGTGAATCAAAGAGTAATCTCTTGCATTTGGTGTATAAACCCTAAAAATTGCACAAGATAAGAGCTCACTGAGCTATCGTTTATGTAAGTCTCTCTATTTACTTCCATATGTACGCTTAAATTCGAAAGTTTGATGGTTTCAAGATGAAACTAATGGCATGCATTTTGAAGATTTAGATAAAAGGCATTGTGAGCTGATATGATACATGTGTTTAATTTTTCAACACTTTTTGAGTGTATTTTTTCTTTTTCTTAAATGTGCTTCAGGCAAATATTTTTTTTTATTTTATGTTTTGATTTACCAAAACTGAATAAGTTTGAGGGCACTCCTAATTTCTTGCATGCAAACGGTTTTGGTTGGAGTTAGGAATTTAGGGCTTCTTTGTTTCAAATGTAAAAATGCAAAATATTTCATTTGAGTGAAAAAATGTTGTGCACGGAAGGGAAGGATTGTAGGGTTGTATTTAGTGATAGAAATGGGAAGTATCCAAAAATCCAAAATATGAACGTTGTTATTGATTTTTGTAAAATAACTCACGTAGCAGAGGTAAATCTTTATGCTTTTAAAGTTTTGGGTTTATTGGTTCCAAACCCTATACTTGGGTTTACCTTAGGTTTTGTATGGAACTCAAAATAATAGTGAGGAATAATATCCTTTATATGCCCAAGTATAATGACTGTTTTGGGATGTTTGTATGCTAGCCAAGTAGCTTGGTGATGGTTTGCTAGATATTATCTATTAAGTCATCCGAATATATATATGATGGAAATAAAACTCATTCATGTACACTATGTCAAAATCAGTCCATGCTCATCATGATATTATGTGTTATCTATATTGTTATTCCATGTTTTCTTTAACATAAAGAAAGCTTAGAGGTGGACTGTTTTGGTGCCAAAAATCAAACTGACTGTGCAAGCTTTAATGATGTTTTGAAGTGTATTTGAATGCCTACAGGTTCCTTGAGACATAACTTGGGACTGTTTGTAGGTGTGCCTATATGTGAACTGTTATAGCAAAAAATCACACTGCTTAAATTCCCTTCAAAAGATCACAATTGTCCCCCCCCTTTTTAGCAACTCAAATCAATAAACAATCCCCTTTTTATGAGGTTGAATGTGTTTTTATAAGTCAAAAAGAAAAATGAACAAACACAGAGATTTATCAACTCAATTAGACTCAACAACCAAAACACACTGCTTGAATTCAGTTATAATCTCACAAATTCTGTATGGAGTATATGAAAATTATTTCCATTCTACAACTTTTTTATAATAGAAAATTTTCCTTTAATCAAATCCCGAAAAACAACCAGTGTCGCTAACTACTACTACAACATTCATATGTATTCGTTTCATATTGTTGTAGTTATGATAGATTTAATTAGTAATAAGAATATTCTTTCATCACTGAATTTGATTTGTTTCACACTAATACATTTTTTCAATAGCGAATATGAATTATGAGGTCACCCTGTCCACGGGACCACCTTCTTATACCGTGTTTGGATATGTAAGTTCCTTTTTCAGACTTAATGAAAATTGAACAATTACTATTCCTTTTTGAAATTTCTAACGTGTCTTTCAATTTGGGACAGGAGGATTATAATTTGCCATGCACGGTAAAAAAAATTCTTCTTTTGTAGCAAACTTGCTTTTTAATAGTTCTTTTTTTATACTTTCTATATTTAACCTTCTTTTTTCCTTTCTTTAATAGAGAGGGCATTATCAAAAAAAGGGGATTGGCATTGTCATTCGAGCAGAATCTGAATTAAAGATTATGCGTAAGGCAAGATAAGATTACTTTTTCTTTTCTTAAGCTCATACTTTATTTTTCAAGACAAATCATCTTATATTTGTACACTATCAGGAAAATCAAAGAAAACATCGAGCGAAAGAAAAAGGAAAAGAGAAAGAAAATCAAGCTCCCAATTTGCATGTGGTAAGTATACAATATTCCAGACATTTACATTAGTAGTTACAAATATTTGTTACACAAAGCCATATAAACAAAATATTTGAACCTAATTTATTAACGACACTATGCCTTCTTAGGTTTATAATTATACATTTTTTTAGGGTTTCAATAATAATATCCTTTACGAAACTGCACTTCCTCAACGTAAAAGAAAATAAACAGAAAGTGGCGAGCAATGCATATTGCATATTGCATTTCGCTTGCGTGTGAAATACAAAACCAAGCAAACTGAATATATGCACCCTAATCCAAATAAATAGAAGACATTATTTTTTTTCTTAAAAAAACCCTACGACTTCTTATCTTTACACTTAGATATCTATTGTTATTTGTAGGGATTCAATAAAAATATCATTGACGAAGCTCCAATTTCTCGACGTAAAAGACGAGAAAGGGATAATGGTGATGTGCGTCCAATACATATTGCTCAGCGCTTGCGTCGTGAAAGAGAGAAGCAAGCAAAAATAATACAATCTCAACCATATCCATTTCAACCAAGATTTTTCCCTGGTTTGATCCCCAGGCCATCCAAACGCGCAGCTTATGAACGGGATTGTATCGCGATCAAGAATCATTTTTATCAGCATCCGTCGTTGTTAAAACCTGCGCCATCGGATTCTAATCGAATTCCTCAAGTTCCGATTTTACCACCTCAAAGGTTACATTCAACTAACTCAAATTCAATGGGTGCAAAAATCCTTCTTCCACCAAATAATATAGAGCATATACATGACTCCCGTAACATTATATCATCTTCTATGCCTACATCGCCAACTTTTGGGTTAGATCAATGCAAATTATTTATAACTATATACCATAAGGAGTGTTACGATATATGTGAACTATTTGAAATAAGTTCATTTATTTTCTAGGATATTACCAATTATTCAGTCAATCCTTGATGAAGCTTGCGTAAAAGAGGAGGCATTGCCTATAAATATAGCCCCTCTGTCGTATCCTATTTTAGGAAGACACTACCTCGATAAAATGATTATACAGTGTCCTCACTAATCAGCATTGCATTGGAAAGCCGAAAAGTTATCAAATTCATCTGTTTGCAAGGAAAGATTCGACTTCCACAACTGTTAACGCCTCCTCCAGAAATTCAATCATTATATAATGGCAATGATGATCAGTCAAAGTCCTTTCGAAATTATACCCGAATGTACAATGCGGCTAATGCTTTTATGAGCCTAGGTCTACATATGGATGATAGAGTGGTTCCTGGTAGGGGTCCCAATGCATTTAATATCCATGGGGAATTGCGACATCGAACAGGGTTACTACAACCTCCAGCCGGTCAAGATCCAGTATATGCACAGTTGTACATTCACGATGCCGCTGTTGCTTTAGAATATCGTTCTCAAAGAAACCCGAAGCTAGGAGAGGATGTCCTAAGAACAATCCAGAATAGTCATTTGAGATACAACTCATTTTCGGGTAAGTTTAGCTATACAGCTGTAATTTTAAGCAGGGAACATCTGAACAATCACGACATCCCAGCTTACCTTCATTATAGTGCAACAAAAGACCGTCGAACTCATAATGTACCCACGTCAGAGGAGGTTGCTGTCATATTACCTGGAGATGGTGTTGAATTCTCTGCGATGAGGGATATTATTGTACGGTTAAGAGGGAGTGACCAGTTGATAAAGATAAATGAATGCCATCTAGCTTATTTACCACTACATTACGTATTGTTGTTTTCGTATGGTGAGCTTGGATGGGAACCAAATTTTAAGCAGTGGAATGTCAATTAAGGTAAAGCTTCATCAAAAAGACTTGCGCAATTGCAATATTATGGGTATCGTTTGTTTGAAAGACCTACTAAGTATTCAACTATCTTGAGGGGCGGAAGATTATTTCAAGAGTTTATTGTAGATACATGGGCGGCAACAGAGCATAATCGATTAACATATTATAGGCTCAACCAACAAAATTTACGATCTGATCTATACCAAGATCTGGTCGAGGTAGTTCCTGATGGGTTAGAGGCTAATCAAGTTGGTAAACGAGTAGTTTTGCCTTCTTCTTTTTCTGGGAGTCCAGGGAAATGTTTGAAATCTTCCAAGATTCTATGGCCATAACTCAATATAACCAACACCCTAATATTTTCTTAACTATGACGACAAATCTGAATTGGCCCGAGATAAAAGATGCACTGTTACCACATCAAACGTCAATTGACCGCCCAGACTTGGTGGCCCGCGTATTTGAATTGAAGCGACGAGCTTTGATGATGGAGATTGATAAGAAGAAAGTATTTGGTGCAAAGGCGACACATGTTTTCACGATTGAATTCCAAAAGTATGGGTTGTCGCACATGCATTTACTAATATTTCTTCAAGGGTCTGATAAAATACGAACACGTGAACAAGTAAATTGAGTTGTTTGTGCCGAATTCCCCGATTCAATTTCTGATCCACTTCTATATGAAACAGTTAAAACTTACATGGTACATGGACCATGTGGTGTTCAAAATATTAAATCACCATGTATGGAAGATGGTAAATGCACTAAGAGATATCCTAAATATTGGGTAGAAGAAACTACAATGGGCGAAGATGGGTATCCGATATATCAAAGGAGCAATGACGGTCAAAAACATTCTCTAAGGTCTGGACATGAAGTTGATAATAGAGATGTTATACCATATAATTCATACCTCTCTAGATTGTTTAGTTGCTATATAAATGTGGAAGTTTGTGCAGGAGTAACGTGCGTAAAGTATGTCAATAAATACATCTACAAGGGTTACGATCGCACAACTTTGGTATTGGGGGTCGTAGATGAGATTAAGCAGTATATTGACTCAAGGTACATTGGACCTACAGAGGCGGCATAGCGAATATTTGGATATCCTATGAATCAAGAGTTCCCTCTAGTTATACGTCTGGTAGTTCACCTAGAGGGAAAACATCACGTCTGCTATAACCCTTTTGAACAAATAGCTGCAATATTGAACAGAGCAGAGGAACAGCAGACAACTCTAACAGGATTTTTTGCATGCTGCTCTACTAATGATTTAGCTCGAACTCTCACATACCAAAAATTTCCAAAGCATTTCGTTTGGCAAAAGAAAGAACAGCTCTGGACAGAGAGACAACGGGGATTTACAATCGGAAGAATGTATTTTGCCAGTCCAAATGAAGGTGAAAGGTTTTATCTTCGTCTTCTGTTGACGGTTGTAGAGGGACCTCAATCTTTTCAATGTTTAAGAATAGTTGATAATGTTGTACACCCCATATATAAGGCAGCATGTATTGCAAAAGGCCTTTTGGAAGACAATGAAGAGTGCATTCAATGTCTTAGAGAAGCATCAATAATGAGAACAGGCTGTGACAACCCGAGAATTCAGATATTTTTAAAAAAAATCTTAAAATATTGAATTAAGGTTAAATAATAAACCTAGAAAGAAAATAAGTGTATGTGTTTGATATTTTTGAGAAAGAATTTTTAAGATTTCAAAATTTTGAGAAGGATTTAGGTGAATTATTCAGGATAAAGGGAATACGTGAATATGTTCTGTGTATACGGTTGTATATGTGTACAGTATGTGGTTAAGGGTCAAGGGTTGACCAGATAAACGATATCTGTAACAAACCCTAGGAATATATTAAGAACGCCATCGTTCGGTTAGAAAACCCTAGCGAATTATAAAAAACCCTAATTTCGGGTCCGGGAATTCAAAACCCTAATTCGGAATATAAAACCCTAATTTGGGAATGCGGATGTTAGTATAAGGTTTAACGTTATTAAATATAACCTAATTAGGGAAAACCCTAAAGATTTACTGGAAACCCTAATAATTAGAAAACCTAATTATTAGAAACCCTAATTTATAATTAGGAAAAACCTAATCGTTAATTTAATAATTTTAATGTTAATTAGGAAATATTAATCCTAATTTTCAAGTTATAAGAAAATCCTAATCTAATTACGAAACCTAATTTCTAAATTAGAAATATTATTTTTCTATTTAAAACCCTAATTAGTGGGTTATAAACCTTAATGATCAATTATAACCCAAATTGCTAAATTAGCAATTTTAATTAGGAAATAATTATCCTAATTAGCAAGCTAGGATTATGATTAGGAAATTTTAATATAATTATGGAATCCTAATTATAATTTAGAAATATTAATTTTTATTTTTTTAAAACTTAATTTGGAAATTCTAAAATTTAATTTTTAAAACTTAAAGGGTTAAACCCTAAACCCTAAGGGTTTGGGCAATTTACTTGTATGCCATTAAAAATTTCATGTCTAATATCCAAAATATCCTTTACTTAGCTTTTAAGTAAAGAGATTTGCAAGATCTAGTGAGTCATCACCTAAGTTTATCCCATCTGCTGAAAATCTATACCAAATCTGACCTAGCATGCCACCTAGCAAGTGTAGAAACATTGTATCTAAGTTATTTGTGATTTTGAAGAGAGAAAGTTCACATATTTGGGTTATTTGTGTTCTAACACTCAACCATGCCATTGTCTCTCTAAACCTACGAAATTCTTTAGTAATTCAGTTCTTCGAGTGATCTATAGCAAGTCAAGATCAGATCATGATGATCAGAATCAAGATCAAGCATGAATAAGGTATAAAAACCCTAAACTTAGAAATCTCATGATTTGATGTTATATGTTGTAATTTGTTGGCTAGATATGTGTAATAGGATGTTATTTAGTGATCTGGGTTGTAAAATCCCAGATCCATAACATCAAAGTCCTCGAATCTAGCATTTTGTGAAATCTAGAAAAGCTAGAAAAAGTCGTCTGACAGCTATATGTCAGACCTCATAGATCTGCGGGTGTTTGATGTTTGGTGTATTTTGTGTTATAAATCTGTTCTTTGTTGTTAGGTCTTTGATCTATGACTTGAATCAAGCTCAGATCATGTATATATTTCAAGATATGATCGGTCAAAGGCCGTTGACCAAGCACAAAAATCTGAATCTGGGCAGCCCAGATTTGCCCAGATGGCTTCTGACAAGTTTTGCTAGCCTTTAATCTTGCTGTGTGTTTGCATTTTAGCCATTTTGTGGTTTTGGTATTGTAGCTTGAAATTCATACTACACATCTAAGCCATTAGACCCGCCATATCGTTAACAGGATCAAATATACGACCGGTCAAACGTAGGTTGACCATCTTCCGAAGAACATTTCTAGAAAACCCAGAAATGTTCAACGACAGTTCTTCTGGGATACTTTGACTGGCCCAGATCTTGATTAGGTGATGTTGTTAGGTTGTAGTGATGTTATGTGTTTGTACCCTGTCATGTTATCTACAATATTGAACCTTTAAATCGCACAAAACAAACCCAGAACGCACGATATGAGGATTCAAAGTAGCCTCCTCGTTACTGCTTAAGTTTCTGGGCAACCCAGAAACTCAAGATCATGTCTGACAACATATTCTGGAGCTTGGATCTTGTAGCTTGGTTATGTTTTGACCATGGAATTTGTTTAAGATCGTAGTACTACATTTGTACTACCACAGTATTGCATTAAACAGTCCAGATAACAACAATATATAAGTTTTAATTGTGGTCAAACTAGCTAGCATACACACTGACATGAAGTTCTGGGTTGATGAAGAACAGGCTCAAGAACACCTATAGCAACGGTTCTGTCGCTATAGGGCTATTTTAATAACAATTAAATTTCGAAAATAATTATTTTAATTAAATAAATCGAATTAAATAGTTTTTAATTATTAAAAAATACATAATAAATTATGAAAAATTATTTTAAAGTCTGAAAATTAATTTTTAATTATTTTGAGTATATTTCATAAATATTTAATATTTTTGGAATATAAATGATATTTAATTTATTTAATTATAATATTAAATAAATTATTTAAAAATAATGTTAATACATGAAAAATCATGAAAAATTATATTATGGCAAAAGAAAATATTTTAAGTTATTTTTAGTGACTTTTAATATTTTGTGAGGAATTTCATTAATTAATCTATATTAATGATAATTAATTTATTTAATAACTTTATTAAATAAATTATGAAAAATAGAATTAATGTTTTATAAATCATATAAAAATGATTTAAGTGTTATAAAAATATTTTAAGTTATAAAATATAACTTTTGATATTTTGTCATGAAAATGTGAATATTTTAATATTAAACGCAATTAACGGATAATGGATTTAAGTGTTTAAAAATCATATAAATATAATTTTAAGGTATTAAAAATACTTTGATATATTATAAATATATTATAATATTATGTTATGTATTTTATTAATATTTGATAATAAATAAATATTAATGATAAAGAGAATAAAGTGGTATTTATATTATATAAATACGATATTAATGATTGAAAAATCATTTTTAAATGATAATAATTATGTGAAAATTATTACGAGCTTATGAAAAATATTTTGACAGTTAATAAATTATCTTAGATAATGGTTAAGTGTTTAGACAGAGTTTAATTGAACTTAAACTCCAAATTTTGTCTGACTAGACCGTCGGGATGTTAGAATTGTGTCGGGTTCAACTCAGACTACAATAGTTTGACTTGATACCAAGTCATATGTGTGTTGTAGACTGATAGGGTTATGTGATAATGTGTTTAGGTTATTTTATATATTGTGATGATATTATTCTAACTTATATATCGATATTACTAATATTAGATTTTCGGATAAAGCGTAGCGATAATCAACAAACCAGGCAAGTTTTACTTAACTCTACTAAGAGTTGTTTCATTCAAATATGCTTATGGTTAATCATTGCTGATTGCCATTGTAGAATTGTACTCTGTATATATTGCATGTATAAGTCAGGTATGAAAGGCTGATCACCTTCATTATCAGTTGGTCCAGATATATTTGTTCATGTTCAATACTTGTTCAATCAAAAGTTTGTCCGTGCTAATTCACAACTTTATTGATGAATTATAGCCAACTTATTATTCAAACTCTTTCAATCATGATATATCGTTAAATTATTGAATTTAAACTTGTTGAGCAACCTTCATGCTCACCCTTGCTATATCATGATAAACATTGCAGATAAGGCGAATGCGTTCAAATACAGGAAAAGGATAATGCCAAGTCAGCTTGGGATAAAATGTGCAGCTAATTTTTAATAGTATAGTTTGATAATAATGTTGTATGTCAGATAGGATAATGAATTATGTTATGTGAAAGTTACTCGACCTTGGGATTAGTGTGTAAATATATTGTATAAGCAATTTATGTTTATATCTTCTGCAATAGTTATAGAATGATTGAAATAGTGATAGATTGATTGTACCGGATCCACGGTGATTTGGGACCCGGGTTCGGGGCTTTCACAGTTGGTATCAAAGCTGTAGGTTATAAACCTAGGGTTGTGATACCTTAGACTAATAACCGCAATGATTAGGATAAGTACTAACTCAAATAGAGTTAGTGTGTCGGTAAGATTCAAATATGAATCTCGGCGGGTTATAAAGATACAGAGTTCCCTAACTCTGATAATAAAGTTGAACAGTAGTGGTGAATAGATAGAGTCTAAATAACTAAAAGTACAGAGATATGAGATCGTGAAACAAACGATCAAGACATAGAAATGAATCGTAATATAAACGATGAGATCACCCCGTGATCTGATAAGAACATAGCAGGGAAAAGAATCAATCTGATGATTGAAAAGTTTACGGCAAGAATGTTGTGTGACAGTTGTACTATAAATTGGTGCAGATTCAAGAAAGGATTATGAATACGAGTTGAATGAAATTCGTATTGAGAAGGGAGTTAAGATTAGGTGGGGATTTCAATTGAGGATTCATATCAGCAGCTGAGTTGTACAATTCCTTGTATGGGCGGGGAATTGTACTTTGTGACGCCCCCAAAATAGGTATGCATCACCTATTCTGAGTCGTCAAATACATGATACAAAATACAAATAAAACTTAATTATACAACTGTCATGTATAATACGACAAAACATAAGCTGTGAGTTTTAATACAACACTTTCTTCTAAACAGTATTCAAACTCAAAATAAGTCCTCAATACATTTATTTTCACACTATTTCATAGAATAGTGAGGACTACTAATGCTATCACCTGAACCGTCACTCCGTTCCCCGACTAGTCCCCGTTACGTTCTCATTTCCTGAAGAGAACAATAAAAGCAAAAGGGTGAGCTCAACTACCCCAGTAAGAAATATTATGACTAAGATAATGCAGAATAAATTATCGTTAGCCTTCAATAGTGTTAAACTGATAAAATATAACAAACATCAAGTTTAACTGCAGCGGAACAAGCTATCCATTAAAAGAGTCAAGTAGAGAATAACATCTACTATCCTTTATGATTTAAAAAGTTTTTCATTACTTTTATCGCTGAGACTCAGCTTAATAAATAATCCACATCATCCCTGCACTACGGCCAAGGATATTCATTAGTATCACGACCACAAATTATCCATGCACTACGGGCCAAGATATTTGTGTATTCATCAATGGTCATGATCATGCCAACAACTGTCCATCAATGCACTACGGGCTAATGAGAACTTTTACCACATCATTTATAATATTACGGTCATAATTACACCGAATAATCCCTGGTTATAATCATACCAAGTCCGTCTATGCACTACATGCCACAGATGACTTTCAACAAAATATAAACATTAGGATGATGACAATGATATAAGAATTCAATAAAACAAGTTCAAAAATTAATTTATCCAGGAACCAACAACGTCCAAATTGTCAACATGATACTGCTTTGTAGAGTAAAATTTAAGAATGCTCAGAAGAATATTTCCATGAAAAGATATTGGATGAAGCGCAAATATCAAACATATTCCACTAATCTCATGGAGTATAAAAGCCAAAACTTTAACCAACTGAGTATAATAAAGAAAGGAATAACAAAAGAATTCACCAAGCATGCGATAGACCGCACAGACAAGTTATTCCAACAGAAAAATAAATAATGGAACCAGGTCATGCGTAAACGCACCGACAGGATATTTCGACAGAATAATAAATAATGGAACCAGGTCCGGCATAAACGCACAGACGGGATATTTCGACAGAATAATAAATAATGGAACCAGGTCCAGCGTAAATGTACAGACAGGATATTCCGACAAAATAATAAATAATGGAACCAGGTTCGGCGTAAACACACAGACAGGATATTTCGACAGAATAATAAAGAACGGAATATTAGAAGAATTTTACCATGTATGCGGTACTTCGCATGAACAGGTTATTTCAACAGATAACTTTATAAAAGTATTCTATTTTATATAAAAAGCTTTTCTGTTTTATTACATTAATAATACTAATAAAACAAAATTTATATATATAATATATATATATATATATAAACCTCCGTGACTTCAAAAAAAGACACCTCAACATAATTAACAACATTTATCATCATTATTATAATTCAAAATATTAATCGACTAGGTCGTTTCCAGGAAAGAGGGGGCTTTCCAATAAGGATTTCTCACTATTGGCGCGCAATTAGGTGACCAAACTTCTCCTTGACAGAACTTCTAGACATCATTAATATTGCAAATAGTAATATTAATAACTTTGTCGTCTCAATTATTGATTATAAAATATTGACAATAATTGAATCAAATAACGTGAGATACTATGCAGCAATTACTGTAACAATAATTGAACAAAACAGAGTGTAAGAATCAATAATCAATACCGTGTGCTACTATGCCACCACGCGCATTACTGTACTTTTAACACCGGGTGTTTCAACAGTTAACGATAAAACTTTTGCCGCTATTTTCATAAAGTATTTTTTGTCGTTTTCTCAATCCGACAATAATTTCGTTGTGGGGTCCACCAATGATTGTGCCGTCGTACGAATATTCCCTGTTAAAACGAATATTCCCCGACCAATCAAATTTTATACAATAACTTGCGTACTTTGCAAAATTTATAAATATTACCCACAACTATAACATTATATCAAATTCATTCCATAATATTTAAAAATGATATTTATAGAAACTCATCTTTATAAAAAAAAATTGGGGTCTTACAACCTCCTCTTCTTATGAAATTTTGCCCTCGAAATTAGGGTACGTACCTGATATGTCGAAGAGGTAAAGATACCTTGATTTCATTTCAGATTCTAACTCCCAGGTCATTTCCTCAACATCGTGGTTCCTCCACAAAACTTTGACTTGAGGTATAACCTTGGAGCATAGAACATGATCCTTCTTATCCAAGATTTTAACAGGAACCTCTTCATACGTTAAATCTTCCGCTATTTCGTTCGGTTCTAACTCAATAACATCGTGCGGGTCTTTCACATATTTACGTAATATAGATATGTGAAAAATGTTATGAACACGAGACATAATTGGCGGTAAAGCGAGTCTATAAGCCACAGTTCTTACTCGATCGAGGATTAAAAATGGGCCAATGAATCGAGGATTGAGCTTTTCTCTCTTTCCAAATCTCGTAACTCCTTTCCATGGAGCAACACGTAACAACACATTATCTCCAATATCGAATCTCACGTCCTTTCGATGAAGATCAGTATAACTCTTTTGTCGATCTTGTGAGATTTTTATATGTTGTCGGATCATTTGAATCTTTTTCGTAGTCATACGTACCAACTCCGGTCCCAACAACATTGCTTCACCCACCTCATCCCAGCATACAGAACGACACTTTCTTCCATACAACGCTTCGAATGGAGCCATGCCAATACTTGCTTGATAGCTGTTGTTGTAGGAAAACTCCATCAATGGTAAGAACTTGTCCTAATTTCCCTTGAAATCAAAGACACAGAGTCTTAATAGATCTTCAAGAGTTTGAATAGTCCTCTCCGACTGCCCGTCCGTTTGAGGATGATATGCCGAACTAAACCGTAAATCTGTGCCCATAGCTTTCTACAAACTAACCCAAAATCGTGAAGTGAATCTTGGGTCTCAATCAGAAACTATGGATACTGGCATACCATGCAATCTTACAATCTCGTTTATGTACATACGAGCAAGACGTTCAAGTGTATAAGTTTCTCGTATAAGTAAGAAATGAGCCGACTTGGTCAATCTATCAATAATGACCCAAATCGCATCTATGCCTTGAGAAACCTTGGGAAGACCGGTAACGAAATCTATGGTAATGTGCTCCCACTTCCATTCTGGAATTTTAAGTGGTTGCAATGGACCTTTTGGTACTTGATGATCCGCCTTGACTCGTTGACACGTTAGACACCTTGAGATAAACAGCGCTATCTCTCTCTTTATATTGCCCCACCAAAATGTATGTCGAAGATCATGATACATTTTGGTACTCCCAGGATGGATTGCAAACGGTGTGTTGGCGCCTCCATCATGATGTTATACTTTAAATCAGGGTCATTAGGAACACAAAGTCTGGAGTTGACTCGAAGTATTCCTTCCTCATTGATTTTTGCTTCCGGCATAGCACCTTCTTGCATTTTCTTCCTCATACGCATCAGCTCCAGGTCTGTAGCTTGAGCAACTTTAAATTTATCAATTAAAGTCAGTTTTACTCGTATATTCGCCATCATCACATGGACCCCGGAGTCTTTAACTCTATCTCCATCCTTTGCAAGTCACATAAAATGGGCCTTTGCGTTGACAATATCGCACTCGTACCCGCATATGATCTTCTACTCAATGCGTTAGCTACCACGTTCGCTTTTCTAGGATGGTATTGAAGGGTATGATCATAATCTTTCAACAGTTCAAGCCAACGTCGTTGCCGCATGTTAAGTTCCTTTTGGATGAAGAAATATTTGAGGCTTTTATGATCCGTAAAAATCTTCACTTTCTCCCCATACAAGTAATGCCTCCAAATCTTTAGTACAAAAATGACTGATGTCAACTCTTGATCATGAGTAGGATAATTCCTCTCATATTCTTTGAGTTGTCGAGAGGCATAGGCTATGACTTTCCCATGTTGCATGAGAACACATCCTAACCCTTTGCCCGAAGCATCACTGTAGATGACAAATCCCTCCGAGCCAGATGGTATGGTCAGAACAGGTGCTGAAATGAGTCTTCTCTTGAGTTCTTGAAAACTATTCTCACATTCCTCGCTCCAACAGAATTTTATATCTTTCTGAGTCAGCTGAGTTAGTGGAGTAGCGATTCGAGAAAATCCTTCCACGAATCTCCGATAATAACCAGCTAAGCCGAGAAAGCTGCGTACTTCAGTCACTGATTTGGGTTGCTCCCAGTTTTGAATAGCTTCAATCTTTGTCGGGTCAACAGATATTCCATGACTTGATACTACGTGCCCAAGGAATGCCACTTCTTCCAGCCAGAACTCGTATTTCTTCAACTTGGCATAAAGCTTGTTTTCACGAAGCTTTTGGAGTATCAGCCTCAAGTGTTGCTCATGATCTTCACAGCTTTTGGAATATATGAGGATGTCATCAATAAAGACGACCACAAAGTGATCCAAATATTCTTTGAATACTCGGTTCATCATATCCATGAAGGCAGCAGGAGCATTAGTCAATCCAAAAGACATGACTAAGAATTCATAATGCCCGTACCGAGTTCTGAAGGCAGTCTTTAGAATATCCTCAGTTCTAACCTTCAGCTGATGATATCCAGAACGAAGATCGATCTTTGAAAAGAATTGTGCTCCTTGCAACTGGTCAAACAAGTCATCAATGCGAGGCAACGGATACTTATTTTTTATAGTGACATGATTCAACTCCCGATAATCAATACAAAGTCGCATACTTCCATCTTTCTTCTTCACGAATAGAACAGGAGCACCCCAAGGGAAAGTACTAGGTCGAATGAAACCGATGTCTAACAATTCCTACAATTGGGTCTTTAACTCCTGAAGTTCAATAGGAGTCATCCGATATGGGGCTTTGGAAATGGATTTTGTACCGGGTTCAAGGTCGATACAAAATTCAATTTCACGCTCTGGGGGCAGGCCAGGAAGTTCTTCAGGGAATACGTCAGGAAATTTATTAACAATAGAAATATCATTCAAAACCGACGTATTTTTGTTTATATCTGTGACATTAGCTAAGAAAGCTTGACATCCGTTTTTCAATAAACGAATAGATTTATGGCTTGAGATGACCGTGATTGATTTTAATGGTTTGGTCGCTTGAATTCGTATAATAGGTTGATTAAGAATATGAAAGCTAACAACCTTACGAAAACAATCAATTTTAGCATGATGAGTAGTTAACCAATCAATCCCTAGAATCACATCAAATGCAAGTATTTTCAATGAAATAAGATCGACAGGTAATGTGAGGGTACCGATTTGAACCAAATAAAACTTATAAACAGTGGATGTAATGAAGGTTTCTCCCAACAGAGTTTCCACAGATAAGTCAAAGTCTAATTTCTCTGGAGTCAAATTTAATCGTTGAGCGCAAGTAGGAGAAATAAAAGAATAGGTAGAACCGGTATTAAATAAGATATAGACTTCGCTAGAGTTTATGATAAGCTTACCCGTGATGACCTCGTTCGGTTTCTTTACTTTCTGGGAGGTCACAACAAACACTCTCCCTTGAACTATTGATTTTAAATTGTCTGGGACGGTATTTTATGTCACCATTCCAACTGGACTTGTCTTCGGTGCATGACAAAATCGGGTTAGGTGACCTTCTCTTCCATAATTATAACACGCTTTGGATGGCATCACGTAGTTTGGACTGATATGTCCCTCCCCTCCGTATTTGAAGCATATGATAGGTGGTCGTTCTCCTTCCTTAACAACGGGTGTTGGTGCTGACATCTTTCCATCATTGTTGAATCTCCTCTTCTTGAAATATCCACTTTTATTGCCTTGGCCATGATTACCACCAAAGTGGTTACCATTTATGGCATGTTGATTCCCTCCACGTTTGTTGTCACCGCTTCGATGGCTGTTACCACTAGTATTTTCATTCTGCCTGCTTCTTTCTCTTGGTTGCATTGACTCGTTATCGCGCTCCAATAACTGAGCCCTATTTACAATATTTGAATACAAACACAGTTTATGAGAAATAAAATATTAACGTATCTCCGGTTTCAAATCTCTTAAAAACATCCGTGTCATTCTTTCCTCATTATCAACCAAGTGGGACGCAAACCGGGACAACTCGGTAAACTTTGCTTCGTACTGCCACACGGTCATATTATTCTGCTCCAACTTAATGAACTCTACCTCCTTCATGTGACGAATACTTTCGGGAAAGTACTTGTCATTGAACAGTTCTTGAAACTTTTCCCAAGACATCTTCAATGCGGCAGGTTGAGTACGCTTTACCGATTTCCATCAGTAATCTGCCTCTCCTCGCAACATAAAGGTGACAAAGGGAACCTTTTGCTCCTCGGCGCATCCCAAGACATCAAATATCTTGGTGATCTGCTTGATCCACGTTTTCGCCTTAAGTGGTTTTGGCTCTCCAATAAACTCCGGTGGTCCCAGCTCCTTGAACTGCTTAGCGGTGACCGTCCGAGAGTTTCCAATGTTTTCACCTACATTTTGGACAGGAGCCCCTCTCGCCTAATGTTGCATGAATTGCATAAAGCCTCTGAATATTCCATCATTCATCATTTGATCAGTGTTGTTGTTTGCATGAGGATTGTCGCCTTCTTGATGCACATTATCCTGATTATTGATATGTGAAAACTCAAAGGTCTCCTGTGCTCCATTGCTATTCTCAACATTCTCGAATGTCATTTTCAGATACTACCACAAAACAAAAGTTAATTGACATGTAACATAATATCCCTATACTCTGACCGACCAATTAAATACCAAATAAACTTAGGTAGGTCATACTAGCGAAGGAATTCCCCGTCTCTCCCCTCCTAGTTCTAGTCTCACATCTTAGCCAGGGATCATATCCCTAAGCTTTGATACCAACTATGGCGCCCCCAAAATAGGTATACATCACCTATTCTAAGTTGTCAAATACATGGTATAAAATACAAATAAAACTTAATTATACAACTGTCGCGTAAAATACGACAAAACATAAGCTGTGAGTTTTAATACAACACTTTCTTCTAAATAGTATTCAAACTCAAAATAAGTCCTCAATACATTTATTTTCACATTACTTCAAAGAATATAGTGAGGACTACTAATGTTGTCATCTGAACCGTCACTCCGTTCCCCGACTAGTCCCCACTACGTTCTCATTTCCTAAAGAGAACAATGAAAGCAAAAGGGTGAGCTCAACTAGCCCAGTAAGAAATATTATGACTAAGATAATGCAGAATAAATTATCGTTAGCCTTCAACAGTGTTAAAATGATAAAATATAATAAACATCAAGTTTAACTGCAGTGGAACAAGCTATCCATTAAAAGAGTCAAGTAGAGAATAACATTTACTATCCTTTATGATTTAAAAAGTTTTTCATTACTTTTATCGTTGAGACTCAGCTTAATAAATAATC
Source organism: Panax notoginseng (assembly GCA_016801055.1). NCBI lineage: Eukaryota > Viridiplantae > Streptophyta > Magnoliopsida > Apiales > Araliaceae > Panax > Panax notoginseng. The sequence goes on from CM029012.1 coordinate 88,939,444, forward strand.
CACATCATCCCTGCACTACAGCCAAGGATATTCATTAGTATCACGACCACAAATTATCCTTGCACTACGGGCTAAGGATATTTGTGTATTCATCAATGGTCATGATCATGCCAACAACATCAATGCACTACGGGCCAATGAGGACTTTTACCACATCATTTGTAACATTACGGTCATGATTACACCGAATAATCCCTGGTTATAATCATACCAAGTCCGTCTATGCACTACATGCCACAGATAACTTTCAACAAAATATAAACATGAGGATGATGACAATGATATAAGAATTTAATAAAATAAGTTCAAGAATTAATTTATCCAGGAACCAACAACGTCCAAATTGTCAACATGATACTGCTTTGTAGAGTAAAATTTAAGAATGCTCAGAAGAATATTTCCATAAAAAGATACTGGATGAAACGCAAATATCAAAGATATTCCACTAATTTCATGGAGTATAAAAGCCAAAACTTTAACTAACTGAGTATAATAAAGAATGGAATAACAAAAGAATTCACCAAGCATGCGATAGACTGCACAGACAGGTTATTCCAACAGAAAAATAAATAATGGAACCATGTCATACGTAAACGCACCGACAGGATATTCCGACATAATAATAAATAATAGAACCAGGTCCGGCGTAAACGCACAGACAGGATATTTCGACAGAATAATAAATAATGGAACCAGGTCCGGCGTAAACGCACAGACAGGATATTTTGACAAAATAATAAATAATGAAACCAGGTCCGGTGTAAACGCACAGACATGATATTCTGACAGAATAATAAAGAACAGAATATTAGAAGAATTTCACCATGTGTGCAGTACTTCGCATGAACAGGTTATTCCAACAGAATAATAAGGAATGAAATAACAGAAGTTCTCTTCATGAATACAAAAGAAATAATACCCCTTACCGTAAAAAAAGAGTACTCCGACTGGTAGGGCGAGGATATTCTTGAAGAAAACTTACACTACGCTCAAAGCTTCTTAAAACTCTAAAGAAATACGCTCAAGATTATAGAAGAAGTCTCTGAACTTCTGGTGTGATTTTCAATTCTAACTAAGCATCCTATTTATAGGAAAATAGAAAGGATACTATGCTGCACTATGCAATAAAATATAATATATTCTATTTATAATCAAATAAAACAAAACTTTATAAAAGTATTCTGTTTTATATAAAAAGTTTTTACTATGCAAATACTATGCATAATAAAATATAATATATTCTATTTAAAATCTAATAAAACAAATTACTTTATAAAAGTATTCTGTTTTATATAAAAAGATTTTACTATGCATAATAGAATATAATATATTCTATTTATAGTCTAATAAAACAGATAACTTTATAAAAGTATTCTATTTTATATAAAAAGCTTTTCTGTTTTATTACATTAATAATACAAATAAAACAAAATTTATATATATATATATATATATATATATATATATATATATATATATATATATATATCAACCTCCGTGACTTCATAAAAAGACTCCTCAACATAATTAACAACATTTATCATCATTATTATAATTCAAAATATTAATCGACCAGGTCGTTTTTAGGAAAGAGGGGGCTTTCCAATAAGGATTTCTCCCTATTGGCGCGCAATTAGGTGACCAAACCTCTCCTTGACAGAACTTCTAGACATCGTTAATATTGTAAATAGTAGTATTAATAACTTTGTCATCTCAATTATTGATTATAAAATATTGACAATAATTGAATCAAATAGCGTGAGATACTATGCAGCAATTACTGTAACAATAATTGAACAAAACTGAGTGTAAGCATCAATAATCAATACCGTGTGCTACTATGTCACCACGCGTATTACCGTACTTTTAACACCGGGTGTTTCAATAGTTAACGGTAAAACTTCCGACGCTATTGTCATAAAGTATTTTTTGTCATTTTCTCAATCCAACAATAATTCTATTGTGGGGTCCACCAATGATTGTGCCGTCGTACGAATATTCCCTGTTAAAACGAATATTTCTCGACCAATCGAATATTATACAACAACTTGCGTACTTTGCAAAATTTATAAATATTACCCACAACTATAACATTATATCAAATTCATTCCATAATATTTAAAAATGATATTTATAAAAACTCATCTTTATAATATAAAAAATTGGGGTCTTACATATTTGGTGTAAAAACCACTTAGTTTCTAGCAATGATAATCATTGAAATATTTGTGTCATGTTATTTGTTATATGCGTGTTGAGAATGTGATTCTTTTCTCATATGTATAACAAATAGATAGGTTATAGGTAGAGAATATAAGGTTAAGTACGAGTTCTTAAAACTCATACTTATGGTACGTTCGTGACTTAGAATTATATGAAATATTTATGAACCCCTCAGCGAATGGACGCCAAAGGTTTGTCTAGGACAAGTTCCTAAACTCATATGATTGTGGCAAGCTTATGAACTCATAAGTGTGGTTTAACGAACTGGGTATAGTTGTGTGTAAATGGAGAATTGAGGATTATAGGAACAGATAGATTGTTAAGCAAATAATTATTAGTGGAGACATAAGTTTTCCAAAACTCCTAGCTATGCTAGACTTCGAAATTTTGACATCAAGCTAAATATGCACTATGTGTTTTTTTTTTTTAAAATGTAGACTTGTAATCATTTTTGGAACGGTTTAAAGTATAGTCTATGCTACTTGTTTCAGCTAGACGAAGATGATTTGAAATATCAAAATTTATTTTATTTATCACTTATGTACCATGTAACCTGGTGCAGAGATGATAAAAGTTGATAGAGTTATAAACGCAGGAATACTTAGTGTGAATTCGATCTAAAAATCATTGTTCCACTATTGCATGATGTGTTATGACAAAGTCATACAATGACGGCATCCTCAAATGGACTGTTAATACAGTACGGCATCATGACGTCATTCTCAAAAATATTTTCAAAAATTTTAATTTGCCAACGGGGTTTGGCTACACTTAAATAATTCGATTGAATTGAATTATTGATATGAGTTTACGCTATTCGATTCAGCTAGACTAAAGTTTAAGAAAACTCTAAGCGTTCTTTGAAAATTTTCCCAAACTAAATTATTTTGGTGCGAAATTCGATAAGACTGAGGTAAAATTTTATGCCTATGGCAGTGATGAGAAACAGATCAGACCAGCAGTACTTAATAATTACAGGGCATACTAGATTAATTACCCACTATGTCCGTAAGTTATGACAGTTTACGGATGAATTTTCATAAATCCTTTGCGAAAACGACAGATAATAGTCTGTAAAACCCCTCAGCACAATTTCAAAATTTTAACACTTGTGAGTGGTGTATTGGGTAGCATGTGATAATGAAAAGGAATGGTGTATGGTGTAAGGTGTAAGGTGTAAGGTAAATTTCGGGGACGAAATTTCTAGAAGAAGGGGTGAATGTGACAACCCGAGAATTCAGATATTTTATAAAAAAAATCTGAAAATATTGAATTAAGGTTAAATAATAAACCTAGACAGAAAATAAGTGTATGCGTTTGATATTTTTGAGAAAAAAAATTTTAAGATTTCAAAATTTTGAGAAGGATTTAGGTAAATTATTCAGGATTAAGGGAATACGTGAATATGTTCTATGTATACGGTTGTATATGTGTACAGTATGTGGTTAAGGGTCAAGGGTTGACCAGATAAATGATATCTGTAACAAAATCGAGGTATATATTTAGAACGTCATCGTTCGGTTAAAAAACCCTAGCGAATTATAAGAAACCTTAATTTTGGGTCCGGGAATTCGAAACCCTAATTCGGAATATGAAATCTTAATTTGGGAATGCGGATGTTAGTATAAGGTTTAACGTTATTAAATATAACATAATTAGGGAAAACCCTAAAGATTTATTGGAAACCCTAATAATTAGAAAACCTAATTATTAGAAACCCTAATTTATAATTAGAAAAAACCTAATTGTTAATTTAATAATTTTAATGTTAATTAGGAAATATTAATCCTAATTTTCAAGTTATAAGAAAACCCTAATCTAATTACGAAACCTAATTTCTAAATTAGAAATATTATTTTTCTAATTAAAACCCTAATTAGTGTGTTATAAACCTTAATGATCAATTATGACCCAAATTGCTAAATTAGCAATTTTAATTAGGAAATAATTATCCTAATTAGCAAGCTTCGATTATGATTAGAAAATTTCAATATAATTATGGAATCCTAATTATAATTTAGAAATATTAATTTTTATTCTTTTAAAACCTAATTTGGAAATTTTAAAATTTAATTTTTAAAACCTAAAGGGTTAAATCCTAAACCCTAAGTGTTTGGACAATTTACTTGTATGCCATTAAAAATTTCATGTCCAATGTCCAAAATACCCTTTACTTAGCTTTTAAGTAAAGAGATTTGCAAGATCTAGTTAGTCATCACCTAAGGTTTATCCCATGTGCTGAAAATCTATACCAAATCTGACCTAGCATGCCACCTAGCAAGTGTAGAAACATTGTATCTAAGTTATTTGTGATTTTAGAGAGAGAAAGTTCACATATTTGGGTTATTTGTGTTCTAACACTCAACCATGCCATCCTCTCTCTAGACATACAAAATTCTTTAGTAATTCAGTTCTTAGAGTGATCTATAGCAAGTCAAGATCAAATCATGATGATCAGAATCAAGATCAAGCATGAATAAGGTATAAAAACCCTAAACTTAGAAATCTCATGATTTGATGTTATATGTTGTAATTTGTTGGCTAGATATGTGTAATAGGATGTTATTTAGTGATCTGGGTTGTAAAATCCCGTATCCATAACATCAAAGTCCTCGAATCTAGCATTTTGTGAAATCTGGAAAAGCTAGATAAAGTCGTCTGGCAGCCATATGTCATACCTCATAGATCTGTGGGTGTTTAATGTTTGGTGTATTTTGTGTTATTGATCTGTTCTTTGTTGTTAGGTCTTTGATCTAAGACTTGAATCAAGCTCAGATCATGTACAGATTTTAAGATATGATCGGTCAAAGGCCGTTGACCAAGCACGAAAATCTGAATCTGGGCAGCCCAGATTTGCCCAGATGGCTTCTGACAAGTTTTGCTAGCCTTTAATCTTATTGTGTGTTAGCATTTTAGCCCTTTTGTTGTTTTGGTATTGTAGCTTGACATTCATACTACACATCTAAGCCATTAGACCCGCCATATCGTTAACAGGATCAAATATACGACCGGTCAAACTTAGGTTGACCATCTGCCGAAGAACATTTCTGGAAAACCCAGAAATGTTCAACGACAGTTCTTCTGGGCTACTTTGACCGGCCCAGATCTTGAATAGGTGATGTTGTTAGGTTGTAGTGATGTTATATGTTTGTACCCTGTCATGTTGTCTACAATATTGAACCTTTAAATCACACAAAACAAACCCAGAACGCACGATATGAGGATTCAAAGTAGCCTCCTCATTACTGCTTAAGTTTTTGGGCAACCCAGAAACTCAAGATCATGTCTGACAACATATTCTGGAGCTTGGATCTTGCAGCTTGGTTATGTTTTGACCATGGAATTTGTTTAAGATCGTAGTACTACATCTGTACTACCACAGTATTGCATTAAACAGTCCAGATAACAACAATATATAAGTTTTAATTGTGGTCAAACTAGCTAGCATACATACTGACATGAAATTCTGGGTTGATGAAGAACAGGCTCAAGAACACCTATAGCAACGGTTCTGTCGCTATAGGGCTATTTTAATAATTATTAAATTCTGAAAATAATTATTTTAATTAAATAAATCGAATTAAATAGTTTTTAATTATTAAAAAATACATAAAAAATTATTTTAAAGTCTGGAAAATTAATTTTTAATTATTTTGAGTATATTTCATAAATATTTAATATTTTTTGGAATATAAATGGTATTTAATTTATTTAATTATAATATTAAATAAATTATTTAAAAATGATGTTAATACATGAAAAATCATGAAAAATTATATTATGGTAAAAGAAAATATTTTAAGTTATTTTTAGTGACTTTTAATATTTTGTGAGGAATTTCATTAATTAATCTATATTAATGATAATTAATTTATTTAATAACTTTATTAAATAATGGAAAATAGAATTAATGTTTTATAAATCATATAAAAATGATTTAAGTGTTATAAAAATATTTTAAGTTATAAAATATAATTTTTGGTATTTTGTCATGAAAATGTGAATATTTTAATATTAAACGCAATTAACGGATAATGGATTTAAGTGTTTAAAAATCATATAAATATGATTTTAAGGTATTAAAAATACTTTGATATATTATAAATATAATATAATATTATGTTATGTATTTCATTAATATTTGATAATAAATAAATATTAATGATAAAGAGAATAAAGTGGTATTTATATTATATAAATACGATATTAATGATTGAAAAATTATTTTTAAATGATAATAATTATGTGAAAATTATTACGAGCTTATGAAAAATATTTTGACTGCTAATAAATTATCTTAGAAAATGGTTAAGTGTTTAGACAGAGTTTAATTGAACTTAAACTCGAAATTTTATCTGACTAGACCGTCGGGATGTTAGAATTGTGTCGGGTTCAACTCAGACTGCAATAGTTTGACTTGATACCGAGTCCTATGTGTGTTGTAGACTAATAAGGTTATGTGATAATGTGTTTAGGTTATTTTATATATTGTGATGATATTATTCTAACTTATATATCGATATTACTAATATTAGGTTTTTGGATAAAGCGTTATAAATTACGTAGCGATAATCAACAAACCAGACAAGTTTTACTTAACTCTACTAAGAGTTGTTTCATTCAAATATGCTTATGGTTAATCATTGCTGATTGCCATTGTAAAATTGTACTTTGTACATATTGCATGTATAAGTCAGATATGAAAGGCTGATCACCTTCATTACTAGTTGGTCCAGATATATTTGTTCACGTTCAATACTTGTTCAGTCAAAAGTTTGTCCGTGCTAATTCACAACTATATTGATGAATTATAGCCAGCTTATTATTCAAACTCTTTCAATCATGATATATCGTTAAATTATTAAATTTAAACTTGCTGAGCAACTTTCATGCTCACCCTTACTATATCATGATAAACATTGCAGATAAGGCGAATGCGTTCGAATACAGGAAAAGGATAATGCCAAGTCAGCTTGGAATAAAATGCGCAGCTAATTTGTAATAGTATAGTTTGATAATAATGTTGTATGTCAGATAGGATAATGAATTGTGTTATGTGAAGGTTACTCAACCTTGGGATTAATGTGTAAATATATTGTATAAGCAATTTATGTTTATATCTTCCGCAATAGTTATAGAATGATTGAAATAGTGATAGATTGATTGTACCGGATCCGCGGTGATTTGGGACCCGGGTTCGGGGCTTTCACACAGGCTCTCAATTAAGAAGGTTGTTTTCTATTATGTTGACACAATGCTCTCCTTTAAATCCAGAAGCGTTGTGGAACCAATTTTCTATATATATTTGTGATGATTTATCACACAAAATAAGTACATGTTATGGCATTGATGTTCCTACTAATGCTCAAATTTGTGATTATGGTTTATACCTTATTAATTATTTGCTTCAAGAGTTGGGGAAGAGCTTATCAGATTATCCACCAATGCCACTGCCATATGCTAATTGGAGAATTATCGTTGGCAATCGACTTATATGGGAACATAGGCGGTTACAAATTGAAGTTGATCAAATAAATGTTCAGCAAAACATTGATCTACTGAATGAAGGTCAGCGTATGGCTTATAATGCAATCATTTCATCTGTTTATGAAAATAGAGGAACAACCTTCTTTTTGAATGGGGGTGCAAGAACTGGAAAGACTTTTCTCTACAATACAATTGCCAAAAAATGTTGTTCCTTATGCGATATAGTAATTACAGTAGCATCCTCTGGTATTGCTTTTGGGTTGTTACATGGGGGACGTACTGCACATTCAATATTCTGCATTCCACTTAACGTATTAGAAAATTCAGTTTGTGGATTCACGAAGCAATCATCACACTCGAAATTATTTCGGAAGGCTAGACTAATTATATGGGATGAGGTTCCAATGCAGCATCGTCATTGTGTTGAAGCAGTTAATCGAACCTTACAAGACATTCATGATAACTCACAACCATTTGGAGGTGTTATTGTTGTTCTTGGGGGAGATTTTAGGCAAATTCTTCCTATTATACCTAGAGGTCTTCGCGAGCATATAGTGGCAGCATCACTACGACGTTCTTTGCTTTGGAAAGATATACATGTCTTGACTTTACAAGTTAACATGCACTTACACGATGACCAATCTGTATTATTTGATTTCTCGGCTTTTCTTAATGAGGTTTAAGTATTTGTATCTTTATTCATATTGGCATCTATATATCGTCGAGAATATTTGATAATTTACTAATACTTCATTAATGTGGAGATTGGGTCTAACCCTCAAGAATCTATACAACTTCCAGATTCAATAACAATAACTCAAAGTGTAGATAATATTATCTCGACCATCTACCCAGAGCTAAAAGTGCCAAGTAAGGTCACTCCCGAATTCTTAAAAGAGCGCGCAATTCTATCTGCTAGAAATGATGATGTCAATGATATCAACCTAGCTGCATTGGCGATTTTTTCGGGAGAAATACATACATACTTTGCTGCAGACAAAATGGTTGAAGATGATGATGTGGATCAGACTATTATGCATCGGTACCTGAATGAGTATTTGAACACACTCAATCCCCCTGGACTACCACCGTTCAAATTAGATTTAAAAGAGGGTTGTCCAATAATGCTTCTAAGGAACATTGCACCGAAAGATGGCTTTTGTAATGGTACTAGACTTATCATAGTCAAGTGTGGTGCTTTAGTACTTGAAGTAAAGATTTTAACTGGTGATAAGCATGGCAACTTGGTATTCATTCCAAGAATTTCTTTGACTCCTTCTTCGTCTGAGTTAAGTATTAAAATGACAAGAAGACAATTCCCAGTGAGGTTAGCGTATGCAATGACAGTGAATAAATCACAGGGCCAGTCTGTCAAATTTGTTGGGGAAGATTTACGTACGCCAGTATTTAGTCACGGTCAACTATATGTAGCTCTGTCAAGATGCACAAGTTCTTCCCGCTTATGCATACTTCTTCGTGAATTAACTGACAAGTTCACAACAAATATCGTCTATCCTGAAGTTTTATTATAATTTTATATGTTTGAGGTATCATTTCTTATCTCCGTGCATTATTGATCTTCTTACGATAAAAGTCTTGATATGTTTTGAATTAACTGTAATAACCAAATATTTTCTATATAAATAAATGAGAAATTTTGTATATAAATTTTTTTATTATTTTAAAGAAGGGATTATGTGACAAGTAATGTGTATGTATATATGTGATAAATAAAATTATTTATTACATGAATAATTTCAAATAATTTTATTTTAGAAATATTGATAATTATAAAGTATATTCTTATAGTAATTAATTTAGTAGTAGAAATGTTTTTATTATTTATTTTCCATGAAATGATTATTGGGATTATAATAATTATTATTTTATTATATGAATTTTAGTTCCGATTATTTAAGTTAATTATTTTTAACTTAATTAATGATGTTATATATGAAAGATAAATCAGATATGGAATCCAAACCCTAATTTTAGATTTTGAGCAATGAATGAAAATAATAATATTATTTTATATATAATATTATTTTTCAGTGTTATAAATATATACTGTATGTACATATCGATAATGGTTAGTTAATTATGGTGTATCACGACAAACCCTAGTATTACTGTCATAAACCATAATTAGAAACTCAAAACTGGAGTTCAAGATCGGTCAAAAATTGTGTTATATGAATTATATTGCATATTATAGAACTGTTAATTAGGAAAACTCTAATTAACATTTGAAAACCCTAATTAAAATTAGAAATCCTAATTTGCTAATTAGGAACCCTAATTGCTAAAATTAGAAACCCTAATTATTTTTTTAGTAAATTGAATTGTTAATTTGGGAACCCTAATGATATTAAGGAACTCTAATTATTTAAACCCTAATTTTCTATTAAAAGTCCTAATTTTAGTTAGTGTGTTTTAATTAAAATTTTATTACACTTTAATTTTAATTTTTCAAGCCCTAGAAATGAATTGAGAAACTTTAAAGTTTAAAATCTAGTGATTAAACCCTAGATTTAAGTACCTTAGACAAGAATACCTTTAAAATTAAAATGCAAATGACCATTATACCCTTTTTGTCCCATTTGGTGAATTATTGCTAGCAAAATCTAACAAAATCTTGAAAAGCCACCCTAGTCTACCTAGGAGCTAAATAATTCCAGCTTTCAGCTATTCTTCTAAGTCAAATACATTGTATCAAGTGATATAAGGAATTAAAGAGAGAGAAAAGTCATTATTTTGCCTCATTTCTCTCCAAACACCTAACTTAAGTTCTCTCTTCAAACCAACGAAATTGTATAGCATATCAGTCCCCTAAGCAAGCCCCACGATTACCATTAACAGATCAGAAGGTCAGAATCAAGATCAAGGCTTAGAAAAGGTATAAACCCTAGAATTTGAAAATCTTTTGATCTGATGTTAGATTTTGTTGTTTAATGTTGTGTAATAAGATGTTATTTAGTGATCTGGGTTGTTAGATCCTAGATCCATAACATCAAAGTGTTCGAAAGTGAAGTTTTCAAAAATTTGGAAAATCGGAAAATTGTTGTCTGACTGCCGAATGTCAAACGCCTTAGATCTTTCTCTGTTAATAATTTGATCTGTTTTATGTTATGAATCTGTTCTATGTCATGTGGCCTTTGTTCTGGAGCTTGAATAATTGTCAGATCATATCTAGAACTCAGGTTATTAAGAGTCAAAGTGAGTTGACTGGCATTGACCGGCTGTTCTGAAAATCCAGATTTTTCCCAGAAAAGTCTGACAACCATTTTGCAAGCCATGGATCTTGTTGTGTTTAAATTGTTTTGCCATGTTGATGTTTTATACTTGTAGACTGACATGCATACTACATACTAAAGCCTTTATATCACCTAGATCCTAAGCAGAATCAAATTTAGTGATAGTCAAACATGGGTAGACGAAACTGCTCAAGAACATTTCTAGAAACCCCAGAAATGTTCAAGAATAGTTCCGGGAAGGTACTTTGACCGGCATGTATCTAGCAATTTTGTTGATGTTATATGTGTTTTATGTATTATATCTCTTCAATTACATGTCGTCTACATACTGAAAGTATTAGATCACATAAAGCAGACCTGTAGTGTAAGATATAATGATTGAAAGTAGGACCCTTGAGTTTCTGGGCAACCCAGAACCTCAAGAACACGTCTGACAACAAATTATGCAGCTTAGATCTGGCAATTGTGTTCTAATTTAGTCATGATATCGATTTGTGGTTATAGTATTACATGCATACTACAACATAAACATAAATACCAACTCTGAATTCGTGTGATCTAAGATCCACGATTGGTCAAAGTAGGCAGCTTGATAATGAGTTTGATGTTCTGGGTTTGGCCAAGATCAGCTCAAGAACACCTATAGAGACAGTTTCGTCGCTATAGGGCCCTTTAACGACGAATATTTTTGGAAATTAATTATTTTAATTATTTAAATAGAGAAAAATAGTTTTAAATTATTAAAAATACAAATTAAATTACTAACAATTATTTTAAAGTCTAAAAATTAGTTTTTAATAATTTTTAATATATTTCATAAATATTTAATATTTTTGAAATAATAAAGATATTTAATTTATTTAATTATTATATTAAATAAATTATTTAAAAATGATTTTAATACTTGAAAAATCATTTAAAATTATATTATGATATAAAAAAATATTTTAAGTTATTTTTAATGACTTTTAATATTTTGTGAAGAATTTCATTAATAAATTAATATTAATTATAATTTAGATACTTAATAAATGTATTAAATAAATTAATTAAAAATGATTTTTACCTACTAAAAATTATTTTAAATAATAATAAGGTATTTAAAAATACTTTAAGTTATAAAATATAACTTTCAATATTTAAAGGTAAATTTCATTAATTAATTTATTATTAGTGATATTAGAATTATTTAATAATTATATTAAATAAATTAGTTTAAAAATAATTTTTAATCATTTAAAATAAAAATAAAGTGTTTAAAAGTATTTTAAGTTATAAAATATAACTTTTAATATTTAAAGGATAATTTCATTAATAAATTAATATTAATGACATTAATTTAATATTAATGATATTAATTTTATTTAATAATTATATTAAATAAATAGTTTTAAAATGGTTTTATTAATTTAAAAAGGACATAAATGTATTAAAAATATTTTAAGTTATAAAAAAATGACTTTTAATATTTTGATGAATAATACGTTAATATTTTAATATTAATGATAATTATTTAAAAATAATTTTTAATATTTTAAAGATCATTTAAGGGTAATATTAACACTTTAAAAATATTTTGAGTTATTATAAATAACTTTAATGTTTTGGCAATTGTTTCATTAATAGTTTAATATTAATTAAACATTAATGATAATAGAAGTATTTAATATTTAAATCATTTAATAATGATTCCAGTGTTTAAAAATTCATGATAAATTATAATAACTATTTAAAAATTATAATAAGGCTGTGAAAGATAATATGACTGATATTTAAATTATCTAATCAAATATTAAACTACAGAATAGAGTTTTAGACTCGATAATTACCCGATAAAATCGTCGGTACACCGAAATATTTCAGAAATTGATCTAGACTTATATAATTGGACTTGATAAGTGCTTGTTTGTGAACCAATGACTGTTAAAATATGTGACAATGTGATTAGGTTATGTGCTGACTACAAATAGCAGTATTATGTGTTATGATACATTATTCTAATCGAACGAATGATCTTATTAATGATAGGTTTCGATATAAAAGATTAATCTAAGTTGCGTTATTGTAAGTAGTAGCTCAGGCAAGTATCCTAACTTTATATTTTCTTTATGCAATGGACATGAGTAAGAAAGTTTTAGAATCATATTATTGTGCCAGATTATTAACTCTATTGTTATTGATTATGTATCCAATTATTCATATTCATACCAGTTCTTAAATTATCCGATCATTGTTTATCAACACAGTATTAATGCATAATCCAGATATTTATTCTGTTCGTTAGTTTCTAAATATGGTTATACAAGTGTCCCCACTTGGATAATCATTGTATTTAATCACATATTGATACATACTTATTGATTTCGAGTATGTATACGTTTAATTAAAAATCGTCCAAGCTATTTGATTTGGCTAGACATAAACTTAAAAATATTATTGAGCAAAATAGAACTTTATTGTATCCAACCATATTGTTTTGGTTCGGATTCCCGACTAAGTATGAACATTCCGAACATGGAAAAACTTTTGTGCACCTAAGGTGGATAAGATGAATGATAATATCGTTCTTGCATGTAGTATTGATCAATACAGGGCATAACGGGCTGATCACCCCCGTGCTTGTAAGTTATGACGGTCTGCAGATGAATTTCTGTATACCTTTTTAAAAATAGAAAACAATGTTCATAGTCTGTTGACTGACCTCCAGTTATAGTCAGTACGTAGTTTCAAAAATTTCATACAGAAGTGAAATGTTGTTATGATTGGTTCAGCTTACTTCACAACTGTTGATTCGTTGTAGAAGTGTCATTCAAAGAAAACATTTAATTCTTTCAGTTAATATTTATTGTTGCTATTATTTGCTGGGCAATCAAATGCTCATTCTTGCTTTAAATTTAAATGTTTTCAGCTAAGTATGATCAACCCAAAGGATCAGGCAAGAACAAAGGGAAAGGAAAGCTGTTCGAATGAATTTTATAATATTCTGTGTAATAGTTAAAGTTTATTAAGACAATGATATCTATTATCTATGATGTAATGAATGTTTAAAGGTCACGTACCTGGGAGTAGACTTTGATGAATATGTAAATTAAGTTTGGTATCTATATTGTTGTTATTATTATTGTATGATTCTGCTCAAAGAAATGGTATCGTGAAGCACCGAGTTCGGGTTTTAAGTACCTGAATTTGGGGGTGTCACAGGTTGGTATCAAAGCTTTAGGGTTAGAAACCTTAGGTGGGATAGACCTTAGGCTATAACCTTAGAATAGAGGGAAACGTTAAAAATACAAATAACTCATATTGAATAAATTCATCATTAAACAAAATAAAAGATAACTTTTATAAAATTATTATTTGTTGTGTGTATATACTATATGCTAATTATGATAATTTGTGTGTAGATGTCAGGAGGAAAAGAATTAGGATACCCTCAGATCATGAAGAAGGAGCCAATATCAAAGCCAATAGCTAAAATAGAGGCTCACAGTGCAAGCAATCTTGATGAGGTGGTGGTATTGGAAAACGTAGTACCACATCCGAAAATGGTGGAACTAACAGATAGTGATTCGGACACCGAAGTTGGAGCTGATCAAGCATCAACAAAAGTGCAGAATCTGAAGAACAAGATTTCTTCTCTAGAAAAGTTGTGGGAAATAGAAAGGCTACTAAATAATCAATTACGAAAGGCGTTAATGGAAACTATAGAGGAACAAAATAAGCTTAAAATTTAAATTGATCAAATGGGAGCCAGAAGCAACAAATCGTGCACAACTCCGAGCAAGAAAGAAAAAGAAAGATAAAAGACCATGACTTAGGAAATAAGTGGGATTAGTATTTAATTATGTTTGATAATGTACGTGTGTAATGTAATATTCTCAACTTTTGTGTAAGTTATCACAGTAATTCCCGACTTTTGTGGTCACAAAGGGATAGCAGTATGTGCTACGTTATGTAAAGTACTTTGAATTAATAAATACGAATCTATGTTTAATTAATGGAATAAGTTTTGTATAAAATTTCGTGTTACATGTTAAACTTATACAATAAGGTTTAGAATGTAAGTTAAATTTATGATTTTATGTAATCAAATAATGTCGCCAAGACGTAGAACACGAAATCAAAGGGCAGAAGAATCTGTCAACAACGCTGGGGGACAACAGCAAGACCCGATGCAAAACTTTACAAACATGGTAGCTCAGGCTATGCAGCAGGGAATACCAGTCGCAAGGAACCAGCCATACAATCGTTTGGCAAAATTTAAAGACTTCAAGGCAGTAGGACCACTAGAATTTAGGGGATCAGCTGACCCTATAGAAGCCCAGACATGGGTTAACAAGATAGAAAAGGCATTCGTAATTGCTAGGGTAGATGAGGGGAAAAAGACCACTTTTGCCACTTATATGATGAAGGGGGAGGTTAACTTTTGGTGGGAGGCAAATCAAACTAGAGCAGGAGAAGGAGTAGTTACTTGGGCTAGGTTTAAAACTCTATTTTACGAAAACTATCTCTCAGCTAGTATGTAGGCTAGCTAGGATGGAGGTGAAATTTTTAGAATTAAAGCAGGATAACATGACTGTTGCGGAGTATGCCACAAAGTTTAATGAGATGGCTAGGTTCACTCTGCATCAAGTTGATAAGGAGGCTAGGAAGGTAAGGAGGTTTGAGCTGAGCTTAAAACCTTGGCTCTACAACAAGGTGGCGTTGTTGTAGATCAATACTTTTGCAGCACTCATGGAAAAGGCTATTATAGCCGAGGAGGGGAGTGAGGCCATGAGCCTCTACAACAAGGAGAAGAAGAACAAAGGTAATATAGGAGGAGCTGTGAAAGTTGGAAGGTAATAGCGGAAATAGGGGTGAGAAAAGAAAGGGGAATTTTTCTGAGAGTGTTCAGGTGAAACAAGAAGGTGTGAAGAAGCAGGTAGTTCAGTGTGGGAACTGTGGGAAGAATCACTCTGGTGAGTGTCTGAAGGGTAAGTTTGTATGTTACAAGTGCGGGCAGGAGGACCATATTTCTCCCAACTGCCCTAACTCAAGGATAAACAGTGGATATTTTCTGTGTGGGTCGATGGAACATAAGGTGAAGGATTGTCCAAAGAGGAAAATGGAGGCAGGAAGTGTAACTGCGGAAAAAGGCAGCGGGACTCTGGCGATCACAGGACCGACTTTAACTAACAAACCAACAAAAGCAACCGCGAGAGTCTTCAACATGACGGTCCAGGATACAGTGGCATCTGAGAATGGAATTCTAGGTATTATTCGAATAACTTTTATTTTCGTATATATATGATTTTCCTAAATATAGCAAATTATGTTATAAAAAAATTTTGAAGGAGGAATTTGAGTTCTTTTGGAAATTAAATTTTTTGTTTAATTAGATAGACAAGCTTTATATGAATAGTTAAATATTTGTTCGATCAATTATGATCGAGATCTATTTGCAATGATTGCGTAGACTATGTACCCTTGTATGTATGAGTTCTAAAACGGTGATTTCGGGGATGGAATCCTTATAAGGGAGGGTGAATGTAATAACCCGATATTTTCTATATAAATAAATGAGAAATTTTGCATATAAATTTTTTTTTATTTTAAAGAAGGGAATATGTGACAAGTAATATGTATGTATATATGTGATAAATAAAATTATTTATTACATGAATAATTTCAAATAATTTTATTTTAAAAATATTGATAATTATAAAGTATATTCTTATAGTAATTAATTTAGTAGTAGAAATGTTTTTATTATTTATTTTCAATGAAATGATTATTGGGATTATAATAATTATTATTTTATTATATGAATTTTAGTTCCGATTATTTAAGTTAATTATTTTTAACTTAATTAATGATGTTATATATGAAAGATAAATCAGATATGAATCCAAACCCTAATTTTGGATTTTGAGCAATGAATGAGAATAATAATATTATTTTATATATAATATTATTTTTCAGTGTTATAAATATATATTATATGTACATATCAATAATGGTTAGTCAATTATGGTGTATCACAACAAACCCTAGTATTACTGTCATAAACCATAATTGAAAACTCAAAACTGGAGTTTAAAATCGGTTAGAAATTGTGTTATATGAATTGTGTTGCATATTATAGAATTTTTGTTAATTAGGAAAACCCTAATTAACATCTGAAAACCCTAATTAAAATTAGAAATCCTAATTTGCTAATTAGGAACCCTAATTACTAAAATTAGAAACCCTAATTATTTTTTTAGTAAATTGAATTGTTAATTTGGGAACCCTAATGATATTAAGGAACCCTAATTATTTAAACCCTAATTTTCTATTAAAAACCCTAATTTTAGTTAGTGTGTTTTAATTAAAATTTTATTTCACTTTAATTTTAATTTTTTAAACCCTAGAAATGAATTGAGAAACTTTAAGGTTTAAAATCTAGTGATTAAACCCTAGATTTAATACCTTGGACAAGAATACCCTTAAAATTAAAATGCAAATAACCATTATACCCTTTTTGTCCCATTTGGTGAATTATTGCTAGCAAAATCTAACAAAATCTAGACAAGCCACCCTAGTCTACCTAGGAGCTAAATAATTCCAGCTTTCAGCTATTCTTGTAAGCCAAATACATTGCATCAAGTGATATAAGGAATTAAAGAGAGAGAAAAGTCATTAGTTTGCCTCATTTCTCTCCAAACACCTAACTTAAGTTCTGTCTCTTCAAACCCACGAAATTGTATAGCATATCAATCCCCTAAGCAATCCCCATGATTACCATTAATAGATCAGAAGGTCAGAATCAAGATCAAGGCTTAGAAAAGGTATAAACCCTAGAATTTGAAAATCTTTTGATATGATGTTAGATTTTGTTGTTTGTTGTTTAATGTTGTGTAATAAGATGTTATTTAGTGATCTGGGTTGTTAGATCCCAGATCCATAACATCAAACTGCTCGAAAATGAACTTTTAAAAAATCTGGAAGTAGAACCTGTAGTTCAAGATATAATGATTGAAAGTAGGACCCTTGAGTTTCTAGGCAACCCAGAACCTCAAGAACACGTCTGACAACAAATTCTGCAGCTTAGATATGGCAATTGTGTTCTAATTTAGTCATGATATCGATTTGTGGTTATAGTATTATATGTATACTACAACATAAACATAAATACCAACTCTGAATCTGTATGATCTAAGATCCACGATTGGTCAAAGTAGGCAGCTTGATAATGAGTTTAATGTTCTGGGTTTGGCCAAAATCAGCTCAAGAACACCTATAGCGACAGTTTCGTCGCTATAGGGCCCTTTAGCAACGAATATTTTTGGAAATTAATTATTTTAATTATTTAAATAGAGAAAATTAGTTTTAAATTATTAAAAATACAAATTAAATTACTAAAAATTATTTTAAAGTCTGAAAATTAGTTTTTAATAATTTTTAATATATTTCATAAATATTTAATATTTTTGAAATATTAAAGATATCTAATTTATTTAATTATTATATTAAATAAATTATTTAAAAATGATTTTAATACTTGAAAAAACATTTAAAATTATATAATGATATAAGAAAATATTTTAAGTTATTTTTAATAACTTTTAAAATTTTGTGAAGAATTTTATTAATAAATTAATATTAATGATAATTAAGTTACTTAATAAATGCATTAAATAAATTAATTAAAAATAATTTTTACCTACTAAAAATTATTTTAAATAATAATAAGGTATTTAAAAATACTTTAAGTTATAAAATATAACTTTCAATATTTAAAGGTAAATTTCATTAATTAATTTATTATTAATGATATTAGAATTATTTAATAATTATATTAAATAAATTAGTTTAAAAATGATTTTTAATCATTTAAAATAAAAATAAAGTGTTTAAAAGTATTTTAAGTTATAAAATATAACTTTTAATATTTAAAGGATAATTTTATTAATAAATTAATATTAATGACATTAATTTAATATTGATGATATTAATTTTATTTAATAATTATATTAAATAAATAGTTTTAAAATAGTTTTATTAATTTAAAAATTATTTAAAAAGGAGATAAATGTATTAAAAATATTTTAAGTTATAAAAAAATGACTTTTAATATTTTGATGAATAATACGTTAATATTTTAATATTAATGGTAATTATTTAAAAATAATTTTTAATGTTTTAAAGATCATTTAAGGGTAATATTAACACTTTAAAAATATTTTGAGTTATTATAAATAACTTTAATATTTTGACAATTGTTTCATTAATAGTTTAATATTAATTAAACATTAATGATAATAGAAGTATTTAATATTTAAATCTTTTAATAATGATTCCAGTGTTTAAAAAATCATGATAAATTATAATAACTATTTAAAAATTATTATAAGGCTATGAAAGATAATATGACTGATATTTAAATTATCTAATCGAATATTAAACTACAGAATAGAGTTTTAGACTCGATAATTACCCGATAAAGTCGTCGGTACACCGAAATATTTCAGAAATTGATCTAGACTTATATAATTAGACACGATAAGTGTTTATTTGTGAACCAATGACTGTTTAAATATGTGACAATGTGATTAGGTTATGTGCTGACTGCAAATAGCAGTACTATGTGTTATGATACATTATTCTAATCGAACGAATGATCTTATTAATGATAGGTTTCGATATAAAACATTAATCTAAGTTGCGTTATTGTAAGCAGCAGCTCAGGCAAGTATCCTAACTTTACGTTTCCTTTATGCAATGGACATGAGTAAGAAAGTTTCATAATCATATTATTGTGCCAGATTATTAACTCTATTGTTATTGATTATGTATTCAATTATTCATATTCATACCAGTTCTTAAATTATCCGATCATTGTTTATCAACACAGTATTAGTGTATAATCCAGATATTTATTATGTTCGTTAGTTTCTAAATATGGCTATACAAGTATCCTCACTTGGAAAATTATTGTATTTAATCACATGTTGATACATACTTATTGATTTCTAGTATGTATACGTTGAATTAAAAGCCGTTTAGCTATTTGATTTGGCTAGACATAAACTTAAAAATATTGTTGAGCAAAATAGAACTTTCTTGTATCCAACCAGATTATTTTGGTTCGGATTCCTGACTAAGTATGAACATCCCGAACATGGGAAAACTTTTGTGCACCTAAGGTGGATAAGATGAACGATAATATCATTCTTGCATGTAGTATTGATCAATACAGGGCATAACAGGCTGATCACCCCCGTGTCTGTAAGCTATGACGGTCTGTAGATGAATTTCTGTATACCTTTTTGAAAATAGAAAACAATGTTCATAGTCTGTTGAAGTGACGAGCTTTGATGATGGAGATTGATAAGAAGAAAGTATTTGGTGCAAAGGTGGCATATGTTTTCACGATTGAATTCCAAAAGCGTGGGTTACCGCACATGCATTTGCTAATATTTCTTCAAGGGTCTAATAAAATACGAACACGTGAACAAGTAAATCGAGTTGTTTGTGCCGAATTCCCCGATCCAATTTCTGATCCACTTCTATATGAAACAGTTAAAACTTGCATGGTACATAGACCATGTGGTGTTCGAAATCTTAAATCACCATGTATGGAAGATGGTAAATGCACTAAGAGATATCCTAAATATTGGGCAGAAGAAACTACAATGGGCGAAGATGGGTATCTTGTGACACCCCCAAATCCGGTACTTCAATTTTCACATGATTTGGTGTTCACTATTCAATATCATATGTCTATCTACCCATAATAATTAAAACATAAATAGATAGAAATAAATCCTCTCCTTAAGGAGTTACATCATTAGAAATAAATACATCAATCCCAGGTCATACTAACCTTAAATCTTAACTGCGAAAACATAAATAATTTATAGTCTTACACAACATCAACATAAGTCTTAACACATAAGTTCAACATCACATTAAACAACAAGTCTTCATCACTTGTTAATCTTTCTCTTGCCTTTGCTAGTAGAAAGCTCGTTGGATCTTTCGTTCTTAATTGCAATGTTATTATTACGCAAGAGTGAGTACGATTGCCCACAAGTATAACAATGAAATAATAATATAATAAAAAGCGAGTGAATCAAAGACTTCTGAAATAAAACTTAACTTTTGAATCAAGAATGAATAACAAGAATCAAAAGAATTCTGAGGGTCATAAGACCTTGAACTATGTCCTAGGTATCAAGGGTTATACTTGAAACCTTTAACAGTCATAAGACTATGGACTCTTCTTCTCGTACTTAGGGGGATCAGGACTTAGTACCATACTGTGCACAATATCTTAACGCTAACGCATAAGTAATCCCTATATAGGGTTGTTCATCTCAGTGTGACATTAGAGTCCGCACCAAAGAAAGTTTGGTTTGGATAAATCAATAAGGGTTCTGAAATTTAGAACGTTCATCAACTATGGACTAGTTGAATCAATAAGGATTCGCTAGTCTAACAAGGTGCAACAATAAATGATATTTAAATTGAATAACAATCTCAAGAGGTATACAATAGAACAAGTATTGTATAACAGAATCATACTTTGAAAAGATAAATAATCTTCAATATAACAATTTGAACTTGATTTAATAATAACGAGAATTTACTCGGCGAAATTTATAAACTTGAATAATGATACTAGTAAGGTTAGGAAACTTACCTCGTGCATAGATTACACGTTAATTATACGCGTTCCTTGAATTAATCCTACATATCATTTCCATTCACAACTCCAGTTAATTATAATGTAACCCATCATCATAAGTTCATTCTTTTGTCTAACTCGGATTATGACTATACTTAGTCAATTATCACACTTATTGTCACATAATATTACACTACAAGAACAATAAGCTAACTATGCGTTCGATCATTCAATACACACTTAAATGCATTATTGACATGCTAAGAAACAATTTTAACATCTCATTATACTTCTAACATATTTTTATGTTCATTAGATTAGGTTACTAACACATTCATGGGTTTGAACACTTTAAAATTTTCGTTTTTGAACATTCTGGAGAGTGGCGCTGCGACGCCACCGTCACGCTTGCTTTCGGCGCTGCGGCGCAGCCCGCGCTGCGGCCAAGTTACTGGTGATGTGGTGTGGCTCGCGCTGCGGTGCGGTTCTTATGCTTGTAGCCGGTGCTGCGACGCGGCGAACCAGACTTAGAACCTCAGTTCACAAAAATCGCGAAACATGCCAATTTTTACCAATTTCTTGAATCAATACATGAAATTAAGCATAACTAGACGTTATTTTATACTCATAACTATTACTTAACCCTTCTAGCATGATTTTAACATGTTATAACACATAATTTGCAGAATTAACATATGTAATTTACTGTTCTTGGTATTTTTGAAAGTTTTGAATACAGAACATGAAAATCAACACTACGGATTCGTTATAACACCGAATCTGTTCATTTGAAGTTTGGTCTCTTCGTTTTAATATACATAATTATATACAGGTATAAAATTTATGACACAATATATGTTTGACGTATTAAATTTGCGAGTAAGGGCCATATGGCCATATTTTTATACTCTGCAATTTTGTAGAAAGTATATACGACATGTTTTTATGAACTGATGATATGGTTTATACAATATACATAATAAAACATGATATGATGACATCTTAACATATACATAAATACATAATCCCTACCTTTTTCAATTACAGAAGTTTTAACAAAACTTTAAGCCATTTTCATGAAAAACTTAAACAACGTAAATAAAAATTAGTTATAGGAATTACCCAGAGTATAGATTAGAAGAGATGATCCTTTTACAGATACTTGTTTGATTACACACTCACAATTTCCTTCAGACTTCTCAATCTCTCTCTGAATTTTCCTTTTCTAGACTTAGCCAAATGAAGAAGAAGACGTTGTACTTTATAAAATAACTGAGCGCAGAGTGGTCAATTAATCCAATCATGGGTTAACTGCTGTTAACCCCCCATAAGGCTTCATTTGGTTAACCTTAAATGGCTCAAATCCATTTAATTTAATAAATCCTTTATACCATAGTTTAATAATGTCACACCTATTTATATAATAACTCAAATATATTATTTTATTTAATTTGAATAAAATATAATAATTTTTTATTAATTCACATAGTCATATAATTAAGTTTCTCATTAATTATAAAATAATATTAAGCTTATTAAATATTTCTTTTAATTCAATAAACTCACATAATTACATTCTTTGAATAATAAAATTCTTCACATTAATTTAATAAATATAACACATATAATTAAATTAATCTATCACAATTACATCAATTAATTATTTAATCTAATAATTAAATCATCAAAAATATTTATTTAATTCAATAAATATTAAAATTAAATTATAAAATCTCATTTGTCGCATATCCGATATATCAAAGGCGCAATGACGGTCGAAAATATTCTCTAAGGTCTGGACATGAAGTTGATAATAGAGATGTTTAACCATATAATTCATACCTCTCTAGATTGTTTAGTTGCCATATAAATGTGGAAGTTTGTGTAGGAGTAAGGTGCGTAAAGTATATCAATAAATACATCTACAAGGGTTACGATCGCACAACTTTGGTATTGGGGGCCGTAGATGAGATTAAGTAGTATATTGACTCAAGGTACATTGAACCTACAGAGGTGGCATGGCGGATATTTGGATATCCTATGCATCAAGAGTTCCCTCCAGTTATACATCTGGTAGTTCACCTAGAGGGAAAACATCACGTCTGCTATAACCCTTCTGAACCAATAGCTGCAATATTGAACAGAGCAAAGGATCAGCAGACAACTCTAACAGGATTTTTTGCATGCTGCTCTACTAATGATTTAGCTCAAACTCTCACATACCAACAATTTTCAAAGCATTTCGTTTGGCAAAAGAAAGAACAGGAGACAAAGGGGATTTGCAATCGAAAGAATGTATTTTGCCAGTCCAAATGAAGGTGAAAGGTTTTATCTTCGTCTTCTGTTGACGGTTGTAGAGGGACCTCAATCTTTTAAATGTTTAAGAACAGTTGATAATGTTGTACACCCCACATATAAGGCAACATGTATTGCAAAAGGCCTTTTGAAAGACGATGAAGAGTGGACTCAATGTCTTAGAGAAGCATCAATAATGAGAACAGGCTCTCAATTAAGAAGGTTCTTTTCTTTTATCTTGACACAATGTTCTCCTTTAAATCCAGAAGTGTTGTGGAACCAATTTTCTATACATATTTGTGATGATTTATCACACAAAATAAGTACATGTTATGGCATTGATGTTCCTACTAATGCTCAAATTTGTGATTATAGTTTATACCTTATTAATCTTTTGCTTCAAGAGTTAGGGAAGAGCTTATCAGATTATCCACCAATGCCACTGCCATATGCTAATTAGAGAATTATCGTTGGCAGTCGACTTATATGGGAACATAGGCAGTTACAAATTGAAGTTGATCAAATAAATGTCCAGTAAAACATTGATCTACTGAATGAAGGTTAGCGTATGGCTTATAATGCAATCATTTCATCTGTTTATGAAAATAGAGAAACAACCTTCTTTTTGAGTGGGGGTGCAGGAACTGGAAAGACTTTTCTCTACAATACAATTGCAAAAAAATGTCGTTCCATATGCGATATAGTAATTACAGTAGCATCCCCTGGAATTACTTTTGGGTTGTTATATGGGGGACGTACTGCACATTCAACATTCTGCATTCCACATAACGTATTAGAAAATTCAGTTTGTGGATTCACGAAGCAATCATCACACTCAGAATTATTTTGGAAGGCTAGACTAATTATATGGGATGAGGTTCCAATGCATCATCATCATTGTGTTGAAGCAGTTAATCGGACCTTACAAGACATTCGTGATAACTCAACCATTTGGAGGTGTTACTGTTGTTCTTGGGGGAGATTTTAGGCAAATTCTTCCTGTTATACCTAGAGGTCTTCGCAAGCATATAGTGGCAGCATCACTACGACGTTCTTTGCTTTGGAAAGATATACATGTCTTGACTTTACAAGTTAACATGCACTTACACGATGACCAATCTGTATTATTTGATTTCTCGGCTTTTCCTAATGAGGTTTGAGTATTTGTATCTTTATTCATATTAACATCTATATATCGTCGAGAATATTTGATAATTTACTAATACTTCATTAATGTGTAGATTGGGTCTAACCCTCAAGAATCTATACAACTTCCAGATTCAATAAAAATAACTCAAAGTGTAGATAATATTATCTCGACCATCTACCCAGAGCTAGAAGTGCCAAGTAAGGTCACTCTCGAATTCTTAAAAGAGCGCATAATTCTATCTGCTAAAAATGATGATGTCAATGATATCAACCTAGCTGCATTAGCGATTTTTTCGGGAGAAATACATACATACTTTGCTGCTGACAAAATGGTTGAAGATGATGATGTGGATCGGACTATTATGCATCGGTACCTGAATGAGTATTTGAACACACTCAATCCCCCTGGACTACCACCATTCAAATTAGATTTAAAAGAGGGTTGTCCAATAATGCTTCTAAGGAACATTGCACCGAAAGATGGCCTTTGTAATGGTACTAGACTTATCATAGTCAAGTGTGGTGCTTTAGTACTTGAAGTAAATATTTTAACTGGTGATAAGCATGGCGACTTGGTATTCATTCCAAGAATTTCTTTGACTCCTTCTTCGTCTGAGTTAAGTATTAAAATGACAAGAAGACAATTCCCAGTGAGGTTAGCGTATGCAATGACAATGAATAAATCACAGGGCCAGTCTGTCAAATTTGTTGGGGTAGATTTACGTACGCCAGTATTTAGTCACGGTCAACTATATGTAGCTCTGTCAAGATGCACAAGTTCTTCCCGCTTATGCATACTTCTTCGTGAATTAATTGATAAGTCCACAACAAATATCGTCTATCCTGAAGTTTAGTTATAATTTTATATGTTTGAGGTATCATTTCTTATCTCTGTGCATTATTGATCTTCTTACGATAAAAGTCTTGATATGTTTTGAATTAACTGATAAAAGTTTTGAATTAACTGACAAGTCCACAACAAATATTGTCTTTATATATGTGTTGTGATCAAGTTCTGTACTTTTTGTTTGGTTATTTTGAAGGGTTTTACTGTTGTGTTTATGAGTGCTAATTATGATTCTTTCATTAAGAAATTTATGCGATATGTTATTTGAAATAAAAGGAATTCAATATAACCTAAATATTTCTGCAGAATTATATTAGAGTAGTTACGTGCATATGTTTTGGATGGAATAGTTGAATATTTGCTAATTGTTATAAATGAGACTGATGCTTGAATAAGTTGTGGCATCGTTGTAGTTGTGGCATATGCTAGCAAGACTCCTAATGGGTATAGGTGAGTCCTATAGTCATGTGAAATGGAACTTTCTAGGACTAACAAATTTCCCTATAGAAATAGCAAGCCCCATAAATTATTGTAGGGTGTAATACAATATTTTTAGTTGATCAAGCCGAAGCTTAAAAAACATGAAGTACAGGTACTCAAATTACAATACCGTATATTACACATACAGGCTCATGTTTTTGAATCCACCTGATACATTTGTCAACTTATTTTATAGATGATGCCTTTGTAAAAGTTACTCATTTTCTAATTTGCAGAAATTTACATTTCCTTGCTTTTTTCTGTGTAAGCAAATCTGATAATGTTTTGAGAGTATGATGCCTCCACTGAATAACAATTCCTGCTTTGGCCAACTGAATACATGATTTAGTAATGTATGAACATCAGATAACATATCTTACAGAAAACCATTCAGATATCATACGAGTATATATATATATATGTGTGTGTGTGTGTGTGTGAAGAACAAATTTGAGAAGCTTGATCATCGCAGTTAACATAGTAAGCTTCTCTATGTTGGCTAAGCTATAATATGCTTATTATCTATTTCTCCAGCTGTGTAGAATTCTTATTAGATATATAACTTATGTTTTAGTTTTACTTGCACATGACTCAATCAATTTGTACATATATCTTTTTTATTACATTTTGTTATCAATTTCCAAGTAGTTGATTTAATTTGTTGATATAACTAAACGATTCATTTCAATTTTTGCAGTCTTGGGATGATATTGCTATTGAATGGAAACGTGTTCATTCAACAACAAGTCGAGGGTGGAGAAAAGTTAACAGAGTTATGTGTATTTTATAATTCTTAAATCGTATTCAAGTAATCACATGTCAATTGTTTCGTTCTTGCGATACTACTAACATTTTGCTTTCTCTTATAAATAACATATTTTTGTTACAAACAATATTTGTTGGCCATGGACGTTGCCGATGGATAGCCTTTCTTTTCAAAGGTTTATGTACCGAAGACATGGTAGAGCTTGACAGATCTACATGGTAAATGTTATTATATGTATTTTCAGGTATATATTGAAGGATACTTAGTGTAAGCTGTAAAGAATATATTTGGTGTAAGATGTAAAGTAAAGGGTTATGCTCAACATGTTGTTTCTCTATTTTCTGCATATATGTATTTTTATTTTTTGTCTTTTGTAAAGTTGGCTAATTATACATGGTTATGATGATTTTGAGTATGGAATGATGTTTTTTTTGGTGGTTTGATTATGTATGGATGATTGTAAGTTTTTTAAACAGGTTTAGATTTTTCTGGATATCTATTTTTAAAGGAAACTCTGCCGAAATTTCTTAAAATTAGTAGCTACTAGCTTGATGTTTTGGTGGTTGGATATGTTTTGATGAATGAATATGTATTAATTTCTGCATGGTATGATGATTTTGGGTATGAAATGATGGTTTTTCTGGTGGTTTGGATATGTATGGATGATTGTAAGTTTTATTGACATGTTTAGATTTGTCTGGATATCTATTTTTAAACGAAACTATGCCAAAAAAATTTAAAATCAGTAGCGACTAGCTTGCTGTTTTGGTGGTTAGATATGTGTTGATGATTGAGTATTATTAATTTCTGCATGTGTGTATTTTTTGTGTTTCGTATTTTGTAAAGTTAACTAATTATACATGGTTATGATGATTTTGGGTATGGAATGATGGTTGTTTTGGTAGTTTGAATATGTAGTGATGCTGCTGAAAACCTACTCAAAATGCTCAAGAGAAACATCAAAATTACAGATCCAAATGTTAACTGTATGTGGGACTTTGGGTGGAATGAGGTGATGTTTGCTTATGTTGAAATAGATGACATTATAAAGGTTGTGGACAGACGTGGTTGATTAACTCATAGACGAAATCATAAGAGAATGGTAACATGAGAAGCTCCAGTACTCTATGATGTTAACTGACTTGTTTTCTAATACATTTTGTAATATGAGTTTCGCATTCCCCAACTATGGTGTTGTAAAAAGGTGAAGTACATAATTATTTGCAGAGTTTTGTTTTGAATTTGTTGCTACAATATATATATTCTAGCTGTGTCCATGGACGGTGGGTTTTATCCCAAATTTTGGACGGCCCAGATAATTTTTTGGCTATATGTTTGACCAAATTTACCTTTTTTGGCGGTTAGGTCAATTATTTTTGAAGTTCTTATTTTATTTTATTTTTTCTTTAATCATGCAAAGGAGCTCCAAACCATTTTGGTGCACATGAACCTTTTAAGCAAGTGGGTATCATTATGCTATTTCCTTACTACAATGCTTTTACCTGTTAATGTATCAGCGACTGGTATTCAATGGACACATTTGTATGATTGATTGGGCTTAAATTAGTTTTACTAATTAATCCATGTTCCATCTAAAATTGCAAATTAAATGAAGGGAATCAATAGCATATAGGTGTGGAGGAGTGCTTTTAAATGTGCTTGAAGAAAATATGAAGGTCATTGGCATTGAGATTGTTTCAAATTTAATATATGTAGTTAACTGGCCTAGGTCAATTTTATTGTTGAGTGAATGTGGATGTTGGCTTTAGTTGTTTCCTTAACAAATTCATTTTTTCTTGCCATTCTCGATTTGTAAATAATGAGCATATAGATACAATTTGTGACAAAATTCTTGACTTCTTTACTTTTTGGGTGGGATGTCTATCTTGATTAGAAATTATCATATTTACAACAAATATTTACGAAATTTTTTAATTTTTATCAAATATATACTCTTTAAACATTGTAACTCACATTTTTTATTTATATTTATCTTTAGGTATTAAATAATTACACTAGTATTCATAGTGCCGGAGGCACGGGTTAACCCTAGTAAGAAATATGTTACTGGTGATTATCATGGGGTTTGATTAATTCCAAAGGTATTAATCTAGAAGTATGCAAGAAATAGTATCTTCCACAATTACATTATAAGTATGTAATAATAGATATCCAAATATTAAAATTAAGCTAGATTTTAGTACATCAACCACGGTCGACGGTGCGGTGGGTTGGTCAGTCAAAGATTTATGATGATTTATACTTTTTATAGTGTTTGACTTAATTATCTAATGATTATGTGTGAAGCATGAACTTTATTTTGTTATAAAATTATTGTATTATTTATACCTTTTTATAATATACTATTATGATATATTAATTCTACTGATAATAGATTAATATTGTGTACATTGATTTTTATATAAAGATTTTTTTTTTTTGAAAATATCATATTTAACTAATAATGTGAAACTAATGTGTCTGAAGTATTTATTTATTTTTTTCTGAAATAATGTGCATATAAAGGAAATTATTTTTTCTTTATCTATCACTCTATTGCTGCTATTGCTTTTTACAAACTAATGCTACCAACTCTTCCTACAACTGTTGTTGAATTAATGTATCTCATTGCCTCCATTAACTACTCTCTATTTGAGGCATCTTGGATGGTGTCCTTCCATCAATCTTTGTTTTCGGATCTTGTTTGAAAATATAGTCTCGATTTGCAGCATGCTTGAATGCGAATAAATCAAACAAAACTTGTGTTGTTGTACTTGTTTTGATTCTACTAAAATAAAAAACAACTTCTATATAACGGGAGTGGTTAGCATGAAGTGAACTTCATAATAAATTCACTACATGGCTAATACAGTGCTGACACGCAGGCGGAGAGATCACCCTCCCGTCTGTGTATCAGTATTTTATTGGGCATGATAACCCTTGTTGCACTGCTGTACTAATGCTCCTGGGCTGCTGCACTACTTCAACCTGCTGCAAACACTTACACTACTGCACGGAATCACTAATACACTGTTGCCAACATATTTCCACATTGAAATGCTCTAATTGCTGCTACATAATACTAACTTTTATTGGACTATTAAACCATAGATGACGAAAGTCTTCTTTTGCTTTTCCTGATCCCACACAACCACTGCAAGCCTTATTCTTGGTCTTAATTCTACACAAACTTTTTCTCAAAAATAGCTTCTTATCTTAACCAAATATTCCACATAGTAGTTGCAGCGAGCTGTTATAAACTCACCAATGACTCTCAATTATTACTTCTAAAATTTCACTGATTCAAAAATAAGATACACTGAAATTACTTACACCCAAAACCACAGGGTGATAAATTACCTTCTTACCTTCAATTAAAACAAAATGAGCAAATAAACCCCCCCCCCAAAAAAAAGAAAGAAGTATTAAAGTAAAAAATAAGATATTAATTAACTTTATTAATGTGAGGCAGTTTGAATCTTCCTAGATAGATTTTTGTCTTATCCCGTATATATATGTTTAAAAGAGAATCAGATTCATTTTGTTTATTAAAAGTAAGATATCCCAAATTATCAATAATCCACACAGGTCAAGAGATTAATGACTGCAGATCCAAAATAAACGAAGAAAAGGCATATGATCATGTTAACTACTTTCATGAAATGTCTTGAAGGTGCAGCTTTTATGGCATTGATGGACATAATTTCTAATTTGTCAAAATGGTAGCCACCCCTCAATCAGTCAAAAAATTGTTCGGATTAAGATGCCATAAATTACAAAGAACCAAAATCTGTGTTTTTTTTATACATATCCCTATATCCTCTCACAAAGTTTATAACATTATGTCACTATAATCCAGTAAAATCACAAACACAAAAGTAATCATTTTTTACTTTCCAATCTGAAAATTCCCTTCATTTAACAGAAAGTCAGAAACCAAACAAATCTATCCCTAATAATATAACTCTTAGACTTAAACACCATGGTCAGGTATTTAGTATCTGTATAAGAGTCACTGTTGTCAATTTTTTGTTCCAAAAAAGTCCCATTTCTTTTGTTGACAGTATTAAATAACAGAATATCCCCAAGTTCTTCATCACAATTCCAGTATCATGCCATCACGACTAAATTAAACACTCAATAATCATGTTTAAGATATGTTACTTCACACGTGTTCTGCAACTGTGCATCCCAGAGTTTTGGTTCTCTCTTATATTCCTGTGCTAGCAAATGTCAAATTGAGGTGCCCTAATTAAGTAGGTGTCTTAACCGTGGAAATCATATCGTGGCCATCAAATCGCTCAAGAGTAAAACATGAGAATCTTGTGAAGGTGAGTGTTATAAAATTGAATAAACTTGAACAACCCACTTTATAAAATGGAATAAGCATATTAATAACCCAACTTCTAATATTATATTTCTAAAATTAATAACCCAACTTCTAAAATTTTCTTAGCAACCCTGAGCTATCAAATTATATATACCTAACAGTAACAGCTAATAAAGAATCACCCTGAGCTATCAAATTATAAGCAAGCCATAAATCATCTGTTTAATTAAATTTAAAACCAAAATTATTAAAAACAGATACCCAATAAGCAGAATTCTCTCTGATTAGGGACAAAAATATTTCCTGTCAATTAATCCACAATAAAATGATTCCGTTGACCAAATATATAACAGAAATCAGTAAAGTAATAAGTTAACACGAATTATGAATAGGTCAAGTAAATAAATTATCTAACTAATCAACCACATAAGAGGTATGCAAATAGTTTTGAAGCAAAATCAATACAAATTAATGTTGAAAGCAAAATGGCAGTTAAAATGTCACTTGAATCAAGAGGACTCTACACAGAAGGTATAGATAATAGGCCTTAAGTTTGGTAATAAATGAATCAAAATTATGCATAATTTAAGGACAAAATCAGAGATATCACAACTTTGTCTAGGGTTTGGTACCTGATAAATGGCCACGGAGGGAGCGAGCGAGAAGTCGGCGGACACAGAGGGGGGAAGAAACGCACCAGTGCTGCAATAAATCACCAGACCTAAAATGAAGAATTCGAATGAGGGAGAACTAAAATGAGAGGGGAATTGGAGAATCTAAACAAAGAGGTCAAAAGGGAAATTGAAGACCTAAAACGAAAGAGGGAAAGGAAAGAGGGAAATTAGGAGGTCCATTGCTCTCGCCTCCCGTAAATAACGGAATTAGTTTGATAAATTAAGCACACAAACTCACAGATGTGATGTTGTCGACCTGAGAGTTGGCGTGGGGCACCTCTTCGACCTCCCAACCTTCCGGAAGTTTGAAGCGCAAGGTGGTAATGGCAGAGGAGTTGTGGATCAGGACAGGAGGCGGCAGATAGATTATAAGTATTAGATGTAGAATGAGTTAGGGTGGAGAGGTATAAGGTTTGACAAGGTATAAGGTGGAGAGAATGAGAAGAAGCAAATGACTGAAACCTCCGTGTTTTCCGTATAAGGTGGAGAGAATGAGAAGAAAGAAGCAAGGTATAAGCAAATGACTGAAGCAAATGACTGAAGCAAATGAGAAGGAGAGAATGAGAGGAATAAGGCGGTAGAGAGATTCCGTGTTTTGTTTTAATGTTTTGAAGGGTTAGATAGGGTTAGATTTATTCCAATTTTTTGACGGTCCCGATCTTGTAATAAGTTTGAGCGAGAAATTAAGTTTTTTCAAATTCAAGTCTATTTTGTATAGATAGATATCATATATCATATCATAAGCATATATATGAATTAAAAATAATTTCATTTAAAACATAAAGCATCATGTACCAAAGAATTTCCCCAAAGTATATATGTAAAAATTGACTTCGCTCGTAACCCAAAGCAAGGAACGGTTCGGTTCTCCATGTGCGTACAAAATTCAAAATTCCCTCTCAAGCGGGAAAGAAGTCCAATGAGAATTTAGGGCAGTCCAAAACAAAAGAGCATACAGTAGGGTGCTTTTTTACATCTGAAGGCTCAAATAGCACCAGAAGGTCCAGAACCAGAAAAAATAGCTTTAACGAAAGCAAATCTCTATGGCGGAGAAGAAGTTAGAGCCACTGAGTCTCAACCAGCGGCATAATCGTCTCCTCCTTGACCTCTCAGCTTCTCACTCCAGGCCCAAACCCCATGATTTTGGTATAATCATATCTTTCTCCCTTTCCGGAGTAAATAATTGGGTATTTATTTGATATATTGATTCAATGTTTGATTTTACCAGAAGAAGATGTGGTGGAATCGAAGGTGAAGCTCGAAAGTAGAAGACGCCTTTGCAAAGCTTCCTCATCGAGTGATACTCAAAACGACGACGTTCATTATTTCTCTGGGATTGCTGATTTTGATTCTCTTTCTCCTAGTATTATCACTATCTCTACCTCTCTCTATGTCTCACTATTTGTTTCCATGTTCTACATATCGACTATTTTTGAACGTTTTAGCAGATGAAAACGTAATAGAATCAAACGTCAAGCGCGAACCTATCCAAAATGAGCAAAATGGTGTTCCTCGATTCTTTGGAATTGGCGATTTTGACTCTCCTTCTCCTGGTACTGTATTTATCTATCTGATTATTATGTCTCTTTTATTTTTTATTTGAGTATGCTATATCTTCCTAGGATCGGGTTAGGGTGAAATTGTCACACCACATTCTACTATGAAATTCAATAGTTTTTTACTGTATTTGTTATAGCAAATGTTGCATTTTAAATCTAGATCTCTTGTTGTGGGCCAACGGAATTTGCTATAACCAATGCAACAAAAAGTACAGAACTTCACGGTGGTATGTGTTGCGACAATTTTACCCTAACTGGATCCATCTTGCTATAAAGCATGACTTTTGTTGGAAGTAGATTTAATGACACATTATGGAAATATGTGTAGATATATGGTAATCTGTTCCCACTCAAAAGATATGATTTTCCTTTATACATTTGTACTTTTGTTTGCTTGCTTGCATGGATTTGGACAACCTTTATTAGTTGGAAGGAAGACATTAATAGTTGAGCATGAAGGGGACTGTGAGAATAATGTACTCAATTGTTCAGGTAGGTTACTGTTTATTTCCCTGAGTTTATGTCGTTTTAGATGTTTATAGTTACTTTTACATTGTGTTTAGAGAACAGTAGCATTATGAAAAATTGAGATAAGTGTCACTACTTTACTGAATTTCAATGTGTGGATTTTATGCAACCAAACATAACATTGCAAAGTATAAATATCTTTTATCTTCGGTTTAGTCTTTGGTTATTTATGCGCTTTGGTCAATTAAACAGTAGCAAAAATGAAGTCAAAGGCCAATAAAGAAGGGAATGGTTCATCTGTTGATGGTGAGAATAGGGTTTCTGTTGACAAATTTACGAGTTATGGAGTTACTAATTTTGCTTCTCAGCCTGGTAATTTCTCTCTCTTTCTCTCTCTCTCTCTCTCTATGTATGTATTTATGGTTCTGCGTTGAACTTGGAAAGTGTGAGGCTAAATAAAGGACAGGATAAAGAAAAGTGGAAGTAACGAAAGATGAGATAGTTTTCCACTTTTCAATATATTTAATTTTGGCATTACACTCGGTTAACTGTTTGCCTTATTTTACTTTTTACCCCCTCCCGCTTTTTCCAATTCCATATAGAATTGATATAGTTATGCTTGTGTCATTTGCGATTCTAAATAATGAAAGAACTGATGAATTACAGAAGAGGACAAGCCTTTGAAGGTTAAGATTGAAGGTAGACGTCGACTCTACAAAAAAGTTTCATCAAAAGATGACTATGAAAGAGATGGGAAAGGCATATTTATAAACGATGAACCAAATTTTTCAGCAATTGCAGATTTTGACTCACCTATTCCACTGAAAAAAGTTGCAGAGATTGCTGACGGTGATGGTAATGAAATTAGGGATATTCTTAATGATTTAAGTGCAAGGCTTGAGATTCTCTCAATTGAGAAGAGACCCCTTTCTAAAAAAATTGGACAGGTTGAGGATTCAGCTGTGTACATGAATGAAGGCAAGAATCAACATAAAAAGGAGGAAGTGGTGCAATATATGAGTACTGGTTCATCCTTTTCACTATCTGACCACTTTAATGTTAGAAACGGTGTTAATACAATGAATAATGATAGTATCAGCAATTTTGGTAAAGGACAAAAAAAGAATGAAATTGAGAGGGTAGGTGGAGACATATTCCCTACAGAAAAATCTGTTGGTTCGAATTTCAATCAACAAAGAGAAGACAATGATGATGATTGTTTGGTTATGAGTGGTCAAAACATTTCTCATAAATTAGTTACGCGACAAGGCGTGTCAAGACAGGAGACTGATGATTCTGGCAAGATTGACATACTGGATGTTGATGTAGAAAGTTCTATTTCAGGAGACGAGAATTCAATTGTTTTGAGTGGCCCAAAGTTTACGTACAAGTTATGTGGTAAAATTGCAAACATGTTGTATCCTCATCAGCGTGATGGATTGAACTGGCTCTGGTCACTTCATTGCCAAGGTAAAGGTGGCATCTTGGGCGATGATATGGGTCTAGGGAAGACAATGCAGGTAAAATTGATAACTGTTGCTGTTGAGCTGTTGTTTTTGTTAAATTATCCATGTTTATGAGATGATTATTGCATCACCTTGCACCTCATCTCAGATCTGTGGCTTCTTAGCTGGCCTATTCCAGTCATCTTTGATTAAGAGGGTACTAGTTGTTGCTCCCAAAACACTATTACCACATTGGATCAAAGAACTATCAGCTGTGGGCCTTTCCAAGAAGACAAGAGAGTGAGGCTGCTTGGTTCTATCTTGTGAATAATATTGTAATATGCTTGTTAAGAGATGAAGTATGAAAAAAAATTGTTACTAACCTACTAACCTTTCCTTTTACACAGATATTTTGGGACTTGTGCAAAAGCTAGACAATATGAGCTTCAATATATACTTCAGGTATTCCCTAACTTTTATAATTGTTACTTAATAATGATAAATGAAAGGGACTACTAAGGCGGGACCTATTCTTTTCTAAGGAGGTCAAATGGATATAAACCTTTAAACTTGGACAACTATTTCTGAATTTCTGAAAAATAAGGTGGGTTAAATAAATTAAGGGTTTTTCAAGGTGGCAAAGTTTTTTAGTACTTTAGTTTCGTGCCATTTTCTAAAGAACCTTCCAATACTGTTTTGGTTATTTATTTTTTATATTTTCTCAAAAGTTAAGGGGCCAATTGACGCCCTTACAATCAAATGTATATGTAACATAATATACACTATATTTTCAGAAAGAACATGCTCTTCTACGGACTTGTGAAATAAAGTATATGTATATGTGCTATGGGAGATGCTGAACCTGTGTGGATTTTTTAAATATGTAGCAATCTTTGTAGACACAAAAGGCACCAATTTCTAATGACCGTTTCAAAGCAAAATATCAATTTGATTTCTTTCAACTTGAGTTCAGGGTTAGATTCTGTTCATGTGATAGTGTTCAATGAGGTCGTTTTTTTTTCATTTTTATTTTTTTTCAATGTAATTATTTGTCATATTTTATGATTTAATTTGAGCAAAGTAATTTTTAAATGCTCATACTCGGTTTTCCAGATGTGTACTGTGTCATAACTTGAATGTTTTTGATTGCCTTTGCGTCACTTGTAGGACAAAGGTGTTCTTCTTACAACTTATGATATTGTCCGGAACAATGCAAAATCTTTATGTGGAGATTATCATTTCCATGATGAGAGAAGTGAGGATGACACCACTTGGGATTACATGATACTTGATGAGGTAATTTTGTACTCCGATTTGTTGTTCTGTTGTATTGCTCTACCATTCTATGAATTTTTTGTATAAACTTTCACAAACACAAGCTGACATGTTAGCACACAAACACAAGCTTACATGTTAAGATTATGCTACCTATTTGCTATCAGAATCTACACATAACAATGTCATGTATTATGTCATAAAGCTCCTCCAAGAACTACCTCTTTTCTTACGGTTGTGAAAATGTAAATGATTTGACATTACTTTACATGACTAAAAGTCTTTATAAATCTGTTTGAAAATAATTTGGAATTGACAATAACGAGTCTTGGCAATGACGTTGGTTAGTAGTCACTAGCTGTTGGCGGTAATCATGAGTTTTGACAAGAATGTTACTCACCAAGGTTATTAGAACTGGACCGGATTGGTAAAAACCGGAACCAATCCACATTCCGGTCTGGTTTAGAGCAATTAACCAGTTTAGACCAAAATTCGGTCAGACCCGGTGACACGGCGGCTGAACCGGTTGACCCAGTGAATCTGGTTTATCGGTTTTTTACCAGTTCCCTACATTTTTTTTAGTTTAAGCCTTTGAATTTGATTGAATGTATCCTAAAAATGTTTATGTTCATGTGTTTGATTTTATCACTCTTGAGTTTTGAGTTATGTTCATGATTTAATATCTTTCTTTTCATATAGATTTAGTATTTATTTGAATTGTATAAAGTAAACATTGTACAAATAGTTTTTTTTCGTTGATAAATTGATTAATTTTACATATTTACTAAATATTATATATAGTATAGAATATACAATAATAATTAATATACTTAATTATTTATTATTTATTACATATTAATGACGTTATTGAGTCAATAACAGTTTGATCACTGGTTGGACTAGTGACCCATCCTCCTGGTACTTTTTTGGTTCGATAACTGGTCCTGGTCTGAAAACATTGGTAATCACTACCCATCAGTGTTTTGTAATGACTGTTGTTTCACAAAGGTGCTGAGTTTCTTGTAAATTGTTAGTCTTCTTTTAGATTATTTAGAATTTAAGTCCTCCTAAATATGGAAACTTCCTGATCACTGTAGATATTATTCATGCAGCGGATGGTTAAGTGATGCTTGCAACTGATGGAGTCTGATCCCAGCTCTAGAACAAAACCATGTTTGTCGCACAAATCTTTTAAAACATTCAAAAAGCACATTTACAAACAATAATTTGTACCATCATTTCTCGAGTTTAATAGATCATCTTTCTTCAAATGTGCATCAAAATCTCATTTATATAATATATATTTCAAATACAAATACAATAATTTTGTAAAATTATTTCCAAATAAATTAAATAAATATGTTTTCAGATCATCTTAATATCCTTACCACAATCCACAAACACTAAACTAAAGAGTGTCAATTAATTCTTGATGATGGGAGAACGATAGTTTTCCAAATTATTGTTTAACATCTAAAGTGCAATTGAAAATATGAAAAATATTAAATCAAAATATATATTCAATAGGTTTTAAACTCTATGCTGCAACATGGTTTGTAGGCATGACATTCAATTTGAAATGGATGGAGTGTCAAACATCTGGACCTTCTATAGAAAACTTGAGTAGAAGTACTAATTTAAGATGATATCTGACAAACGAAATTAGAAATTTGAACTAACTCTTGCTAGAGTTAAATTATCTTGTGATGGAAATGGATCCCAAATGCATGTGGATAACTGCTTGTTTTTGTTTATATTGAAAGCCTTGTCTCTTGTTGTTTTGAATTGTTATTCTATGAAATTAATTATTATTATTTTTTAAAATTATTTACTGTCAAGGTTAGTGAAGGGGACATAGAATCGTACGATGCCTCAACCTGTCAAGAGTAGGCCCATATAGGCTATTGAAGATATCTTCAATAAGATGGTATAGCTGTAGAAACAGGGAAAAATATAATTGTGTACATCTTAATTTTAAGTGTTTATAGCTGTAGAAACATGGACTGGTTTGGGGTTATGACAAATATTAAAATTTATAAAGACACGATACAAAATAATTTATTTAACAAAATATCATATACTGTTGACAATTGAACTTGCACATGAGACGTGTATATGCCAAAACAAAATATTTGAAATAGGTACTCCCTCTGTCCCTTAATATAAGATTTTTTAGAGTTGTGCACAAGTATTAAGGAAATGATTGTATAATATTAAATATAATATCAAATGTCTATATTGCCCTTGCATTGGAAAAAGAGATTGTTATTTATTGGACAAAAAATAGTGAGAGAACTAAAGTTACATTTAATACTTGGGGTAATATTGGAAACTAAGTTATTAATGCTTATTTGAAATTCTAAAACGTCATATATTAAGGGACAAAAAAACTTCTCTAAAAAGTCTTATATTAAGAGACGGAGGGAGTATAACACAAGCAAGTTATGGATAAGTTGAATATCACTTGAATTATATTAATCTTCTAGTAAAAATCTGTATTTCAAAATCTTATTTTCATATTTAGGAGTTGTGAATTGGAACATGTGATCTCAAACTTTTCCTTCAAGGCAACAATTTCTTTCATTGTTTGGGATATAAGTGCTCAAATAACAGAATTAAACTTCGAAGTAGAAATCTTTAAATACAAATTTCAACAAGACATGGTAATGGAACTGAAAGGAGCATATATTTTAATATGTTTAAACTTCAAACCATCATTTTGTAACCTTCTGACTTGCATGAAATGGTTTTTACTAGGATCAAAGTATTATCAAAAATTTCAAATCATGTGTTGTTAAGTTATAAGGTGTCCCCAAGTGTGTGTTGCTACTTCCTTGGTTCTGGCATAAGAAATAAAATTATAAAAAGAAATTACTCTATTTTGTGTGGACTTAATGACCTAACTAATGTGACACCCCCAAAACCGGGTCCTCTGACCACGGTTCGGTCGTCACGATAAAATACAAGCATCCACCTCTAAACAACATATAATAACAAAAATGCG
This sequence comes from Panax notoginseng, assembly GCA_016801055.1. Lineage (NCBI taxonomy): Eukaryota > Viridiplantae > Streptophyta > Magnoliopsida > Apiales > Araliaceae > Panax > Panax notoginseng. Next base: position 88,979,348 of record CM029012.1, read on the forward strand.
GAATGTAATAAATGTACGTCGTTCATTCAAAAGGTGTTACTAGTCCCAAGATTCGATAACCTTAATACAATCTTACAAACATACCCTAAAATAATCATTAGGGTTCTATTACATAACAGAAATTTAAACTAGGCATAAGGTAAAATTTGCTCCTCGCAACTATCCTACATCTTTCCTTTACCTTTGTCATTCCCTGAGGTCTCGGGCTTAACTGCAATATAATTCATGATGTAGCAAGGATGAGCAACAAGATTACTCAACAAGCTTAAATACAACAATAAGGATATATCATGATGAATGAAAAATATCTGATAATGAATTCAACAATATGAATATCTGAAGGATTCAACAATATGAATATTAGAAGCAAAGATAATGATTGCTTTTAGAATAACTGATAGTCAGGTAGACTTTGAACTATAAAACTCCAATGGAATCAATAGCTAATTGACCTTTTAGTTACTGGCTACAGAATAAGTACTTGAGGGGATCAGTCTCGCGTACACCATGTATATGCATAACATTTAAATCTGTTCTTTGTATCTTATATTAGATACCTGAGGTACTCCCCTATTATAAAAAGGGGTGTTCTTTCAGTTTAAGAATCTTTACCATCAATTGGTTTGGATAACTTTTATAAATTTCATACACTTGTCTGACCGAACAAAGGTTTAGACTCTATCTGACACAGTTTAGGAATTATAGAACTTTAAATGATGTATAAATCTAAGACTGTATGAACTCAAATGCACTAAGTGCGAATATCAATAATATCGATGTGGAATAATTGTAAAGTAATTAAACCACTTAATAGCATTCTTGAAAATAAAGTTCAAGCTTAAATGAATAACTTTCAATTCAACAATAACCTGCTTAATACAATATGAGAAGAATAGGAAACTTTCACAAGAGCAAGTGAAGTTTAACAACTTGCACAATCAAAGAGGGAAGTTCGGAGACTTGCTCAATATAAGAGAGAGTTTAGGATACTTGCATTCAACATACGAATCACATGAAATTCAAGAACTTGTACAAAATCTAAAGTTGTGTAAGTTTGGAAACTTGCCTGTTTGCTTAGCTACAATTTAATTCTAGCCTTAATTAACTTGCGTTGAAACGACCTAACATTAACAAGTCGGTCTTTCCAATTAGTGTGTAAACTAATATGAGTCTACACTTACAAGAATCAAATCATCACATAGCATGCTTCTATACATGTGTCATTACATTACCCGATTAGTTTCTAACACACTGTCATAGTTGAAATCACCATTGACTTTAAAGTTGTAAACACTAATTCATCATAGGCCCCTTTCAATATCATGCTTATTATCACATGAATACTATACTGGACAAGTATTACAGATTAAAGTAACCATATATACATGCATCAGTTCTCAATTTATTAACAGAACTCAGACCTCACTGCAGGACGGCGCGGCCGCGCTGCTCCTGGTGCAAACCAAGACATGGCTGCTCCTGCAGAAAACCAGCGTACACACGTCTTGCACATATACGAATAATCATGCAAAACACATATGCCAGTGTGTGGAGAACTAAGTTTGACCCTACATTCTATCTTTAACATAAGTCATTATCCATTCTCATTAAATCAATACTTTAAAGTGTTCTATTCACAATTTTCTTACGTTTGATCGTTAAACACATACTATATGATCCATAGGTCTCAACAACACATGCTTGCATGTAGTTCATGTACACATAGCTAAAATAGTCTCTTACTTGCATTTTTCTTTTTTAATTCATGCTTAACTACACCCTACCCTCTTGGTCACATTTTAATGTATATCAGAACTTGATACATTGGCACATAAAGTCAGAACATGTATTACGCGATGTTTATCAAAATTTAGTTTCCAAATCCTTATACTTCTTTGAACGTTTATACTTAAATCAACTAACATGGCTTACTATATACATATCACATCTCAGTCCACAAGTTAAGGCTGTTTATAAGCATATAATAACCAAAATAGCATGCTCAGAATGGAACAAGATCGCAAAAATTACTACACATTACTTGCAGCCGGCGCGGCTGCTTGGTCATGTACTATAGAAGTGGCGCGGCTGCGCCACTTCGAGCAGAACAAAGAAATGAAGGCTCTGCTTCTGCAGAGCTTCATCACAACCCATGTCAAATCTGTATCCAAACAACTACAAAGCTCCTAGACTTGCAAACAAACTCATACAACACAATGACATGTTATTCTATATCAATTAACAGAGAATTCTTGAGAATTGCAAGAATTTGTCAAAACCCAATTCAAGAACATAAGTTAGAATTTATACCTCTTTAAAGCTTAGTTTGCTTAATTACTCCCTTCTGAGATTGCTAGACTCTCCTTTGACAACAACTCACTCACTCTCAATTTATTAGTGTTTCAATAGCCAAGAACAAATAACGTAAATTGAGAATTTGGTCTGCTATTTATAGAAGGAACTTGGACTGGGTATTAGTTTAGAATCCATGGTGTTGAAGGAAGACACAATGGTTAATCAAGAGTGGTTCAACTACCACATCCTCAGCCATCTCCATAGCCATTGACTTGGTAATGATCACCTAGCTTAGCCACTGATTATACTTGGAAGTTACGTATTTTAGCCTTAGGTCACTATTCATTGTACTGTGGTGTAACTGATGAATTTTATATTTTCCAGCAATGTGCTTAACTAATTCAATTCAGTTACTTTACTTTCCAAAAATGATTTTAAATATACAATAGTTACTATATTAGGAAATTAGGAATTATGTACTCACATCATATAATCTATGTACATTAAATACACGCAATAAAATACCACAGTTAGGTATTATTGTCCGGTTATTTTCCATAATTATTTTTGCTACTCACATAAATGCAATAACTCTTACTAGATAATCTATATATATAATATATAGACATATTAATGTGTCACCTTGTACTATATAAAATATCTAGTTAACTACCATATAATAAAGGTTTAATATATTGCATGCTTGCACAAATTAATCAAGTAAATAAAATCATATTATATTTATTAATCTCTTACTCATTAATTATTATTTATTCACAATAATTATTAATCAACACATTATCAATTAATTACCCATAATTACAATTAATCAATATGTTCAAATCCTGCCACTATATTCAAATAAATTGAATATTTAATTATTAATAATCCTATAAATTCTTGGATATTAAAGTCTTAGGGTTAGTCCACTAATTTAAATAAACCATTAGTGATTCCTTTTAGTCATTTCATAAATTTACATAACCACATAAGGTTTAAATAAACTCACAAAACTAACTCGTAAAAATTTAAATCACATTTATTTAATAAAGAGTTTAAAATTCACGGTCATTACATCCCTCCCCCTTTATAAAAATTCGTCATCGGAATTGTAAAAATAAGGTTACTCAAATAAAAATTGATAATTCGCTCTCATTTTCTCTTCTAGTTCCCAAGTAGTTTCTTCGACTGCGTGATTCCTTCAGAGAATCTTAACGGAATTGATGATTTTATTCCTCAGCTTCTCTTCCTTCTTATCTAGTATCTGGACAGGAACTTCCTCGTACGATAAATCTTTCTCGACTTGGATTGGTTCATAGGAGATAACGTGTTTGTAGCCTGGTTTATACGGCCGCAATACTGACACATGAAACACGTTGTGAATGTGCTCATGTTCAGGAGGTAACGCTAGCTCGTACGCCACTTCACCGATTCGCCTCAGAATCTCGAACGGTCCTATGAACCTAGGGCTCAACTTGCCCTTCTTCCCAAAACGAATCTTCCATTTCTAGGGAGATACTTTCAGAAATGCATTGCTTCCTAATTCAAAATCTTTCTTCTTGCGATGTAAGTCCGCATACTTCTTCTGGCGATCTTGAGCTGCTACTAGTCGGGCTCTTATCACCTTGATGATTTCTATCGTTTGTTGTATCAATTCTGGTCCCAACAGTCGACGTTCTCCAACTTCGTCCCAGCATGAAGGCGTTCTACATTTCCTCCCATATAGTGCTTCGTACGGCGGCATTCCAATACTGGCGTGATAACTATTGTTATACGCGAACTCTACTAATGAAATGTGATCCTCCCAACTACCCTTGAAGTCTATCACACAAGCTCGGAGCATGTCTTCAAGTGTTTGAATCGTTCTTTCGCTTTGCCCATCGGTCTGTGGATGATACGTGGTATTCATTCGTAGTTGTGTCACCATTCTTTCTTGAAGACTCTTCCAGAAGTTTGACGTGAATCGCGGATCTCTATCTGATACAATAGATATTGGCACCTCATGCCTCGAGATAATTTACTTGACATACAATTTGGCTAACTGGTCCAAACTATACTTAATCTTAATCGGCAAAAAGTGAGCTGACTTAGTAAGACCTTCTACAATCACCCATATGGCGTTGTGCCCTTTCTGCGTTGCCGGAAGTCCCACCACAAAGTCCATTGTGATGTGCTCTCATTTTCATTCTGGAATCTCTAATGGTTGTAATAACCCGCTTGGTCGTTGGTGCTCTGCCTTGACTCTTTGACAAGTTAGACATTTACTTACGCATTCCGCAACCTCTCTCTTCATGTTTGGCCACCAGAAGTAGTGATGCAAATCTTGGTACATCTTCGTGCTTCCTGGGTGTATCGAATATCTCGTACTGTGCGCTTTTTGCAAAATCTCTTCTCTCAATTCTGGTACTAACAGTACCCAAATTCGTCCTTCAAATCTTAGCAGTCCAGTGCTATCAATCCTAATTTTCAACTCATCACCTTTAGGCAATCGCTTCTTAATGTTATTGCAATCTTCGTCCTTCTCTTGTGCCTCTTTAACCTTATCCAATAAAGTCGGGCTCGTTGTTGCTGTAAATAATTGTTCGTTGGTCTCCATGGGATACTTAATCTCCAAGTCTAATCGTTCGAAATCTTTCACCAATTCTTTTTGAATGGTCAACTCCAATAACTTCTCTCTGCCTTTTCTGCTCAAGGCATCTGTCACTACATTTGCTTTACCTGGATGGTATAGAATCTCACAATCATAATCTTTGATCAATTCTAACCATCGGCGCTGTCTCATGTTTAACTTTTTCTGCGTGAAGATATACTTCAGACTCTTGTGATCCGTATATATCTCACACTTCTCGCCATACAAATAATGTCTCTAAATCTTCAAGGCAAAAATTACAGCTGCTAACTCCAGGCCATGAGTCGGATATCCCTTCTCATAAGCTTTCAGCTGACGCGAAGCGTACGTAATGACCCGGCCGTGTTGCATTAGTACACAACCATGATGAGAGAAGTGAGGATGACACCACTTGGAAGTTACGTATTTTAGCCTTAGGTCACTGTTCATTGTACTGTGGTGTAACTGATGAATTTTATATTTTCCAGCAATGTGCTTAACTAATTCAATTCAGTTATTTTACTTTCTAAAAATGATTTTAAATGTACAATAGTTACTATATTAGGAAATTAGAGATTATTTATGTACTCACATCATATAATCCATGTACATTAAATACACGCAATAAAATACCACAGTTAGGTATTATTGTCCGGGTATTTTCCATAATTATTTTTGCTACTCACATAAATGCAATAACTCTTACTAGATAGTCTATATATATAATATATAGACATATTAATGTGTCACCTTGTACTATATAAAATATCTAGTTAACTACCATATAATAAAGGTTTAATATATTGCATGCTTGCACAAATTAATCAAGTAAATAAAATCTTATTATATTTATTAATCTCTTACTCATTAATTATTATTTATTCACAATAATTATTAATCAACACATTATCAATTAATTACCCATAATTGCAATTAATTAATATGTTCAAATCCTGCCACTATATTCAAATAAATTGAATATTTAATTATTAATAATCCTATAAATTCTTGGATAGTAAAGTTTTAGGGTTAGTCCGCTAATTTAAATAAACCATTAGTGACTCCTTTTAGTCATTTCATAAATTCACATAACCACATAAGGTTTAAATAAACTCACAAAACTAACTCATAAAAATTTAAATCACATATTTATTTAATAAGGAGTTTAAAATTCACGGTCATTATAATTAACCCTTAAACTTAACATTTTTTTTTCAATATAACCCACAAACTCTATTTTTTTTCTCTTTCCCAATTGACCTTTGAACTCTAATAATTGGACAAAAAATGCCCTTTAAACTAACTAATGTTGAACCATGATTAACCAATACTGAAGTGGCATGACACATGGCATATGACATGTAAATTAAATAATAATATAGTTATATTCTAACTATCAATTTATTTTATCAAAAAGTATTTATCAAATTAAGAGAAAAACTTAATCTCTCAAATCAGTTCGTCATCTTTATCTCCGGGCTCTAGCCCCCAAACTTGGGCATAGTTTCTTTCCGGTCAATAGCGAGGCGTTAGTACTTTTTGTTACGGTGGAGCTCCAATTCATGGCATAGGCCGTGCCAAGGAGCTACGCTTTGTAGGTGTAGATCTGTGATTGTTTATTCCTCATCAAAACTCCAATTAATACTCTCTTCCCAATTAAAAGCCCAAACAATATAAAAGATGAAATTGAAGATTTTACCAAATTAATCCTCAAATATACTTTAAGAAACTCAGGTTAGTTCTTTCAACTCCATTGAACAACAAGATCCCCAATTCCTACAAAACCAAGCACATGCATCACCATTGATGTCCCATTGTCGATCATCTGGAGACCACAAAGCCAATTCCACCCGCAAATGCTGCAACTGCTTTGACGATGCCTCCATTTCAAGCGAAAAGATCTCTGAGGAGCACGAGCTAGGGGGAGGCACCCTGTCATCGAGGGTTTGGAGAGGGTCTAGGTTTGGTTACAATGGCTAGATGATGTGGGTACGACAATCAGAGGTGTGGGTACGATGAGTGGAGGGGTGATTGTATTTCCACATCTTCATTTAAAAGGTGTGGTGCAATAAGCAGTTACTTGGTGGACGATGGATTGTGGGTATATGTTAGTTTTTTTGTTTTTGTTTTATTTATTTTGTATTTTTGGTTTCTTTATATCTTTTGTTATTTTTATTTAACTATGCCTACATTTATATATGTTAATATGTATTAAATACACAATATATCCCGTTCATATTATGCAAGCCTCATTTTATAGAACTTATTTTTTTATCGTCAATTTAAGGTTTTTGTGGTTACCATTTTAGATAATCTTTTATTTAAAAAAGTAAGATTGATGTCAACAAATAAATAATTACAGATTTATTTATTTTACATGTCATCTGCCACATATGATGCCAACTCATCACTAGTTAACCATGGTTCAACATTAGTTGGTTTCAAGGAATTTTTTTGCCCAAATATTAGAGTTGGAATGTTTTTTGTGAAAAAAATAAGCTCATGGGTTAAATTGATAAAAGGTGTTAAGTTCAAGGGTTTTTTGGGTCATTAAATCATTTTATGTGTCTGCCACTTGTCAGAAATGTCCATGTACACCAATGCTTAAACATTTAGAAGTGTCAAAATCAGTTGATCTGCCTGGATTTTTTAGAAGTAAATCACATGAAGCTAGGGGTTTATTCTCGAGGCATCACTAGGTGTGAAATCTGCTTGACGAGGCATTGAGCAACAAACAGGGATTATAGTCAACTATTCAAGCGATAAGGTGTTCGCAATTGCTTACCCTTTGTTTTAGTCTCGGTATTACTTTAACACCTTAATTATTCCTCCTATAGTCTTTAGTTAGTATATCTTTCGATTATTATTAATGTCCGACACTGCTGCCATTAATAACATCTGTTATGTATTATTAGATTTGTTTGTTTGGAATAAGTTTATTGATTCATGTAATACCTCTGCCAGTAGCATCAGTTGTGTAGTAGGTATCGATTACTTCTTTTGATTTCCCACTCGTCTATTACGTGAATGTACACATACACGTATTCACTTAATCAACAATCATGGATTCTCAGATATCTCTTTGTTCTCATTTTTTTTTGTTATTTGTATAAAATGTAGGGCCATCTCATAAAGAACCCTAGTACACAGAGGGCCAAAAGTTTGCTTGAGATACCAGCTACTCATCGTATCATTATAAGTGGTACACCCATACAAAACCATCTTAAGGTACTTTGTGGCATCTGTTTGCTTTTTTAATATTTTGCAATATACTTTTCTACTTCTTGCGTACAAGTAGTTTATGATTGCACGAAAACATATAGGAACTTTGGGCCTTGTTCAGCTTTTGTTGTCCTGAGCTTCTAGGTGACAAGAAGTGGTAATACTCTCTTTACTATAAATGACATTTTTTAGATTTTACTTCTAGGAGAAACTATTATTGTCTAATTCTGTTTTAGGTTTAAGGAAAAGTACGAGTCTGCCATTCTTCGTGGAAATGAGAAAAATGCGTCTGATAGGGATAAGCGTATTGGCTCAGCTGTTGCAAAGGTGATGATTTGGTTGAGACATTTAGTTTATTTATTGTATTTTGAAAATATGAAAAAATATGGTTGCACCATTGCTCCTAATTTCTTTTTGACGTGTAGTTTGAACTATGTTGAACATCATAAGACAATCCTCATGTTGACTTATTATATCTTCCCTGTTCTGTTTCTTGGAATTGAAAGAACATGTTTTTAGAACTTAGTTTTTATAAACTCGCAAATTATGTAATATTTACATAGTTGGCTGCTAAGTTTTGACTTATTCATTTTTCTCAAAGCCAAGGCCAAATAATTTTTTTTGCTGCATCATACCTTTTCTTCACATTACCTTTATGCACATTCCAGTTATATTTTATTACTGGACAGTTAAATTGTATTCATACCTGTCATTGCTGGTGCACAATTTGGTAACCGTTTCCAAATTATGCTTCCCATGCCTAACAACAATTTAACTTTATAATTAAGAGTGCAATTGATAATTTTCTTTTATATAATCATAAACTTCACAGGATTAGGGTAGTTAAATATTCAATTTCTGATTGTAACTTAACATGATATTCATCATGAATTATAAGTTTTGTTAGTTATAACATATTGGCTATGCCTTATAAGTAGCTGTAGAGGTCAAGTTTATTGTTTTTTCAAAAACAAAATTTATATTTGATATATTTGATAGAATATTTAACAAAGACAAAATCGATAGCAGCATAAGTTTTGTGAAATGCTTGAGTAGCGTAAGTTTCGTTGCCATGTTAACAACTTCAACAATATTATACTCATAATGTAGTCTTGGATATTACTTTTAAGCTAACATATGTTGTTTCCTAGATGCTCAAGTAATGCTTTATTTATTTATTCTTTTCAGACTTTAATGTGATAATCTCTCCCACTACTGCAAAATAGCCTCCCAAGGGATATAAGTCACAAAGCTTAATCATCTATTAATAGTTTGATTTTCTTTTTGATAGGAGTTAAGAGCACGTATTCAACCTTATTTCCTACGCCGCTTAAAAAATGAGGTATTTCGTGAAGATGATGGCACAAACACTGCCAAGCTTTCCCAAAAGCATGAGACTATAGTGTGGTTAAGATTGACTAGATGCCAGGTACAAGGTCTTCAAGTCAATCTGTTCTTTAAACTTCCCATTTCAACTTTTATATTAGAAAAAATGATGATTTATTAGTCTCATAGTTATTCCTTTGTTTTTTGGGGTGTAGCAACAACTGTATGAAGCTTTTTTGAAGACTGAGCTGGTTGTTTCAGCCTTTGATGGCTCTCCACTTGCTGCGCTAACGGTAGTGTTACTAGTCGAGCTTTTCCTATTATGCTGTACCACTGGCTTGTTGAACCACTGGTTTGTCGAGTACTTAATATTTTTATCATAGTTATTTATTCAAACTATCTGGATATTGATTCTAATATGTATTCATGGGTTTAACAGCGAATTTATTTCAGCTTTTTTCATTAATGAGGTATCTCGCGTGGTTACCTGTGTAAAGTCTGATTATTATCCTTCATGGTGTCAGTCTACTAAAAAATGTGTTTTACTCAAAAGTTGAGATTTAGTGCCATAGCGGGAAAATATTGTAGCAGTTTCTTTAGGATATCCAGGGAGTAATAGACTGATCACAGATTGCTATATTTAATTGTACGAGTTGTCTTTAATGTTAAATAAAATTATACTCCCTCCGTCCCAGGTAGGACTGAGCAAAAAACAGATATAACTGAAAAGTCGAACTGAACAAAAATTTTTTTAATTGAAATTTCTTGATAATTCGGTTATATCCAAATTTTTATCCAGTTTTCAGGTTCGGGTTTGGTTTTTGAATTTAAGCTGTTCGGTTAATAGAATAACCGAATAAGATCTTAAAAAAAAAATAATGCTTCAAAGTTAAAACAATAATCTGATCTCTTCACTCTCTATTTCTCTAATCTCTATCTCTTATCTTAGATCTTGACTCTCAACAACCCTTAGATATTTCACTCTCAAATGAGAAGTATGATCTCTCATCTCTCTCTGCCATAAGTCCCTAACCCAAAAGCCAACCTCCTCAGCATCTGGCCATCCATAGTTCCAAAATCAGCCGCCTATGTATTACAGTATTACCACTAGCAACCATCGCCTTAGGCTGCCGCGCCTCCTCAACAACAGCAACACAAGCCCCAAATCCCAATACACAGCTGCCACGGCCCAGCTAGCTAGCGCCGACGAGATCTGCACACTTTGGATTGGAGATCTTCAGTTTTGGATGGATGAGAATTTTCTTCACAGTTATTTTGCTCAATTTGGTCATCTTTTCATTTCCTTTCTTTTTTATTTCTCTTTTTTTTTTTGGGTAATACACATGTAGTCTGGACTTTTTCCTTGTGGTTTATGTACTAAAACATGAATTTTGTGGTTATCAAATTACCTTATTATTGGAAAAAGTAAAAAAGTAAAAGAAACATAAACCTGGATCCCCTTCTTCAGATTTTGGAAACTCTGTGAGTATAAAAATTCTATTCCTCTAAAGGTGTAAAATTGTGTAGTGTCTCAATTTCGGCTATTAATAGAAATACCTGAATTGTAAATTCGGTTTTCGATAATTCGGTTATTGCTAAATTCGTTTAGTAGTTCGGATAGTGAAATTAGGAATATTTCGGATAGTTCGGATAGAAATACCGAAATGCTCATCCCTAGTCCCAGAATAAAAGTTTTGGTGGACTTTTCATGCATATTAAGAAGAGGAATGAAATGATAAAATTACCCATAATAATGTCATTAATCATTTCTAATGTAGGTGAGAGAGTGACCTTTCTAGCTTTTTTGTTCAAAATATTTTCAGTACATAACTAATTATGCTTATTGAATATGGAGAGAGAATTATAATAAAAAAAATATGAGATATTTAATGTTAAAGGTATAATAAGAAAAATTGTGTAAAAGTTTGGTTATTAAAGGAAAATGGACATTTAACACGGGACTACTCAAAATAATAATAAGGACTTTTATTCATGGAACGGAGGGAGCAATACCTAATAGTTTTAGGTGATTAGTTTCTTCAATTGAGTTAAAAAATACCATTTTTTTTCTTTTTAATTTTTTAAATACTTTGATTAATAGTAGACTTCCCAAAAATAAAAATAAAAAAGCGCAAATATTTTTTAAATACTTTGATTAATAGTAGACTAACCAAAAATAAAAATAAAAAGCACAAAAAGACCCGCGAGGAGAAGTCAAATTTGTTCATTTAAAATAGGCTTAATATTTCCCTTTATTTACTTGTGCCAATTTATGTATTCAGTTGTTTAGGACCTTTAGGTAGACCTTGTTCCTTAAACAGCAAAATAATCAAGTAATAGTTATTTATTTATTTTTGTAGATTTTAAAAAAGATATGTGATCATCCACTGCTCTTGACAAAAAGAGCTGCTGAAGATGTACTAGAAGGTTTGGATTCAATGCTGAACCAGGCAGAACATGGCGTGGCTGAAAAATTAGCAATGCACATAGCAGATGTTACTGAGAGATTTGATTTTGTAGAGAAGCATGACGTCTCGTGCAAAATTTCTTTTATATTATCTTTACTGGTTAGAATTCCATACATTATATTGAACTTTGAGATCTATAGTATCATGTTGCTTTTTTGTGATATTCTGGTGCTCCTTCACAGGCTAAGTTAATCCCAGAGGGTCATAATGTTCTCATTTTTTCTCAGACTCGGAAGATGCTTAATCTTATTCAGGTTATTTTCGAATCATTCTTACCTAGGTTAATTTCAAATCATCTATTATTCCCAGAAATAATACTTACGAAAAATTCCAAAGATTGATATTGTTAATGTTATATACACATGCACACACACATCATACATGTGTGTATATATATGCATATACCTTATGTTGTAGGGATTGAACTACACATGCAAACTGGCGAAGGGATTCACTAGAGATTCAGGTGCGGCGAATTCTTCATATTTGTCTCGGAGATTCATTCAGAGTAGAATCCCAAAAAGTTGACCAAAAAGTATTCTAAAAATCGTTAGGTGAACCTAGGCGGCGGAGGGTGCGACTAGGCGTTTCTCTAGGCGGATTAGGAGTTTCCTTAAGCGGTCTCATTTATTTATTTTTCCTACTATACCTACATGTTATACTATATAAAACATATAGTAGACGTAATGTTTTTAAATATTACATGAAACATTACTTAAAAAACAATCTTTTAAGACTTAACAAATTCATTTTAAGTATTGTAGAGCATCAAAGTATAGGTCTGATTCTGCCTTAATAGAGGCCTTGGTGCCTAGCCAACTCGAGAAGGTAGAGGACCGCCTAGGTCCGATAAGCAAGGATTAATCGGACTTAGGCGGAGATTTTTAGAATACTAAATTAGTTGCTCTCCTATAGCTTTATTACTCTCCTATGGTCTCTCTTCTTCTCTCTTCTATTTTCTTCTGTGCCCTGCTTTTTTGTATTTGATAATTTGTAGATTTGTGCGTGAGTATTGTTTTGCTGCATTATGTTTTGTTAAGTATCCATACATTTCTTTTTCATTATTATACCCACCATGCCACTGTTTGTAGCATGGTGGGTTTGGGCCCATTTTGATACAGTCTATATAAAATTAAGTTTGCTATTTGTATTTGTTCCCGGAAGATATTAGGTCAAGTCTATCCATAAATAAGAATATACAATAATTCAATGTTGTAAAAGGCGCTAGGCGGGTGGCCGGAGGGGGCGCTAGGCGGGCGGCCGGAGGGGGCCTAGGCGGGGCCTGGGCGGGGGTCTAGGCGAGATTTTTTATTTCAAGCCAATTTTAATATTTTATCTAACATTTATCCAAACAAAATAATAATATAAAGCAAAACAATTTATAATAAAGATAATAAAGGTATTTGCTTGAAGTTCAAACACATATCTATATTGTTAATGTCAAAGTTCAAACACAAGCATGTAATTGTTCAAAGTTCAAACATATTTTTAACGTATTGCTTTTATTCATAAACAAGATTGCTATTAAATAATAAAATTTTAAATTTCAAGAATTTAATTCAATATTAAAACTTAAAAAACTAAACATAAATTTAAGAATAATATTGAATTAAATTAAATATTACGTATGTATCATCATTTATATAATTTAAAGTTGGTACAAGATCAAAAAATTACAACTATAATAAAATTATCCATTTTGATTTGATATTGTTCACTTCTTGTTGTTGTGATTTGATATGCTATAATATGTATTATGAATATGGTGAATCATTAGAAAAATAAATATATCAAGATTTGGTTTAGTAGTTATTAAAATAAAATAAAAAAACTTTTCGCCTAGATCCCGCCTAATTTTTTAGAGGTTTTTTTTTGCCGTCTTGGACCTAGGTGAGGTATCAGGAGAGCCTAACACCTAGGCTAGACGTCAAGGAGGGGCCTAGCACCTAGGCGGGGTGCCAAGGGGGGGCCTAGCGCCTAGGCGGGGCCTAGGCGGACCTAGGCGGGGCCTAGGCGGACCTAGGCGGGGATTTTTAGAACACTGCAATAATTTACTAATAGTCTTTAAGTCTTAATGTCTTGTTCAACATCAACCCGTAACTCTAGAATGTAAAAACTTGTAATTTTGACTCGGTAACATTACAATCTAAGAGCATAAATAGGACTCTACTAAGCATATAACTCATAGTTTTAAGGCAAAGGCGCAAGGCAAGGGTCACATCTCATCAAATTATGGCGGACAACCTCAAAAAATGCAAAAACATGTATACGGTGCCATATTTCCAACAATAAAGTATGTTGTGATACAAATTGATAATATATGCCACTAAAACTTAAGAAAGAAAAAAACAGGGGAGGTAATAAGAGAGGGAGAAGGGGATTGATAGCAAAGAGGAAAATAAAAGAAAAAAGGTGGGGGGGGGGAGAAAAAGGAAGAAGATGAAGAGGGTGTTTGGGGGGGGGGGTTGGGGGGTATAGGAGAATAAAAGAAGATGAAAAAATATTACTTGAAGCCTAGGCCCAAAATGCGTGCAAGACTTTGAACGCACCTCGAATATGATAAAACTTTATTATTTAAGGTCCTGAGTTGGCTAAGATATGGAAAAGATCCAAATACTTAAATTGGTTCTCGAAAAGTTTTTTCCATGATAATTGGATAATTAATTCTTTTAGATTTGGATTTTTATACTATATTTGGCATTGGAAAGGGAATTGAAATTTTGTTTGACCCTTTTGCATCAAGGTTCAAGGAAAGCCATTATTCATATGTTGTAAACTTGCATTAACTTTTCATGGCATCATAAATTAATTTTAGCATGAAAACTGAATTTTCTATTTTTCTTTTGTACTCAGGACTCTCTAGAATCCAATGGTTATGAGTTCCTGCGCATCGATGGTACCACCAAAGCTAGTGACAGACTGAAAATTGTTAATGTTTGTGCTCTACCTGGAATACATAGTTGTACTATGATTGTATTTTATGCTCTGATATTTACTTAGATTGATTACAGGATTTCCAAGAGGGTAATGCAGCTCCTATATTTCTCTTAACTTCTCAAGTTGGCGGGCTAGGACTTACTCTTACAAAAGCAGATCGCGTGATAGTGGTTGATCCAGCTTGGAATCCAAGGTAAATGTTGAAAGATTTCATTCATGCATGTTTCTTGGACTTATAAATAAGTTAGGTGCTGGTTCTAAGACGTCATAAAATGCTTTGCAGCTTGATTGTCATTATATGCCCTTTCATCAAACTTCTTTTATGCAGTTTCCTGATTTAAAGTCACCATTTCTTCAATTAATTCTATATAACAGATTATTAAAAGAATGTCTCAGAACATATTGTTTACAAATATGTGCTCAGAAATAAAGAAACCTACTAAACAAATCTATTGAGTTATGAAATTTTAGCTGATGCTCTGATGACTTGGGCGATGTGCTGAATCCATAGTATTGTTTGAGAATAAAAGTCAATATGAGCTTCGTGTAATTATTTTTATATTTAATTTAACTTGGAAACAATAATTTTTCATGTGGTAGTGGACAGTTGGGCGTAGACCTGTAAATATAAATCTATTCACCCCCGTTCTGCCTAAATTTTCAACTCAAATTCCTGAGATGAATCAGTTCTACTAATGGAAGATGCTCAAATTAGCTAAACTCTAGTTATGGTGATTTTGAACGCACGTCAAACTCCTTACAATGATTTTCAAGGTTTTAAATATGCTTTTATCTCCTAGTAATCAAGAGTAGAAAAGGGCGGTTTGCCATGTTTGATTTGAAACAGAAATACATCTGTAAGGTTTAAGCTCACTAAAGATCAAGGGTAACTTTGTGATATTAATCCTTACATTCACATTCTTGTTTTCATTAATTAATAGTTGAACTCTTTCAACTGACCTGATCAGTTTAATCTTCTTAAAATTGTATTTTACAAGTTATAAATTTTTCTCCCCTTCTGCTGTTGCTATGTTCTAAAATTGTTTAACCGGTTACCTTTGATCAATTTAATCTTCTTGTTTTGCTGTTGCTATATCATTGTTATTATAGTGGACATAGTATGTGTTTTCTCTGTCCGTTATTCATCGTGGTTCTTGATTTGATAAAAATTAGTAACTGCACATGCATAATGTCAAATTGAAGAACTGACAGGTACAAGTAGAGCTTATATAGACTAAATTAAAATTTAAAATATCCTTAATATGTATTTCAGGTGAATTAGAAATAAAGATGAAGAATTTAATTAACTGCAATTAAAATTTAAAAATAATAACTAAACTAACTAAAAGATGAAAATTTGAATCCACTAAATAATAAACATAACAAATAATCCAATCTCTTCTATTTTTATAACTCAAATTACGCCACTTGTTTGGTGTACATAATTTGAAAAATAAAACAATTAAGTCCAATTAAAAATTAACTATGGTTTTGATTTTGTTTTCCTTTAATTTAGTAATTTTACAATTAAGGTGGACAATCGTAGACTATGAAAATTTAAAGAAATAATCCATCAAAACTTCTTCGAGCAAACATGAATTCTAAACCTCTTAATTAATTTAAAATCACATAAGAAGTATCAAAAGAAGGTATTTCAATAACGAAACATGAAGGAAAAATTAATTAGATATTAAAACACAATTAATAGAAGAGACAAAAAATATTGTCATGAATAGTTATTTAATTTCATCTTCATCCTAGATTAAATAAATTAGTTAGACATGAAAATAAATAAACTAACTAAGATAAAAAAGAAGATTAAAAATTAAATAAGAAAACTCCCATTATTAACGATTCTCCAAAGAGCGTACAAGTTATTTAATCTACTCTTACTTCTAACCTAAACTAATACATATAACCCTAACACGTCCAAATCTCTCTTGGTACTGCTCTATTTATAGGA
Source organism: Panax notoginseng (assembly GCA_016801055.1). Lineage (NCBI taxonomy): Eukaryota > Viridiplantae > Streptophyta > Magnoliopsida > Apiales > Araliaceae > Panax > Panax notoginseng. Next base: position 88,996,167 of record CM029012.1, read on the forward strand.
TACTCCTCTATTTATAGGAGTAAGGCTTAAATTCTTTTCCATGTAGAAATCAACTTTTTAGTGGCAATCAACTTCCTTCGAAAAGATCTTCTGGATGAACTTTCCTTTCCTTCATTATGAAGATTTGACTTGCACACCAAGATTGTTCCACTTCTTTCCTTATTGTAGGAATCTTCTTAGCACTTTCCTTCCATGAATAGGGGTATTAAATATTGTTTGATCACCAAGATTTGAGTTTATTGTAACAAAATATTAAATCCTACAAAATAAATGAAAACATATTAATTAAATAAATTAATATAATACAAAAGACAAAATTAGGGATAATAAATTGCATGAATTATGTGTCTATCAGTTCCGAACTAATCCCTAGGAATGTAATGGTGGTTATTTGATATACAAATTCAATTTGTGCCTTGTTTTTGCAGTACGGATAACCAAAGTGTTGATCGCGCATATCGTATAGGGCAGAAGAAGGATGTCATAGTCTACAGATTGATGACGTGTGGCACTGTTGAAGAAAAGATATATAGAAAGCAGGTTAAACATTTTCTTTAATTTCTGTATTTTGGTCTAATTTTTCAGTGCCTCGTTTTGTAAGTTAATGTGCTGAAATGATAAAGGCATAACAATGACATAAGTTTCATTGGTTGCCTCAAAACTATCAAACAGCTGTATGCTATGTCATGGGAATTTAGAATCTATTCAATCCTCAATTTTAACAAGAATAATAATTCAGAAGGATTCACCTTTTGAGTCCTTGCTTATTTTGTTTTTGATTCAAACTTACTTTTTTTAATAATTATTTGAGAACTGACTGGCTTTCATGTTATGCCGAACATTTTGACTTTCGATAAATGAGGCTTTTGCCTCAAGGCTCTTAACATTTATATTGAATCTTTATTTGGTAATGGTTCTTAATGAGATAACACTAGTTGCCTGCGTGTTGTCCTAAAAAGAAAATATCACATTGGTCAGGGATGCTAGTCGTTATTTATTCTATGTCCATTTTTTCTGTCATCCTATTTCATATTTTTGTCAGTCATGATATATTTTGACTGCTGTATAGTTTATGATATAGATATTCAAGGGAGGCTTGTTCAAAAGTGCAACTGAGCACAAAGAACAAATTCGATATTTCAGTCAACAGGTATGTACTCAGAAGGGTCAAGTCCTTTTTCATTTTGGTTGTTTTCTAGTTTAAGTCTGTTTGATATATTTATTCATTTTTCTTTTATTAGTTGGTGCAAGTAGTTATTGAAGGCTTTGACCATCTCCTGGGAATAATGTTTGGTCCTTGCATTAATTTTTCAGGATCTTAGGGAGCTTTTCAGTCTCCCAAAACAAGGTTTTGATATTTCTCTCACTCAACAACAATTGCATGAAGAGCATGGTCAGCAGCATAAAATGTAAATGATGCTTTTTATCTTTAGCTTTGGTTAATTTTAGGAAATACTGATTCATTTTGTTGTGAAGTGTTGATGCGGACGACGAGTCCAAAGCCAAGAAGAAAAATCTATTTATTTTATGAATGTTATATTATAAGAGTAATTGATGTAGTTATTTGAATATTTATTTATTAGTGGGGATTTAGGATATTTAATAGCGATTAGGATTTTAATATTAGTAAGATTATATTAGGCTTTAGTACTTTTATTATTCTCTAAGTTATATTAGGGTTTTGAGCATTTATAATACTATGCAATCCCCAAAAGTTAGTTAGACTATTGAATTATTGAAGATTATTATTACTACACATTTTCCTTCGTTCTTTTTAAAGTGTGTAGTAATTAGACTATTGAATTATTGAAGATTATAATATCAGGGTGTGGACCGTGTGGTGTGCGAAGCGTCACCCAAGTTCACTTTTCCTTCATTCTTTTTTAATTTCCAAAAAATATTCATGTTTGAATCTTGTCCTACATCAGGTGCCTTCAGTAATTAGTTGTACTACCTCTGTCCAGAAATGGTAAGTCTTACTTTCTTGGTGACCGTTTACATGTACGAAGAATTGCTTTGGACGCGATTGAGCATAACTTTTTTCACGGATGAAGGGTGATCAACCTCAACAAGAGCTCAACTTAGTTTAGACTTTTGTGTTGTGCATTCATGTCCTCTTGTTCTTTCTCATCTTAAAGTACCATAACTTAATCCTTATTGATAAAATACTGATAATTTATGAAATTTGATTTTTTATCTAGGAGGAAACAAGATTATTTCAGCATGTTTCTACCTCAGCTAGTTTATAGTAGATTCTGGAGATCACCTTATTCATGACAGCTACTGAGACCTCTATGGTAGTTTTTGTTCTATAGATCTTCTCGAGTCTTATGGATTTCCAGTATAGCAATTTTACTTAATAATGCTTTAGTTTAATTTGTTCTGATATTGACGACAATGAATTAGATTACTTCTTGTGTTGTTTTATTTCATGCAAGTAAAGAGAGAGTATCTCCTAATCACAAAGTCGTTCCACAGAGCGGCATCACTCCTCACTAAAAAATAAAGAGTCAAAACACACAATCTCATGACCCTCACGGGGAAGTGCCCCTAAAAATTAACCCTATATTTGCCACGGTGGGGTAGTGGATTTACCCAAAGAGGGGCTGTTGCAGATTAGTATGGGTATGGTTTAGGTTTAGTTATTAGAAAAAGGTTTTTGTTAGGTTTTAATATTTAGGGATTGGGCTTTAGTGAATAAGCGGCATCACTGCCTGCATCAGCAGGGGGTGTACATCTTGTGGACCCTTATTTCTAATGTATTCAATCAATCAATACAAAGCTGAAATTTTGCTGCTCTTTTGTTGTTATATTTGTCGATTTTTAAGTTCATATGTCACTAAAACAAACGGAAAACCGTCCAACACTTCTCCTTAATTGGATAGTCATTAACATTAATCTATCTTTGCTGTTTTCTTCATGAACTTGCAGTGATGACAATTACCCTCCTTTCTGGATTCACGAGTTTGTCTATGTAAATGTAACTTTGTCTTTCTCATAAAATTCCAGTATCTCACGTGCTTCTATTTAGTTAGCATTTCCATGTGTATGTTTATCTTCACTGTGACCAGTACATGTCCGAATGTAAAACCACTATCTTAATCTTATGATTTGCTTGCATATGTATTTGTCTATGTTTGAATATGTACTAAATTTTTTTCAAAACTATAGGGATGAGTCACTCGAAGAGCACATAAAGTTTCTGGAATCACTAGGTATAGCTGGGGTTAGTCACCACAGTTTGCTTTTCTCAAAGACAGCACCTGTAGCAGCCGTGCAGGAAGAGGAGGCAATTGCAAGGTGACTTGCTTTGAATTTAGTTGCTAATCTCGCAAGTGTCATGAGCTGTATTTGATGGGATCGTAATGGGCTCCATGGGATGTGCATGAGGATTTATATATTTGATAAACATAGGTGCATGTTTAGGCCCAATGAACAGACTATGGCTTTATTGACATTATTTAAAATTTAGTAATTTAAGTAATGTCTCATATTGGACTTGTACCATCAAGGTTATTTATTTTTTTGGCTTAAATATAAATTATTACTCTAAACTATTGACTTTTTTCCATTTCGGTGATTGACCTTTCAATTTTTTTAGTCAGGTCATTAAGCTAGAAATTTTTTCCTCTTTAGTTCAATTGAACTTGCCACGTCATAAATTAATGACGTGGCTTAAACACGTGACATGTAAAAGCTGATGTGTATTCAAATTGTAATTAATTTAAGACTTAAATATTAATTACTACATCAAATTATTGATTTGTTTCCATTTTGGTGATTAAACTGTTGTGATATCTATATATTTTTTAATTTGTTAATGATAATTATTTGTTTTACTATTGGGTTTTCAAATTTAGATATTAATGATAGTGCTAATAATATTTTTATTATTACTTGGTTTTTATCTTTTTAAAAAAATCACGTCTTAAATTAGATTTTTTCATTTTAAAAATATGTTAAGCTTGTATTGTTAAATTGTAATGTTATATAACATTTATGCCCTCTTAATTTTTATAAAATAATTTAAATTTATAATAAAATGAGTCTTCTTTTAATACATTATCAGTCACATCCTATGTATTATTGTCATGTTATTAATATACGATGTGACAACTTCAATTGAATTAAAGTGGAAAAATTTAACAGTTTAATCACTTAATTGAAAAAAAATTAAAAGGTCAACCACCGAAGTGGAAATAGATTAATAGTTTGAGGTAATAATTTATATTTAAGTCTTAAATTAATTACAATTTGAGTATTTATCAGCTTTTACATGCCACGTGTTCAAGTCACATCATTAATTTTTGACGTGGCAGGGTCGATTGAACCAAAGTGAAAAAAATTGATAGTTTAATAACTTGATTGAAAAAATTGAATGGTCAATCACTAAAGTGGAAAAAAGGTCAATAGTTTGGGGGTAGTAATTTATCTTTAAGCCTGTTTTTTCATTGTGTTTGGTGCCTATTTAACGTCTTTAGACTGTAATGGTTGATTAGCTTTGTTGCATTGATAATATTGAAATCATCCTAACCCTTTGTACCTATTGTCCCTCTCATCTACCTTTTTTCTACTATACTTCCTTGTCCTCTTTACTCCTTTGTCACACTATTCCAATTCTTTTTCATCCTTTTCTTTACCTTGTACTGCTTCTTTCTTTCCTTTTTTGGGATAATTTCTCCCCATCTAAGAAGCAAGGATTCTTCTATAGGTTGACAAATCGCCTCTAATTGAAATACATACAAATCCCTAGTGCAATATACCATACATATTAATACTCCATTCCAAAAAGAGTCATTTGTAAAAAGTTTTTGTTCCAGTCATCTCTCTATTGATGATATATAAAATGACAATGTTCTCAGTTTAACAATACAATTTCACTACCATGACACCATTACTAAACGAAACACTCATTATATTTAAGGATAAATATGGAAGAAAAAGATATCCTTAATGTTTGCAAATTTTGCAAATGACTCTTTTTATGAAACGGAGGCAGTATAATGTTTTATGCATTAAGACTATCAATGAAATTAGTGTAAGAATCTTCGAACCCGATTCTTGCTTAGCTCTCTGTCCTCATGGGATGGCAAACTTTGCTCAAACCCACAAAACCTTGTTATCATTATTTTGCCAAAAGCCCCAAAGTGTGATATGCTGAGAAATCTTCAAAGAAGAGGCATAACTTAGCCACCTCATATCTCCTCTATATCTATCTAATCAAACTTTCACTCCCGGTCTGCTTCTGTATCTCACTGAAGTATTTACATGTATGTGTATATGATCATTTCCAGGTACAATTTGATGATCTATTTGGTCAGCACATGTTGACTACCTTTCTTTTGTGTATTACTTTTATTAGTCTTATCATTAACCTTTTGTTCTGGATTGACAATGTATGTGACCGTGTTTATTGAATATTGTGCAGGGTAAAGCCTACTAGATTCGTGGGGAACTCATCTTCTTTCTCTTCTGTTGAACGTGATACCGATGGGTATGGCAGTAGAGATTCATTCTACTCATTGATGATATAAATTTCATTTCTTTGGTAGTTTATATATTTATTTATGGGTTAGAGAATTTTATTTTGATCAGATCCCAGTATGCATTCAATCCAAAGGATGTTAAATTGCACACAAAAAGTTCTTTTGTAAGCCATGCAAGTTCACCAACTGAAACAGATATTAAAGAGAGAATCAAGCGGCTATCTCAAGTTTTTGCAAACAAGGTAACATTTTCTTTAGAAGTGTTGACAACTCCTTTAGTTTGGTGATGCTCCTCAATAGGCAGTTTATAGGAACTGCTTGGACTGAAAAGCACTAAAATTTGACATCCCAAACATTTGATTTTGGCCTAGCTGTCTATGGCTATCAGTAGAGGTCATATAGCTTCATCTCTAGCAAATAGTCAACATTCAACCCAATAGTATGATAAATCGTGGAAGGATAGGGGATTATCTAAATTGGGACTGAACTGATTAAGATGTCTTGTTAGTGTAGTATGTCTTGAGTACAATTCAAAGAAAATCATATTTGAGGAGTACAAATAAACATCAATTTTACCCATAGTGGACCCCATATAAGTTCACTAATGGATCGTTCTTCCTTAAAACTGGTGGACCACTAGTATTTATAGCACATTTTACATTTGACTTCTGTACCAATTCCACCCTTTGGTTGGTAGACATTCTGTTTTGAAATACCCGGGACACTTTTTGGAGGATGGTGATGGTAGATCCCTTATTAAAAGCTAAGCACTGTCCATTATCTCAGCTAAAGATTGTTTATGGACTCAAATATTTCTTTAATGATTATTTGAGAATTAGCTGAAAACTCTGTCAAGTAGGAACCTATTGTATTTTGAAAGCTTTTATCCAAAATCTTAAGAAGCTAAGGGCAACGGTTTCTCAGCTTCTGAGGAAAAAAGTAATATACCACTATTTTTGATAAAACTTCTCAAATCTTTCGAATTGGAGCTTGCTGCTGTTCTTGTTGATGCTTTACTTCAAAGTTTGTTACAATTTCTTTGTTGTGGACAACCTATTTGCCCTCATCACATTTATTGGATTTCAAAGTGGGGGGGCAACCCACTTAAAGTAATAATATCTTGTCTATGCCCTTGTCTGTACGTTCAAAAACATTGTCCTAGATCATATATACATTTCTGAAATGCATTTATATGTATTATCCTATACCATTAAATGAATGAATGAATTCAACTGTGAATAAATTGACTGCAATTGGCTCAGCTTTCCAAATTTGGTAATGTTATGCTTATTTCCTTTTGAAATTAACAGTTTACCTTGTTTCTTATATTTTCTCAGGTTATGGTTTCAAACCTACCTGATAAGGGAGAAAGAATAAGAAGGCAAATTACGGAACTGCATCTGGAGCTTAGTAACATTAGCATAGAGACGAGAAATGAAAATGAAATCATTAATTTGGATGACATATCAGAATAAGTCAAGTACGTGTTAAATGTGTGATATAGAACAAGCAGTGAAGAATGCTAAACAGTTATATTTCAATTACTAAATATATTGAAATTGTTTCCTTTGTATATGCAACAATGTTGTGCTATCATGCATGAACCATGTACCTAACATTATTTCTTACAGGAATTTTCTATGGCCGAGTCATAATCTACTCACTATACTCTGATGTCATTTATCCTCTGTTGTATTCGTATTCTCAAATGAGTGACTTCGTCTATTTACTTTTTACTGATTGAAGATGAAGTACAAAGCAAAGGAAGTAAGGAGCAGATGACGAAGAAACTAAACTAAGAAAAGACACGAGCTTAAAGTTCTGTTTGGTCCTTTTTGGCCCCCATGCCAGTTATGCATTCTTCATTTGCAGCCTTCTGAATGCACGGGGTAATGGACCCTATTATAATTTTGTATCTTTGGATTAAAATCCCCTCTATTATACTTCTCTTTCGGTTTCTCTTAATATGTATTCAGTGACTTTAAATTTAGCAACTCAACAAAATTTGTCATAAATAAATGCTTCTTAATTTAATATTTATAAGCAATTGTTAACCACTAATTATTAATTCACTAATAAAAAAAATGCCAAAACATTACATTTGTAATATTTTTCATCAAATCATCACTCTCAATTGTACTTTAATTACCAAAACAAAACTAAGTTATTAGATTTGGATGATAAATAGAGTAGTTAGGTTTAGACGCTCAAAATTTGCACGCGTTTTCTCTAACAATGGTAGGAGGGCAATAATGTCATTTCATGTCGAGGTGAGGATGTCAAAATGAAGATTACAAAGCTCAAGACGATTACTTGGAAGCCACAAAATGATTTTTAAGTACTAGATTGCAAAAAGGAAGACGAACAATTAGCCCGTGTATTCAAAAGGATGTTTTTTTTATACCTTTTTTCTCATCCCATATTTGAAATTGATCAAATTTGATGCCATTGCTTAGGCCTTGAAAATAGCTTTTCGGATTGGGGTATAACATTTTCTAATTCATTTCGGTTTGACAGTTATGAACGTTTTAGTGCACGACACGAAAATTGACGGCGCAACACGAAAAATGAAGCACATGGGGCCCACCCGAGCTAGGTTGCCATAGGTGTGCCTGCGGTGCTGTAGGTAGACTTGCGGTAGGCCTAGCTCCCATAAATAATGTTTTTTTGCTTCATTTATTTGGAGAAGAAGGAAAAAAATAGAAAGAAAATGTGTTCTTTAGAGAGAAATTACAGAAGTAAGAAAAAAAACTCTTCCAAATTAGATCTTGATCTAGTTTTTCTCATCAAATCTCCCATCAAAATATATTCAAGCAATACATAGGAGGCTTAAAGAGGAAAAAACTCCCATTCCCAAGGTCCATTTCTCGTCTCTACGCTCATTTTAACTTGCATTTACGATAACGTTATTTGGGTTTTGTTTCGTTTATTTTGTTTTCATGTATAAAGGATCTCCTAGCATCCTAGATCATATCTAGCGGTGTTTGGATCCCATTTTGAGTTATGGGTAGTGTAGACATTCGAAATTTTATTTTCCTGATACTAACCTTGCAGAAGGGCAAAATTATCTTTTTATATTTCGGAGACAACCCCGAGGAATGGTTACAACAACCATTAACCATGGAGACAGCCCCGTGGAACATCAAATCAACTTGGGAGATAAACCCTAAGGAGAGACATAATCAACAGTAGTCAAAACCCCAAGATAACCCCGAGGGACAACCAAAAACCACACCATGTTAGGTTTTGTGAAGATCAAAGAAGCAATCAAATTGCAAAATTAGTAGAAGCAAAGTAAAATCAGATTTTAAAAATGTTTAAAAACCAATTATCCGGATCATCCTTTATGCATATTATTAATTAAAACGTAGAACAAGAAGTTATGGAATCATACCTGTTAATGCCAAGATCCTTTGCCACGTCCCAATCACGTAAGACGTCCTGATCCTGCACAGTAAATGCGATCAACACCACAAGCTTGACGGCTTCGACCGTCGGGAGATAGTTCAGGCGTGAGAGTCAATATCGGTGTTCACAAGGTTAACAATAGAGGATAAGATATTTAGTGTCTTGAGAGAGAGAGAAAAAATATCAGTTGTATGTGTACGTACCTTTTTATGAAGTCTTCCTTGCTAGGTTATACTCTCTTACCCGGTTTACCGTGCCACCCACTACCATCTGACACAGCCCCCCGCTCCTCAGCGATCTCTGCCGATTGCATGCAGGCTGTCACCTTTTTTCTCCACTGTGCATGCCGCCGGCCGGCTATAATCCCATCCACATTAATGATCTGCAGACCTTTGGCCAACAACCTTCCTTTTTCATCATTACAAGTCAAAGATAGAGATATTAAAAGAATTAGTGGGTCGACCCACTAGTTTGACCCGTTCTTGTGAGGACCCAACATGACTAAGATAGTGAATAGGCCCAATAACTTAAAGACTCAATAATAAAGACCCAATGGATTAATTTAATAAGTAGGCCCAATCCATTCGGCCCAATAGGAGAAATATCATGACCCAACATTGCCCCCTAGTTTTTTTTAAATAGGATATTTAATAGAAAACTATAAATGGTCCATGATTTTATAGGATTTGATAGGATCGAAATAAGCCCAAACTGAAATTCACCAAAGCCCAACCGGTGAAGGATAAAAAACAAAAATAAAACTGCAAAGATAGATTAAAATTGGAAGTCCAATTGAAGGGCCCAATCTGCTAGACGCTTGAGACTTAGCTCGGACGCCACTCTTTCAAATTCGTGATTATGACTATCCATTAAATGTGCCGCCCTCGTGTACCGTGTAACCGTCAGTATTAAAGATAAACTTTATCAAATTTGACAGTTTTACCTGCCAATTTAAATTTTGGACCTTTGAGCTCTCTTCTTCTTCCCGAAACTTTTCTTCCCTTCTTTGCAAAATCTCATCAATGGCTTCCCAAGATTCTGAACAAGGTTCACCTCTTCTAGTGACACCGATCAATGTCGTTCCACCAAATCCAAGCCCGAACAAGGGAGCCTCAAGCTCCAATTCGACAACTGCAACTCCTAGTAAGAATCCGGTAACGAAGCCCCTTCCCAACCCTTCTGCATTCTATAGGAGTAAGGAACGATACTCCCATGCCAACACTCCATCGATAGTTACAGAGATTGATTTGAAGAGGATTCGAACTCGTTGCCACATTCCGGATACCCATTTGGTGAGAGCTCCCAGGTATGAAGAACGAATGTATCAACGCCCTGAAGGATGGACGGCTGTTCCGGTGACCATCTTGGAGAAGGGGATTCAGTTCCCTCTCCATGTGTTCATAGTGACCATCTTAGGGTTTCTGGGTGTTGGGTTCGCCCAATTGGTGCCGAACTCTTACATTCATATCCTAGCATTCATCGCCTTCTGCCACGAGCTAGGTATCGAACCTACACTCGACTTCTTCTTTACCGTGTACAAGGTCGGCCAGTCCAGAGAGAAAGGATTTAAGGCCATAAGAAAGCATTCTTCGAAGACAGGAGAGAAGTTCGAGAGACGTTAGTTGGTTAACACTCCCTCGAGCAATAGGGGATGGCATGAGAGGTGATTTTTCGTCAAGGGACTTGAAATCACCTCTTTACCGAACTGGGCCACTGATGAGAAGACTTCTACTGACTTTGGAGACATTCCTGAAGAGCGTGAGGCCTAAATGATAGAACTTTTTGAAGATTTTCTGGAGGAGGAATGAAACTATGGACTTCTTTCCAAGCAGGCGTGGTTATACGACCACAAATGTAAGTACGGATTTAATTTATGAATATTTGAAAATTGATGTGATATGGATTCTGATGTAAAACTGTTAATCTTCTGTAGTAATTTTGATTAAACCACCGTCTTCGGAGGTGAAGGATTTGGAAGATTTTTCAGCTGGAAAGTCTACAGAAACTGTTGCCGAAACTCCACAACAGGAAGTCCCCTCCGAAGACAACCCACCTATTGGAACACACACTGCTGAACCCCCAATTCAAACAACCACTGTTGAATCTCAAACCATCGAGCCAGAAGCTGAAGAACCAATTCTTTCGGAAGAGGTCCTCCGACCTCGTCGAAAGAGGAGAGCCATCCGAAAACCCCGACCAATTTCCATCCCATTAGATTTCGAACCCCTCTCTGCACCTGAACCAATTATTAACCCAACACTTGTTCGAAGGAGTTTACTCGATCTTCCCGTAGACGATCATAAACAGCTTCTTCGACTCAAGAAATTAAGAACCAAGATCACCCCTCTGACCTTTGACGAACTCAGAGTGTCTTCTTCAACCCTAGTGGAAACTCGAGTTGCAAATGAAGAAGAGCAAATCGAACCCACTGCAATACCATCCCGAAAGAGGAAACAACCATCTACCAGCCACCCAAGTCTAACACCTGTACCTTCGCCAGTTCGTGACCCCACTCCAGTCCGATCTTCCTCCCCCGAGAATATATATATGGACCCTTCTCCACCTCGTGACAAACCCATGACTTCCCCCCCAAGGCCTTCATCACAGGAATTTCAGGATGATGCAATGGGAACACCGACCATGTGGTCTCGGTTCAACTCCAATTTCCCTTTTCAGCTCTTTGATGCCTTCGTTCGGGAAACCGACGATCATCGATTCGGTAATCATTCGAATGGGGACTTTCTTAATGAATGCATGAGCTATTTGGCGAAGGTAAGTGGCAGTTTTCTTGGTTTATACATTTCTTTTCTTGTTTAAGTATCTGAAACTAATTGTATACCGTTGAATATACGCAGGCAAATGCGGTCTTCGGACGTTTACGTCCCCGACATGTAAATGTTGAGGTCGAAGAAGAGGCTATGAGAAGAAAAAATAATATGCTGAAGGCGTCCTTAGCTCGGGAGAGAAGTGAACACGAATGCGTTCTTTATACCAATGAAGGCCTCCGGAGGGAATTGACCCAAACCAAAGAGGATCTGAAGGAATCCAATGACGAACTGAGTTCGGTTAAGGAAGAACTGAAGACGACTAAAGTTAGTGAACAGTTGGCTGATATGAATGTCGGTTTCGTTGAAGAGAACGAAGCTTTAAAGGTTAATATTGAAGAACTTGTTGCAGCCAACCAAAACTTAACGATACAAGTCAACAGTCTTCAGGTGAAGGCCAGCGAAGAAAAGGAAAGACATTCATCCAAACGTCGGAGACTTCTCCATAAGCTGAAAGCCTTAAGGGGACGGAGTCCTTCCTTAACCGAGGAGCTGCGCAAGCAAATTCAGGCTGAATACCGTGTGTCCGAAGAATTAAATGTAGAAGTACTTTGGGTATATTCGGAAGGGTATGAGGTCTGCCGAAGTCGAGGCAAAGAAAAGCTAATTGCAGCCAAGGTAGATCCGGCCTTGCTTGACTCCGAAGGAGAAGATAATGTTTGAATGGGATCTTGCTGCTTGCTGCTTTTTATCTTTAGAATTGTATAAAAATTTTGTTGTGAAAAACTTTTATATCTGTTTAGGTGAACTTGTTTAAGTATTAATGAAATTTTAAATTTCAATTTTTTTATCATGACTTCTGCTTACTTCGTTTCTTTTCAATAATTCAGCATTAATGATCTTGAATGAACTTAACTTAGATTATGAATCAGATAAGGCATATAACAGTTAAGTTTAAGAAACGAAATGAACTGAATTTAACGAACTGAACTGTATGATCCGAACCCAACACTTGAACAAAATAAAGTAGTGTATACTTATCATTTTCGAAGTGTGAAGTAGATCGTGTATAAGGTGAATTCGGCTGATCCTCCTCGCACCATCAAGATCTTGTTTACCACTCGGGGTAAAACAAGTATATAAGGACATTTGTTTACCACTCGGGGTAGAACAATTTTATAAGGACCATGGAATTTGTTCACCACTTGCGGTAGAACAAATTCATAAGGACACTCATGACAAAAAGGCTACCATCGAATGGTCAGCAAGTCCGACCATACCTCCTTACTTCGGTGCATATTGATTTACCACTCGCGGTAAAAGCAATATTAAAAGGACCATGGAATTTGTTCACCACTCGCGGTAGAACAAATTCATAAGGACACTCCTGCCGAAAAGGCTACCATCGAATGGTCAGCGAGTCCACCCCGTCCTCCTTACACCGATGAAGTTTGCCTACACCGAAGGGCCTGACAAATTTATAAGGACCACCTGCCAAAAAGGCTACCATCGAATGGTCAGCGAGTCCCCCCCGTCCTCCTTACTCTATTGTGAACTTTGGACCAATATGAAGAAGATCAATTGTGAAAAAGTGAATTTTTTATTTATGATGAACCACCATTTACAGACTTCCGGTAAACTGACTCGATCTCTACTGAAAGTATTTCCGAAGCCTGCTAGCATGCCAAGTGTTCTTGATCTCGGATTCGTCTAATGCCTTTAACCGATAAGTCCCGGGCTTTGGTACTTCAATTACTTCATTTGGCCCTTCCCAGTTTGGCATTAGCTTTCCCATGTTCTGTGGTGTAGACGCTTCGACTTCTCTGAGGACGAAGTCTCCCACTCCAAATCTGCGAAGTTTAACCCCCTTGTTGTAATGCTTGGCAACTCTCCGCTGGTAGACTGCTAACTTGATCAAAGCCACCTCTCTGACCTCTTCCAAAAGATCCAAGTTGACCCTCAGTCCTTCTTTATTATAGATCTCTTTGAACTGACTAACCCGAAGACTTGGAGATCCAATCTCGACTGGGACTAAGGCATCGGTACCATAGGCCAATCTGAAAGGTGAATCTCCTGTTGTAGTCCTTGGTGTAGTTCGATAAGCCCAAAATACACTGAGTAGCTCCTCTGGCCATCTTCCTTTAGCTTCGTCCAGTCTGCGCTTGATCCCGTTCAGAAGCATTCTGTTGGTCACCTCAACCTGCCCATTTGACTGTGGATGAGCCACCGAAGTCTTTCTGTGCTAAACCCCCAACTCTTTTAGAAATCCTTCAAATTTTGATCCCACAAACTGGCGCCCGTTGTCTGATATCACCACTTTAGGAATTCCGAAACGAAACACTACGGACTCCTTCATGAACTTCAAACACTCTTGTTCCGTTATCAACCGAAGTGGCTTCGCTTCTACCCATTTGGTCATGTAATCGATAGCAACTATGACAAAACTGACCTGACCTTTAGCTTTCGGCAACGGACCCAATATATCTACCCCCCATACAGCAAAAGGTATAGGAGATAAAATCGAGTATAGCTCTTTTGGTGGCTGATGTGGGATCGGATTGTTGAGCTGGTACATCTCACACTTCTTCACATACTCTGTAGCTTCCTTGAAGATTGTAGGCCAATAGTACCCCTACCAAAGTACTTTATAAGCCAAAGACTTAGCAGCCATATGGTCGCCGCAAATACCTTCGTGAACCTCCCGAAGAGCATACTCAGCCTCAGATGGAACCAAACACTTCAACAATGGTGATGAAAATGCCAATCGATAAAGGTCCCCATTAATAAGAACGAAGTTGCCACTCATGTACTTGATCTTCTTTGCCAGCATTTGATCCGAAGGAAGGACGCCATCTGCCAGATATTCAATGTACGGAGTCATCCAACAGTTAGATCGCTCAATATACATTACCGCTTCGTGCTGGATACTCAGCTGCTGCAAAACCTCCAAATAAATTGACCCATTGAAAACAACAACATCCGTAGTGGTCAGCTTTGACAATGCATCGGCAATGGAATTGTCGTTATGTTCTATGCCCTGAAACTCATAAGAGACGAAATACTGAAGTCGATCCTTCAACTTTGCTAAATACTTGATCATCCTCATCCCACGAGCTTCATAATCTCCCGATAGTTGCTTGACGACCAGTTGAGAGTCACTGTAGATGATTAGCCTCTGAACTTCTAGACTTTTTGCCAATCAGACTCCTGCCAGCATTGCTTCATATTCAGCCTCATTGTTCATTGCTTTGAACCCAAATCTGATGGCCTGCTGCACTTTGAATCCCTCTGGACTTGTCAAAATAATCCCTGCCCCGCTGACATCCGCGATAGAAGATCCATCTGCATACAGCGTCCATAAATTCTGACCGCACTGAAGAACTGCAACTGCTCGATCGGACGTCTCAGCTTCTGGCAGCCCAGTATCTGCTTCGGAGAACGAACACTCCACCATGAAATCGGCTAAGGCCTGGCCTTTGATAGCAGTTCGGGGATGATGTTCAATAAAAACATTGGGATAATTCCATAGTCCACGCTGCTAATCTTCCTAAAATTTCTGGCTTGCTCATCACCTTCTTCAGTGGTTGATCAGTGTAGACAAGTAGGAGACGACCTTAAAAATATTGCCGAAGCGTTTGGTTAGCAATTATCAAAGCGAATGCAAATTTTTCGATATTTGGGTACCTGGTTTCAGCATCTCGTAGGACGTGACTGACATAATAAACCGGATACTACTTCCCACTAACCTCCCGAACTAGCACTACTCCAACTGCCAACGAACTAACTGCCAGATATAAATACAAAGTCTCCGCCAGAGCAGGTTTCACCAATAAAGGAGCTGAAGACAGATATGTCTTTATGCCTTGGAAGGCGTCTTCACACTTTGAAGTCCACTGGAATGTCTTCGCATTCTTCGGTCCCTTCAGTGTGTCGAAGAATGGCAAGCATCTCTCTGCAGATTTGGACATGAACCTCCTCAAAGCTGCAATCCTACCAGTCAGACGTTGAACGTCTTTGAATGACTGAGGAGTCTTCATGTCTAGAATGGCCTGGATCTTTTTCGGATTGGCCTCGATGCCTCTTTGACTGACCAGGTAACCCAGGAACTTCCCTGCACCGAGTTCGAAGGTACACTTTGTAGGATTGAGCCACAATTTGTGATGACGGACTGTCAGAAAGCATTCCTCTAGATCATCCAAATGCTTCTAAACAATCATGCTTTTCACGATCATGTCATCCACATATACCTCCATATTCCTTCCCAGCTGCTTCTGGAAGACAAAGTTCATCATTCTCTGGTAAGTGGCTCCAGCATTTATCAGGCCGAAGGTCATCTTCTTATAGGCATACACCAAACGGTGTGTGATGAATGTTATCTTTGGAATGTCCTCTTTGCACAGATATTTGATGATAACCTGAAAAAGCATCCATAAAGCTTAGTAGTGCATACCCCAAAGTTGCATCAATAAGTTGATCAATGTGAGGCAGAGGATAGAAGTCCTTTGGGCATGCTTTATTCAGGTTGGTGTAGTCGATGCAAACTCGCCATTTTCTGTTCTGCTTCTGCACCAGTACTACATTTGACATCCATTCCGGATAATCAATCTCGAAGATGAAATCAGCAACTATCAGCTTCGCGATCTCCTCATCAATGATTCTCTGACGCTCAGGTGCGAAGATCTGCCTTTTCTGTCGAACTGGCTTCTTCGATGGATCCACATCCAGCCGATGTTCGGCAATCTTTCGGCTGATTCCAGGCATATCTTGTGGCTCCTATGCAAAGATGTCCGCATAGCAGCGAAGAAGTTCCATAAGATTTATCCGGAGAGGTTTCGACAAACTCGAACCTATCTTCACTGTCTTGTCATTCTTTCCCAGGACCAGCTCGATCTCCTCTGTCTCTCCTGCAGGAATAACCAATGGCTCCGAACTGCTTTCAGTGAAGGGCTCTATCTCAATGGCCATGGTTTACTTTTGCTTGCTGACCCCTACTCCCGAGGCGATCACAGAATTCTTGTAACATCGTCTGGCCAGATTCAGATCCCCTGCTACCTCTCCAACTCCGTGTGCTGTTGGAAACTTGATCTTAAAGTGAGGGATGGAAGTTACTGCTTAGAGAGCAGTCAAGGTAGGTCGTCCCAATATGGCGTTGTAGGTCGACTCTACATGCACAACATATAATTTACATGTTATTTCTACCTGTTGTGGAGCGGTATCGAAGATGACTGGTAGCTCGATAGTTCCTACCACTTTGACCGGATCGTTGCTGAAGCCATATAGGTGAGCCTCCTGTCCAACCTCCATCTTTCGCCCATAAAGATGCATCCTCTGATAAGCATGGGCATACAAAATATCCACCGAAGATCCGTTGTCTATCATCATGCGTTTCACATCTACCGAACCCACTTGTGCAGTGATCACCAATGCTCCTTCATGGGATACGATGGGTTCTGAAGGGTAATCTACATCGGTGAAGGATATAATAGTCCCTGGAAACGGTCTGTCGATCTTCAGAGGAGCACCTGCCACGGATATGACAGAATCCAGATATCCCCTCCTCTTCTTTCCTACCAACTTCCCTGCTGTCCCGCCGATTATTACATCAACGACGTGCCTTGGGGGCTGATTTGGAGCAGGCTGCATGGGGGGAGCCGTTTGAATTGTCTGAACGGTACGGTCAATATTCTGCTGCTCTTGTTGGTCTCTCCCGGCTATATATTGTACCAGCAAACCACTTTGAACCTTCCTTTCCATAAAATCTTTTAAGTTGCCACATTCATTAGTGTCGTGACCTGCAGCTTGATGATAGCCACAATATTTTTGAGCGTTGCCCTGTCCTGGCTTAAAGTTATCACGAGGTGGTTCAAAGAACGGCTGGCCTCTGATCTGATCCAGAATCACCGACCTATCCGTATTCAGTTTGGTGTAAACCTTATTCACCTTCTGGGCGGGAGCAGGTGGGTGATTATTTCATTGTCGACATGTGTTATTGTACTTGTTCGAGCTGCCCTCTGGCCGATCGTTATACCCTCCCACCTTTTTCTGATCACCTTCAGCTTTAAGAGTATCTGCCTCCTTTATTCGGTCCAAAGAAGGACGTTTCAGGCTGTTCATGGCCTCCTCCACCACAATATAGCCTTCTGCCTTATCAAAAGCTTCTGCCAAGTTCTTCGGATGGTGAAACATCAGCTTCTTCACCAACTTTTTGGACTTCACCAGATCTAGCCCGTTCTAAAATAAACATACAGCCTGAAGATCATTAAGGTCGGATACCTGGCCAACTGCCTCCCTAAACCTCTTCACATACTGACCCAAAGACTCATTTATGAACTGTCTGACCTGTGCTAAAGAACTTGTGGGCTTCCCCCTTCTTCGGTTGCTCCCGAAACGAGCATGGAATTTGTCGCATAGCTCGGACCATGAAGACACTGAATCTGCCAGCAAAGTTCCCATCCACTGCCTCGCATCCTTCCTTAACGTTGTGACGAACATATGGCACTTGGCAGCATCGGTAAAGTCATAATAATCCATCAGCCGGTCAAATGCCTGGCTATGGTCATAAGGGTCCCCAGACCCATCGTAACTCTCCATGTGAGGCAACTTTTTGGTGGTGTCTGCCTTCTCTTTAAGAATATCTGAGGAAAATAGGGACGCCTTCTTTCTCGGAGTATCTTTCACCTGTTGAACCTCAGCTAATTGCTTCCGGAGCTCTTTCAATTCTTTAACCAGATACTCCACTCCTTCTGGTTGAGATGATGCTTCTTTCTCCGGCGACTCTTTCCTCCTTGGAATGGACTGACCTTCTCTAACGGGAACCAATGTCCTTGATGGGCTTCTGGACTTACTTCGGCGTGTGGCCCTACCATCACGTTGAGAGTGCTCATGACGTTGATCTTTCCTTCTACTTTTTGGCACGATCTCCCTCGACCTACTCCTCCGTCGGCCATCATCTCGGCCTTGAGAACCGATGACGATAAGTGCTCTCTTTGAAGCTATAGGAGTTCTGCTCCTCGATCTCCTTCGATCATGAGAACGGTCCCGAGACACATGTATAGAATGTTCTGGCTCTTTCCCTTCTCGTCGTTGTACATCCTTACGCCTACTACGTCTCTCGGACTTAAGTGGATGCCTTGTCCTTTAGATCGGCCATCCGAAGCATCTGCACAGCTATATCTTCTCTTTGCTTTAGAAGAACCTCCAAAGCTTTATCCGCCTCTTCTGCCATCTTCGCCAACTTGGCAGCTTTATAATCCCAACCACTTTGGTGATGGGTTCTAGGTGGAGAACCTCCCACTTGCCCTTGGTTTGGGTCTTGGCCTTTATCATCAGCAAACACCAACCTCCGTCTGGCACCACCATGAGCTCTTGAACGAGAACCCCTGGAAACATGCTTGGAAGCAGTGCTCTCACTCTCATGAACACTCTTCGAAGGACCCAGACGATCCTTGACAGAAATGTGTTGGACAGATGAGCTTACAGCCCTCGGCTGTCCTTCAGGTGTGTCCACTCTACTCCTCACCATCGTATCCGACGTAGAGCAAAAGAAAGTTGTGATTAAAAATTACAAGACACTAGAACCCCCTCCTTCTAGCGCCAATGTTAACGCCAAGATCCTTTGCCACGTCCCAATCACGTAAGACGTCATGATCCTGCACAGTAAACACGATCAACACCACAAGCTTGACGGCTTTGACTGTCGGGGGATAGCTCAGGCGTGAGAGTCAGTATCGGTGTTTAGAAGGTTAACAATGGAGGATAAGATATTTAGTGTCTTGCGAGAGAGAAAAAATATCAGTTGTATGTGTACGTACCTTTTCATGAAGTCTTCCTTGCTAGGTTATACTCTCTTACCCAGTTTACCGTGCCACCCACTACCATCTGACACAGCCCCCCGCTCCTCAGCGATCTCTGCCGATTGCATGCAGGCTGTCACCTTTTTTCTCCACTATGCATGCCGCCGGCCGGCTATAATCCCATCCACATTAATGATCTGCAGACCTTTGGTTAACAGCCTTCTTTTTTCATCATTACAAGTCAAAGATAGAGATATTAAAAGAATTAGTGGGTCGACCCACTGGTTTGACCCGTTCTTGTGAGGACCCAACAGGACTAAGATCACTAGGCCCAATAACTTAAAGACTCAATAATAAAGACCCAATGGATTAATTAAATAAGTAAGCTCAATCCATTCGGCCCAATAGGAGAAATATCATGACCCAACAATACCCTTGTAGATATGAGCTTCCACCGGTACGAGTTCAACTCCTACTTCTCTGCGATCTCCTTAAATCTTCGGGTTAGATTCCTTTCCTTTGATCAACGTTAGCCACTCAAATGTATGATCTCTATAGGTGATCCATTAAGGAAGAAGAATATTCAAGAAGAAGGGTGTATTGGTTCAAACCCTAGTTTTTCCTGTATTTATAGAAAAGGGGGCGTACTCTCCAACAATTGGAATCACATATATCTGATATATAAGACCCCTCTTATAAAGATATCAGGTAACCCTATTTAATATAATACAGTATTATTTATTTAATTAAACTCCTTTAATTAAATAGGCTCCCTAATCTAATTAGGGATAATTAATTAAACTCTTTTAATTAATTTGCCTCATAATCTTATTAGGAATAAATGAGAGTACTTATATTAAATTAATTCCTAAACTCTTTTAGAAATTAAAATTAATAATAATTGTAATAATATTAATAAGACACCTCTTATTAATTTATATTTAATATTTCTAAAATATTAAATAATAAATATTAAGCTATTTAATTTACTCTATCACCATAGATTAAATTAAATATACTTAACATATTATTACGATTATGCCATTAACTTCTTAAATAATTATTCTTCCTTTTATTGTGTGACCCTTTAGGTTTTTCATATTAAACCGGTTGTGAATAAATCAATTAGAACAATTCTAATCTTATTTAAATAAATAAATTAAACTATTAATTTATTTTAAAAAATAATATTTATTCTATAATAAGGATAAGCCTCCTTAGCGATCAACGACTTTTCAGATAATAAAGATTTCAATATTAATCATAAAAGAACCTTTGGGTAAATAGTTACCGTACAATTCAATCCTTCTACCATACAATGTCCCAATTAAATATAAGACATGAAATTACTGTCAAGTTTTATTTTATTTAATTATATGTATTTCGATTCTCAAATGCACAACTCCGAATAAATGCAAATTAAAACTACTTTCTAATTTCATTTCACCTTGACCAAGGATTCCTGGGTTGTCATTTATCGAATCACATAGGACATTTCTCTTCTTTTACTAGAAGTGGTAGATTCTATATTGATAATTCATTATCTCCATATATAACTTATTACACCCAAGCATATCCTTTAATATACCTTAAGGGTCTTACGGAAGAAGTCAAAATGTAATTCATTATACATAAGATACTATGATGATATCAAGTCTAAGGATCATTTGTATTACTATCACTACAGGAATTCCTATTGACAGGTAAGTAAAATTCCATTAGGTATTCCTTAGCGAGTCACGTTTAGAAAACTTATTCTCCAATAAAAACCTACATACGTGCTTTAGTGTCTCCACATAAATGATCATGAGATCAATCATTCTCATCCAATGAGTAAGCAACATATGTACCAATCTATCCGGATTAACTAATCCCCTTTTTAGTAATCCATTGATTGAGAAAATTTTAGTTTTAAGCTATTTAAGAATTTTGATCTCATTAGTATGATCTCATCATGATTCTAAAAGCATTGCTTAAAACTATGAATTTATCACATATTATTAAAACAACACTATGTAGATAATTAAATGCCTTTAATAAATAATTCTTTTATTAATAAATAAATAAGATTGATTACAAAGTACATATACTTTATCATTATACATGATTGGCTTGTATGCATACTACTTTCAATCTCCCACTTGCACTTAAACCAATCACCATGGTATCTCATACCCAAGTTCTCTAAGTGACGATTGAACTGCTGTTGTGTTAACGCTTTAGTAAATGGATTTGCTATATTGTCTTGAGAGTCCACACGCTCTAGGGTGACGTCTCCTCTTTCAATAATCTCTCTGATCAAATGAAACCGCCGCAATACGTGTTTGGATTTCTGATGAGACCTGGGTTCCTTAGCCTGCGCAACAGCTCTAGTGTTGTCACATAATAAAGTTACTGGTCCTATAATGCTAGGAACCACATCGAGTTCGGTTATAAACTTCTTCATCCAAACAACCTCCTTTGAAGCTTCACTTGCAGCTATGTACTCTACCTCTGTCACTGAATCAACAACTGTTTGCTGTTTGGAACTCTTCCAAATCATTGTGCCACCCTTAAGGAAAACGCATACCTTGAAACGGATTTACTGTCATCTTGGTCCGTTTGAAAACTTGAGTCTGTAAAGCCCTCTAGTTTCAATTTAGGCCCACCGCAGACAAGAAACACTTCCTTTGTTCTTATTAAGTACTTTAGGATATTTTTCACTGCCTTCCAGTGTTCTTCTCCTGAATTCGACTGATATCTGCTTGTTACACTAAGTGCATGAGCGACATCCGATCTAGTACATATCATACCGTACATGATAGATCCTATTGCTGAAGCATAAGGAATCTTACTCATACGGTCTCTCTCCTTAGGTGTCTTTGGGGCCTGTTTCTTGGAGAGATGTATTCCATGGTTCATCGGCATGAAATCTCTTTTGGAATCTTCCATGCTATACTTCTTTAGCATCGAGTCAATGTACGTTCCTTGGGATAAGCCAAGCATCCTCTATAAATCTTTATCCCCAAAATATAGGATGCTTCACCCAAGTCCTTTATGGAGAAGTGTGTAGATACCAGATTTTAATCAATTGTAGCATAGGAATATCATTCCCTATCAGCAATATATCATCAACAACATATAATACAAGGAATGAAACAACGCTCCCACTAACCTTCTTGTACACACATGGTTCATTTTCATTTTTAATAAAATCAAACTCTTTGATTGTCTCATCAAAACAGATGTTCCATCTACGAGAAGCTTGCTTCAATCCATAAATGAATCGTTGCAACTTACAGACTTGATTTGTTCCAACCTTTGAAATAAATCCCTCTGGCTGTGTCATATACACATCCTCCTCAAGTTTTCCATTGAGGAAGGTCGTTTTCACGTCCATCTGCCAGATTTCGTAGTCATGGTAAGCTACAATCGTAAGCAAAATCCGAATGGACTTAAGCATACTATTGGTGAGAAGGTTTCGTCATAGTTAACTCCTTATCTTTGTTTGAAACCTTTTGCGACCAGTCGGGCCTTAAAAGTCTCTACCTTACCGTTTGCTCCAGTCTTTCTTTTAAAGACCCATTTATACCCAATAGGCTTAATGACTTCAGGTGGTGAAACCAAAGTCCATACTTGGTTTTTATACATGGAGTCCATCTCGAATTTCATGGCTTCTTGCCACTTCTCTGAGTCTTTACTACTCATAGCCTGTTAGTAATTTAATGCATCATCATCATTTATGATGCATACCTCATCGTCATCCTCTATGACGAATCCATACCTATCAGGTAACTTTGGTATTCTTCCAGTTTTATGAATAGAGTGTGTTACAATAGATTCTTCCACTTGGTTAGGTACCTGAATTTGATTTGTAGTATTTTGTGATTCTTGAACTTCTTCAAGATACATCTTACTCCCACTGACCCTTTCAAGGATAAACTTCTTTTCGAAGAAGGTAGCATGTTTCGTAACAAACACCTTTTGATCAGTTGGATGATAGAAATAATACCCTGATGTTTTTTTAGGGTATCCCATAAATTTACGTTTGTCGGATCTAGTCTGTAGCTTATCGTTTTCAAACTTTTTGACATAAGCTGGACAACCCCAAGTCTTAACATTCTTAAGATTTGGTTTCCTCCCTGTCCATAACTTATATGAGGTTTTAGGGACGGATTTGGTAAGTACCTGGTTAAGTAGGTATGCATTCGATTCTAGGGCATATCCCCAAAAGGAAACTAGAAGGTCGGTAAAGATCATCGTGGATCGAACCATGTCCAACAAGGTTCGATTTCTCCTTTCAAATACACAATTTAATTATGGCGTCTCTGGTGGAGTCCATTGTGAGATTATACCATTTTCTTTGAGACAATTGAGAAACTCACCGCTTAAGTATTCACCACCTCGATTTGATCGAAGAATCTTAATACTTTTGCCAGTTTGTTTCTCTACTTCACTTCTAAACTCTTTGAACTTTTCAAATGATTCAAATTTGTATTTCATTAAATACACATATCCAAATCTTTAGTGATCGTCAATGAATGTAATAAAATAAGAATACCCTCCTCGTGTATTCGTTGTCATAGGTCCACATACATCTGTGTGTACTAACGCTAACAACTCTTTAACTTTTTCTCCTTTTCTACTAAAAGGAGATTTAGTCATTTTTCTCATGAGATAAGATTCACAAGTTGGATATGATTCATAATTTAATAGCTCTAGGAGCCCATTTTTATGTAACTTGGATAATCTTGTTTCATTAATATGACCAAGTCTATAGTGCCACATATAGGTACAATTAATATCATTTCTTTTTCTTTTATTAGTTTGTTCAATTTGAAGTATATTTTCATGCAAGTCAAGTATATAAAGTCCATTTTGCAAATTACCAACACCATACAAAACATTATTATTATAAATAGAACAACTGCTGTTCTTTATTATAATGTCAAAACCATCCATATCCAATACATAAATTGAAATAATGTTTCTAATGATATTCGGAACAAAATAACAATTATTTAAATAAATGATCTTGCCCGTAGGTCTCTAAACAATAAGTCCCTACAGCTAATGCAACATCCTTTGCTCCATTTCCCACTCGTAGGACGACCTCATCCTTGCTCAGTTTTCTACTTCTGACCAGTCCTTATATATTATTACATATGTGAGAACCACAGGCGGTATCCAATACCCAAGTAGAAGATTGACTTTCAGAAAAATTAATTTCAATCATAAACAAACCTTGATTAGGATTCAAAGTTTCTCCAAGTTTCTTCTGCTTTTGCTCCGTAAGATAATCCTTGAAGTTCCTCTTCCAGTGACACGACTTGTAGCAATGGAAGCAAATTCCTTTTCTAGCTGGATCAAGTTTCTTTTGATCCTTCACGAAAGCCTTACTCTTAACTTTCTTGGATTTCTTCTTTTGAGAAGATACCTTGGGCTTTTTCGTTTTCTTGGAAGAATCATCCACTATTAAGACATGGTCCTTCTTGGATGGGAAGTGACCTTCAGCAGTTTTCAACATGTTAAGTAATTTAGGCAAGCTGACATCTAACTTATTCATGTGAAAATTTACAACAAATTGTGAGAAAGTGTTCGGGAGTGACTGCAAGACTAAATCTTGACTCAACTCCCCATCCATGACGAACCCAAGCTATCCAAGATGTTCAATTAGATTGATTATCTTTAAGACACGAGTCTCAACAGTAGTACCCTCGGTCATCCGAGATCGAAAGAGCTCCTTAAATATTTTATATCTAGCAGTTCTACTTTGCTCGCCATACAACTCTTGTAGGTGCAACATCATAGTAGAAGCATCCATGGTTTCATGTTGACGCTGAAGCTCATTACTCATGGATGTAAGCATAATGCATTGAGCCACAGATGCATCATTTTGCCACTATTTAAAAGTAGCAATCTCTTCCTCAGAGGCTGTCTCTGCAATTTTTGCAGGTACAGGCGAATTTAGGATATAAGGAATCTTTTCAGCAGTGAGAACAATTCTCAGATTCCTTAACCAGTTCGTGTAATTCGGTCTGGTCAGTTTGTTAACATCAAGTATGCTACGCAGTGAAATTAGTGAATGTGATATTTTCAAATTCTAAATGAAAAAAGACAATATTTTAGCAAATATTCATTTAATTAATTTATTTTACCAAAATAAATTAGGTCTTATTTTATATTGGTATCTCCCACTAATTTCTTCAAACTATATTACCCTCATCTATATAGTTCGGCAAAATCTAATTAAAGTTTTTGCTAGTGAGATTAAGAATCCCATTTCAAATATATATAGTCTTGTGATGGCACAACAAACTACATATAAATAAATAGGTAGACAACTCCTTGTCAATTACATCATCATGTAACTCCTTATCTTTTGACTCTTGGATTATTTTGATCAAGTGGTGGCACATTCGAATCAAAATTATTTATGTTAAGTCCAACCTAGCACTTCCATATATTCAAAAATTAAAGAAAAATATTGTCCTTGTGGTGACTCAACAAAACAATATAGTTCAATTTTCTTTATAAGCATCAAATGTGATAAATTAACATCTTAAATACTTAATATTTGTCTTGTGGTGACACAACAAACTCATATTAAATATTTAATACTCTATTAATTTTATCATGCTAGAATGCGACGTTCGATATTGTGACGGCCCCAAATCCAGGTTCCTTCAAACCTCGGATTCGGTCCGCCACGATACTACTATCGTCAAACTATTTATATATATTATTCATAACTTAATGAATATAACTTTGATTATTACAATTTAGAATATAAATTCATTCTATTTCCAGGATCTGCACAATGACCCCAAACTTTTATAAGTTTCACAACTTGGTCATTTACTATTCCTGTTTTACATCACATTCGATGTTATAAAAATATGCGGAATAATTTAAACTTTTTCAATCTCCTTCGAAAAAATAATCTTTTATTGATATCTTAACTTGAATCAATTACAAATCCCTGAATTAAATTATTCTATGATTCACTTCATTCTATTTCCGTATAAACCTTTACATCTCGATTCGAATTCCTCTATGTACTACCTAGTACAACTTTACAAGCTAACATATATTACACATCGTAAATTACTATCAAGTATATCTACTAGAACCTAAACATGGTTCAAGAGTATATATTTAATTAAACAGATCAATCTCCTTTGATGTGATTGAACTTTATCAATCAAGTAGCACGAAATCTTTACCGTGAGTCCTTAACCTGATTCATAGTTTATCAATTATAACTTAACTGCGTATCGTTATCTGCACTTCGTGTATTCCTACACATTCGTATAATCATGGATTCATATCCATTAGTCATACATTTCATACATTCTTAATATAAGAATAAATATTATTTCCTAACTTGGTTTCATTTTTACTTGAACTTAGGATAACCATGAGACTAGCTCATTCTACCACCATATTTATTTAAACAATCTTGTTTCATATCTTGTAGTCTTTAAAGAATATATACAGACATGACCCAAGTCCAGACAGTTAACAACCATTTTTTGACCACTCTACAGCACGACGCGACCACGCTAATAATGAGCTTGGGAGTGGCGCGACCGCGCTACTCCCTGTCAAAACCAGAACTTGAAATTTTCAAATTTCCAGTTTTCTTATTAGCATCTTAATCTCTTTGAAAACAATATAAACATATAAAGACAAAGTTTAGAACACATTTCCTTTTCAAAACTACTTCATCGAGGCTAAATAGGTTTATTCAACAAGGGACTCGATATGTTAACTATTAAGTCACAAAATGATTCTAACGATTCTTTAATATGCATGCCCATGTGTATCAAACTTATTTACACACAATTAGTATAGTCCTTTCCTTAAACATGCTTGAATAACTTTCATACTTAATTAATTGGATGCACATAGCATTCATGCTTAAAGGCATAACAAGTACTATTATGCTTGCTCATAAGGTTATAATGTAATTAATACAATGCTCCTCAAGATAGTTTCTAAAACTTTTAAATTTCTCTTTAAAACACATACTAAATCAAGCTTGACAACCTTTTATGTGCAATGTATCTTGAAATTACATTCCTTACACATCCACGCACATAACTAGGCCACATTCACATGTTCCCAATGTCGAAACTTAAAAGACATAAGGTTCGTCATGTTTCATTTTAAAAATTTCAAGTTTTCTTTTAAAAACTTATGCTAAACCCAATTAGTATACAAAGTAACTTTGAATCATAACTTATACTCATTTGTACATTTAACTAAGCCATATATGCATGCTCATATGTATACTACTCATTTACACCAAGGTTGAATAGTTTAACACTTGAAATCTCATCATAAACCATGCTTGAAAAGCTTAAATCATGCTTAGCTAGATGGTGATCATATCCGTCATGTCTAGAACCATAAGATACCCAAGCATACATGCTTGAAAGGTCAGAACTTAAACGATATAAGGTCCATCATGTTTTACTTTACAAAACTTCAAGTTTTCTATTTTAAAATCATTACAATCCAACTAATACAACTCATTAGTGCAAAGCAACTTTAAATTACATGCTAGGTCCCTTTACATACTTAGTTAAGTGAAACTAACATGCTTGGAATACCAGAAAGCAACAAAACTGGAATTCAAGACTGGTCTATGGCGCGGCCGCGCTGGGATTGTACTGGGAAGTGGCGCGGCCGCGCCACTTCGGCACCAACCCAGACTTGGCCTCTACTTCTGCAGATTCTAGCCCAAACAACCAATACACTTTCATTTAGCATGCTCAACCCAGCTATACCTTGTCCATAACATACATATCAACTCATATAACATCAAGATAACAATTCCTAAACCAATTATCAAGAATTCATTCTAATTCTCAAGAATTTATCAAAACCCAATTCAAGAACATAAATAGAATTTATACCTCTTTGAAACTTAGTTTGCTTAATTACTCCCTTCTGAGATTGTAAGGCTCCTCTTTGAGCAACAGACTCTCACTCTCACATTATCGGTGTTTTAATGGACAAAAGCAAACAACATAAAAACTAAGAAATGAAACTCCTATTTATAGAGAAATGGTGAACTTGGCTAAAAGCTTTACACCAAAGATTTCATCCATGGTGTAGAAGGAAAACACACTGGTTAATCAAGAGTGGTTCAACTACCATTTCCCAGCCATTGGCCTAGCAATCATTACCTAAGCTTAGCCACTGATTTATACTTGGAAGTTACGTAAATTAGCCTTAGGCTACTGTTCATGTACCTTGCTCAACTGAAAATTCTATATTGTAGCAAAGTGCTCTAATTTGGTTCAGTTGGTTACCTTAATTTCCCAAATGAAATTTTAATGTACAATTGTTACCATATTAGGAAAAACTAGGGATTATTTATGTACCCACATCACATAATCCATGTACCTTAGTTACATGCAATAATATAACACAGTTAGGTATTATTGTCCGAGTAGTTCTATAATTATCTCTACTACTCACATAACCATATTATAACCTTATTTAATAGTAATGTTTATTTAAACACTTAATTCCTTTCTCAGTTTCTAGAATACACAAATATTTAATCATTTATGTATTAAAATTACATATGATTTCACTGTACTACTTGGTACCTTATATCATTAGTCACAATTAAATGTCACACTTCATGTAATCTTAAGTCATAGGTATTATATATTACTACTACCCATATTTTTCATATTACACATAGTAACATGAAATACTATTTAACGATAATGTTCATATTAATATTTTAATTTGGCTAAATATCATTCAGTTGGATACTTTCAACCCATTATCACATTTTAATATCACAACGATTAATTAATATTAATCATTTCATTTTCTTCATGTAAAGCACATATATTAATTCACCATTTTACTTAACTGAATTACTCCTTTCATTTAATTTACTATTACGCCACTGCCGCACAAGGCTTTAATACTTAAATTATATTATTCCATAATATAATTTTTAACTTAATTTAAGTTAACAAATATTTATTCTTGTTTAGTTAATTTTCATAACCAACTCTCATTCGATTCATGCCTTGCTATCTCAATTCATTCATGGACACTGTAAATATCAAATATGACCCATATGATAACATATTAGCCACTAATATACAATTCCTATAGTTCAAATTACATAACTCACCAGATTACATAAACTTATCATGAACTATCTATAGATCGGCGCAGCCGCGCTGGTCTTAGGCTTGAGAGTAGCGCGGTCGCGCCACCTTAAGTTAGGTCGCAGACATGTTATGCTTCAACAGAAACAGAACTTAACTCGCAAATCCTTTAACATGCTCCATACATGCTATCTCATTATACTAACCAAAATAAATCTCCAATGACTACATTCTTCAATAATTTACTGAGTAAACTTCAAGTTTAACTCTTCTTTCTTTAATCTATACATTTAACCATATCTCAATATTAATCAATAAATCTCTAACCAATATTTATCAAAAGATATATTAATTTTCTTCTCTCGTCAACAACGTACATATATACAAGTCTAAACCTAGCACATGTCGAGTCTTTAATAGTATTTAATAATAGTACACTGAGTGGTTTCCCACAAACAACCAGCAAATTAGTTTTCATCTCGTCTACATTGTTTTCACAGTGAGTTAGATCGGTTACTAATTCGTATATACCTCCACTCTCTGAAGGAATTGTTTAGCCCAGCTCCTATACATCCACCATTAAAGGGTACGGTTGCACTGCCTTAGACTTGATACTTACTCGCATATATACTCAAAAAATTGGTGATTATCAAATATATTTAATGTAACTAACTTACTATGATAAAATAATTTCACATAAATTATTTAATGTCAATAGATAAATCTTATCCATCTTCTTTACTTTAAATAACTCGCCTCTTCAATAAATAACAAATATATAATAATAATATATTTATTAAACACAGAAATCACTTATTGCATAGTTTATATTACCTCATGCAACACCATTCCATATACCTCACAACACATATATATATATTCTTATTCAAACCCTTCTCATGCCTTAAGAATTTTATTTACTAAATTCTTATTTTAATATTTTTTAAAAATTCGGGTTCTTACATCCTCTCCCCTTTATAAGTATTCCGTCATCGGAATCACCGAAACCTCCTCTACTCGGTGCTATTCAGAATATTACATATTCTTTTTGAATAATTTTATCCATTCTCTTTTCGAAAGTTTTTATTATTATAACTTTCGCAAATGCATTCTACCACTTTTTCCTTTCTAAGGAACATTCTACTCACTACATTCATCCTTCAGAAGAATAAGAATCTTCCACGATTTTTCAATAATCGGGAAGTAGTATGAATAACTCAGATTCCAAATTATGCTGAGGGGTCACACAAGACCGTGAACTAGTGCTTCAACAAAATCATCCACACTACAAATCAGAGTGTTTATCTATCACAAAGACTGAAAACACCCTCCACATGTACACTAGGTGGCCAGCCTATTGTACCACTACATTGGGCCGCAACGTAGTATTTTGTAACGACTACATGCGTTACGCTCGGAACCATTGTCCCCGAAAACATGTCCCCTTATAGGGTTGTTCACCTCAGCTATTCCACATCTGAATCCGCACCAGAGCAATCTGGTTTGGCATAAATACTTAAGAATGTTTGAATTCCATAAATATTTTTCAACAGCTGTCTAGCCGAATCAAATAGCTTAGACTTATATCAACAATTCAGACATCAATCGAAATAATTTAGCCAACTTAATTGACCTTCTTCATAATCTAAAAGAAAATCGAAAATTCTTTTATGACGTCATGATACCGTACCAGATTAGTAGTACGTTGAGGATTCCGCCATTTTGTGATTTTATCATATTACATCATACCATAGTGGGCTGACTATCTTTCGATCACAACCAACACTAGGTTTGACTGTATTGATGACTCCATCGTTTTCCATTTTTACACCATATCAAATGATGCACATGGTCAGAAATACATTTTAAAAATTTTCAAATCATTTTTATCTTAGCTGAAACAATTAGCATAGACCTAAGAATAACGGTATTAGTTTTAAACATCATTGGTTCAATCACATGATCCAATGTTTTTCAAAAAAATAGAAGTGCAAACATGATGTACGAAGTCAATAAATTTTGAAAATCTAGCTGAGCTAGAAGATTTAGAAAATTCATGTTTCTCCATCAACTTCAATCTTTACTTCATTGCTTTATTCTACCAATCTCTAACACCATCAATGCTTACTATACCAAAATTTCTTAATTCTTACCTCTGAAGTTTTCTATACCCAATATAGTTCATCAAACTTACCACACTTTGGAAGTTCAGGAACTTGCCACAATAATATGAGTTTAAGAACTTGTCCTAGTCAGACCATAGACATCCATTCGCTGAGGGGTTCAAAAACATACCATATGATTATGAGTCACGAACTTACAATATGCATGAGTTTTAAGAACTCGCCCCTAATCTTAATATTCTCTACCTTAATCTTAATAGTCTATATCTATCAAATATGATATAAGTAAAGAATCACCTTCTCACCATAAGCACATCGATAGCGCGACACCGACATTCTATTGATTATCATTGTGAGGAACCGAGAGTGAGCACAAAGCCTCCACCCACACAAAGGTTTGTACAACTCAGCTCTCACATGTGTCCTCAACTGAAATCCCACTTAACTATATCTTACTCTTAACTTTCTCTTTACTCGATACGAATTCTTCGTATCTCAACACATACAACTCCTCATGACTTCATATCGTACCATTTCATAGTACAATCTCTTATAGCATCAAGCTATACACACTTAGTCGTTGCAGACTATTTATCACTTCATATCTCAATCCGATCACGTCGTGATCATCAATTTACCTTAGGGTTTTTTCCCTATTATCAACAAAACTCCACTCGAGTTCATTCTCATTATCTTTGTCATATTCATCTTATAGACATCATCATAACATTTTTATTATCGGAGTTAGGAAACCCCTGAATTCACATTCTCTTAGATACTTCAATATTCTTCTTTGAATCTTCGCTTATAAATTTTAATCCTTATCTTTCTCTCTCAGGTTATAGCCTAAGGTACACTTACCTAAAGTTTATAACCTACAGCTTTGATACCAACCTGTGACGCCCCCAAATCTAGGTTCCTTCAAACCTCGGATTCGGTCCGCCACAATACTACAATCGTCAAACAATTTATATATATTATTAATAACTTAATGAATATAACTTTGCTTATTATAATTTAGAATATAAATTCATTCTATTTCCAGGATCTGCACAATGACCCCAAACTTTTATAAGTTTCACAACTTGGACATTTACTATTCCTGTTTTACATCACATTCGATGTTATAAAAATATGCGGAATAATTTAAACTTTTTCAATCTCCTTTGAAAAAATAATCTTTTATTGATATCTTAACTTGAATCAATTACAAATCCCTGAATTAAATTATTCTATGATTCACTTCATTCTATTTTCGTATAAACCTTTACATCTCGATTCGAATTCCTCTATGTACCGCCTAGTACAACTTTACAAGCTAACATATATTACACATCATAAATTACTATCAAGTATATCTACTAGAACCTAAACATGGTTCAAGAGTATATATTTAATTAAACAGATCAATCTCCTTTGATGTGATTGAACTTTATCAATCAAGTAGCACGTAATCTTTACCGTGAGTCCTTAACCTGATTCGTAGTTTATCAATTACAACTTAACTGCATATCGTTATCTGCACTTCGTGTATTCCTACACATTCGTATAATCATGGATTCATATCCATTAGTCATACATTTCATACATTCTTAATATAAGAACAAATATTGTTTCTTAACTTGGTTTCATTTTTACTTGAACTTAGGATAACCATGAGACTAGCTCATTCTACCACCATATTTATTTAAACAATCTTGTTTCATATCTTGTAGTCTTTAAAGAATATATATAGACATGACCCAAGTCCAGACTGTTAACAACCATTTTTTAACCACTCTACAGCACGACGCGACCGCGCTGATAATGAGCTTGGGAGTGGCGCGACCGCGCTGTCAAAACCAGAACTTGAAATTTTCAAATTTAGAGTTTTCTTATTAGCATCTTAATCTCTTTGAACACAATATAAACATATAAAGACAAAGTTTAGAACACATTTGGTTTTCCATACTTGTTAACGTTGAGGTTATCTTCTAAAACTTTTAGTTTTCTTTTGAACTCATTTGCTCAACTAGGATTAACATGTCTAATAGTCTATGTTGAACACCTTCTCAGGTCTCTAAAACAAACTTTGAGATAATACTTAATTCAAGCATAAATCATCCTTTTCAAAACTACTTAATCGAGGCTAAATAGGTTTATTCAA
This sequence comes from Panax notoginseng, assembly GCA_016801055.1. Classification (NCBI taxonomy): domain Eukaryota; kingdom Viridiplantae; phylum Streptophyta; class Magnoliopsida; order Apiales; family Araliaceae; genus Panax; species Panax notoginseng. The sequence continues at coordinate 89,030,015 of CM029012.1, forward strand.
CAAGGGACTCGATATGTTAACCATTAAGTCACATAACGATTCTTTAATATGCATGCCCATGTGTATCAAACTTATTTACACACAATTAGTATAGTCCTTTCCTTAAACATGCTTGAATAACTTTCATACTTAATTAATTGGATGCACATAGCATTCATGCTCAAAGGCATAACAAGTACTATCATGCTTGCTCATAAGGTTATAATGTAATTAATACAATGCTCCTCAAGATAGTTTCTAAAACTTTTAAATTTCTCTTTAAAACACATACTAAATCGAGCTTGACAACCTTTTATGTGCAATGTATCTTCAAATTACATTCCTTACTCATCCACGCACATAACTAGGCCACATTCACATGTTCCCAACGTCGGAACTTAAAAGACATAAGGTTCGTCAAGTTTCATTTTCAAAACTTCAAGTTTTCTTTTAAAAACTCATTCTAAACCCAATTAGTATACAAAGTAACTTTGAATCATAACTTATACTCATTTGTACATTTAACTAAGCCATATATGCATGCTCATATGTATACTACTCATTTACACCAAGGTTGAATAGTTTAACACTTGAAATCTCATCATAAACCATGCTTAAAAAGTTTAAATCATGCTTAGCTAGAAGGTGATCATATCCATCATGTCTAGAAGCATAAGATACCCTAACATACATTCTTGAAAGGTCAGAACTTAAACGATATAAGGTTCATCATGTTTTACTTTACAAAACTTTAAGTTTTCTATTTTAAAATCATTATAATCCAATTAATACAACTCATTAGTGCAAAGCAACTTTAAATTACATGCTAGGTCCCTTTACATACTTAGTTAAGTGAAACTAACATGCTTGGAATACCAGAAAGCAACAAAACTGGAATTCAAGACTGGTCTATGGCGCGGCCATGCTGGGATTGTACTGGGAAGTGGCGCGGCCACGCCACTTCGGCACCAACCCAGACTTGGCCTCTACTTCTACAGATTCTAGCCCAAACAACCAATACACTTTCATTTAGCATGCTCAACCCAGTTATACCTTGTCCATAACATACATACCAACTCATATAACATCAAGATAACAATTCCCAAACCAATTATCAAGAATTCATTCTAATTCTCAAGAATTTATCAAAACCCAATTCAAGAACATAAATAGAATTTATACCTCTTTGAAGCTTAGTTTGCTTAATTACTCCCTTCTGAGATTGTTAGGCTCCTCTTTGAGCAACAGACTCTCACTCTCACATTATCAGTGTTTTAATGGACAAAAGTAAACAACCTAAAAACTGAGAAATGAAACTCCTATTTATAGAGAAATGGTGAACTTGGCTAAAAGCTTTACACCAAAGATTGCATCCATGGTGTAGAAGGAAAACACACTGGTTAATCAAGAGTGGTTCAACTACCATTTCCCAGCCATTGGCCTATCAATCATTACCTAAGCTTAGCCACTGATTTATACTTGGAAGTTACGTAAATTAGCCTTAGGCTATTGTTCATGTACCTTGCTCAACTGAAAATTCTATATTGCAGCAACGTGCTCTAATTTGGTTCAGTTGGTTACCTTAATTTCCCAAATGAAATTTTAATGTACAATTGTTACCATATTAGGAAAAATTAGGGATTATTTATGTACCCATATCACATAATCTATGTACCTTAGTTACATGCAATAACATAATAGAGTTAGGTATTATTGTCCAAGTAGTTCCATAATTATCTCTACTACTCACATAACCATATTATAACCTTATTTAATATTAATGTTTATTTAAACACTTAATTCCTTTCTCAGTTTCTAGAATACACAAATATTTAATCATTTATGTATTAAAATTACATATGATTTCACTGTACTACTTGGTACCTTATATCATTAGTCACAATTAAATGTCACACTTCATGTAATCTTAAGTCATAGGTATTATATATTATTACTACCCACATTTTCCATATTACACATAGTAACATGAAAAATACTCTTTAATGATAATGTCCACATTAATATTTTAATTTGGCTAAATATCATTCAGTTGGGTACTTTCAATCCATTATCACATTTTAATATTACAACGATTAATTAATATTAATAATTTCATTTTCTTCATGTAATTAAAGCACATATATTATTTCACCATTTTACTTAAGTGAATTACTCCTTTCATTTAATTTACTATTACGCCACTGCCGCACAAGGCTTTAATACTCAAATTATATTATTCTATAATATAATTTTCAATTTAATTTAAATTAACTAATATTTATTCTTGTTTAGTTAATTTCCATAACCAACTCTCATTCGATTCATGCCTTGCTATCTCAATTCATTCATGGACACTGTAAATATCAAATATGACCCATATTTGATTAGCCACTAATATACAATTCCTATAGTTCGAATTACATAACTCACCAGATTACACAAACTTATCATGAACTATCTACAGACCGGCGCAGCCGCGCTGGCCTTAGGCTTGAGAGTGGCGCGGTCGCGTCACCTTAAGTTAGGTCGCATACATGTTATGCTTCAACAGAAACATAACTTAACTCGTAAATCCTTTAATATGCTCCACACATGCTATCTCATTATACTAACCAAAATAAATCTCCAATGACTACATTCTTCAATAATTTATTGATTAAACTTCAAGTTCAACTCTTCTTTCTTTAATCTATACATTTGACCATATCTCAATATTAATCAATAAACCTCTACCCAATATTTATCTAAAGATATATTGATTTTCTTATCTCGTCAACAACGTACATATATACAAGTCTAAACTTAGCACAAATCGAGTCTTTAATAGTATTCAATATAGTACACTGAGTGGTTTCCCACAAACAACCAACAAATTAGTTTCCGTCTCGTCTACAATGTTTTCACAGTGAGTTAGATCGGTTACTAATTCGTATATACCTCCGGTCTCTGAAGGAATTGTTTAGCCCAGCTCTTATACATCCACCATTAAAGGGTACGGTTGCACTGCCTTAGATTTGATACTTACACGCACATATACTCAAGAAATTGGTGATTATCAAAGATATTTAATGTCACTAACTTACTATGATAAAATAATTTCACATAAATTATTTAATGTCAATAGATAAATCTTATCCATCTTCTTTACTTTAAATAACTCGTCTCTTCAATAAATAACAAATATATAATAATAATATATTTATTAAACACAGAAATCACTTATTGCATAGTTTATATTACCTCATGCAACACCATTCCACATACCTCACAACACATATATATTTTTATTCAAACCCTTCTCATGCCTTAAGATTTTTATTTACTAAATTCTTATTTTAATATTTTTTGAAAATTCGGGTTCTTACAGATATTCTAAATATCTTTGAACGCTTAGGACTTAATATAATTTTTTTGAGGAGTTTGTTATTAATTGTCTCATCTTGTTTAGCGCGCATGCACACGCACACACACACACACACACACACACACACACACACACACACACACACACACACACACACACACATATATATATATATATATATATATATATATATATATATATATATATATATATATATATATATATATATATATATATATATATATAATACGCGTCATATTATTAAGCATGCGAAGTGTAGACACTCAAAATTTTGTATTTCTGTTACTAACCTTGCAGGAGGGCAAAAACGTCTTCTAGAGATAACCTTAGAAGTCAAGTAAGCTCAACCTTGGAGACAACCCCAGGAGATATAGTTTTCAATCTCGGAGACAACCTTGAGATACTCAATTTCAATCCCGGAGACAACCTCGAGATACTCAGTTCCAACCTCAAAGACAACCATGAGGAATACAGTTCTAGTTTTGGAGATAACCCCAGAGAAGTCTATTCCAACCTCGGAGACAACCCCGAGGCACTTAGTTCCAACCACGGAGATAACCCCGGGAGGTCAGGCACACCTCAGAGACAACCCTGAGGACATTCAATATCCACAGCAGCCTAATCTCAAAGATAACCCTGAGCAATGACTGCTACATCTGCGCAAAGCAGGAGATAACACCGGTGAGGGGAAAAATTATCATTTTGCCACCTCGATACTACATTCACGTTGTCTCAGCATCATCCAAACCCAAACTGCATACAGAAGTGTCCCACAAGAACTATAGCTCAAATCCCAAGTGACTACTACACAAGACAACACACCAAATAGAATTTGAAGACTTGAAGATCTGGTCATGAACCCATCTTCTCGGCTTGGTACAACTCCTAATCCCATGTCATTGTGTAGTTCTCGATAACAACATTATAAAAAGGTACAGAGTGCACGTTGCCAAAGTTATGAAGGTTCGAGCGGACAACGCGTTGCCAAAGTGCACGTACTTTGAGACGATAGGGCCCGCATGGCCCGAGGCTACCCGGGCAGCCGCAGGTAGACTCACGGCTGCCACGGTTAGACCCGCGGCCATCCGATCTACAAATATGAGCACTTAGTTGCTCATTTGAAAAAAAAGAAAAAAATAGAAAAAGGAGAGAAAACTCTGTCCATTTCAGCTTGTAAACACTTCTATAGTGCTCTAAACTTAGTGATTCTTCTTTCTAAATACTTGTAAGCTCGTGTGTTACAAAATACTAAAATTTAACAGGTGGAAACTGAGTTTTCAGGCGTCAAAAACTATCTGAAGTCTTCTTGGCAGCCCACTATAAGATATTTTAGATTTTTAAGCTTTTTCTCACTTTGGTACATATTTATCTACTAACGTTGAGAGTCGCGTTGTGTGGGTATGCCTGGATCATCGATCCGTGGCTTTATATTGCTTATATATATATATATATATATATATAAATACTTATATATATATCTTTTCGAACTCTGTTCGTGTGACGCCCCCAAATTCGGGTATCTTCCAACCCGACAGATGGTGCTACGCGGTGCTACTGTTCACACATAAATTCAATTGAAATACCTCAAAAGAGTGAATATGTCTTCTATATATTACAAAATAATATTTCCCTTCCCAGGTTCTTTATAACCATTACATATGTTCTTCGTCATAGTATCAAATAAATACAAAATTCATACTATCCTATTACAAAGATAACTTATTTGTCCGCCTTAGCCTTTCCTTTATCCTTACTGGATCCTTCGATCCGTTCATTCTTATCTGCATTCATATGGTTCAAGCAAGGGTGAGCATAACTAGCTCAATAAGTATAACAGTTTCATTTGAGCAATATGTTTGAATCATATGAATATATATCTTCTATAACTGAATCAATAATTATGAAGTACTATAGAGAATTCAAAATAGCACTTCTCTTTTCTTTAAAATATTTAACAATGAACAACATCTGTTAAACCTTGATTTTGGTCCAAGACCTTGAGCATTTTATTCTTTCTTTAAAAAGGACAACTCGACACAAAGTCCGTAAGTTCGACATTTCTTATAGTACTCTATGTTGTACAACACTACTTCATTAAACGTATCTACGTTTAAGTTTTGGCAACCTCACGTGCCTGTCGATTGACGACAAAACATTTATTTAGTCATACTCAGTCTTTCTTTGAATCCATACCAAACAGTTGTCATATGATAGCAACATCTATAATATTTTGATAGATTATAATGAAATCCACCAAATACATTAAGTTTAGCCGAAGGAATTGGCTTCGACTTCTTTGTACATCAATTCATGCGTAAGATTCAAGAATCGTAAAGCTTGTCCGCAATAAACATAGGCAAGAGTTTAGAACACTTGCCTTTAGCGTCTTCTACTGTTAATTCACTTCTCTTTTGAGTCTTTATAGTTTCTACATCACATAATTACATAGCATACCACATTAGATTATAAATGATCATCAAGTATTGATATTAACTTATCTTCTCCTTCTTCTCGGTCTAACTATCCATTTGCTTAACTAACATTCATTAAGTTATCTAACATTCATTACGGCTTTATAACATGTTATTGTTATAAGTAATCTTATTCATTCAATGTTTAAGTAATTACATTTCAAGTAAACTCAACCATTCATTCAACGTGCGTACGATTTACCGTATTACTTTGTGTTTACGTTCTCGTAACCTTTCGTTAACTTTTAATTGTTAATCATAAGGTTTTAATCATCCTTAATGATGTTACTTTAAGTTAATTAGGGTCATAATTCACCTTCAATCAACTTCCTCTTTCTTCATATTAATTATCATTCATCTCTGCCTCTTGCTTAGTACTGGCATTGCGGCGCCAGTTTCCTTCTTTTATGTCATGCTACAGTATGACTCATTAGTGTATGGGATCTGGGCATGGTGCTGCAGCGCCAAGTTCATAGGCTTGGGTAGTGCTGCGGCGCCGACCCTGAGCCTTTGAATTTTTTTTAAGTTTTTCAATTCCAATCCTTTTCGGCCTCGTAACTTAATCGTTATAAGTCAGAATTGGCTCGTTCAAAAGCTATTTTCTCACATATCTTGTATACTATGATTTCATTAGGACAATTTATGTTTTTGAATTGTTAACATTGAATTCACAGTTTAAATTTTCTATTACGCGTTCGTTAAACGTTCGTGAACGTTCATAGCTCGTTTCTTTGTTTTAAGTCAGAATTCGACCATTCTTAAGTCCACAACTCTTAAATGAAAGGTTCTACGATACACCATTGAAAACTAAGGTTTCTGAGTTAAACGACGACTTTTAACTTTCATTACGAGAATTTCACGATTTCGACAATTATTGTCTAATCTCGTAAATTTCGCCATAACTTCGTTACTCGAGATTTTTACTCTGTTCAAAATGGATTCATTTGATTATACATACATCCATCATACTAAACAAACATATATCATCTAAGCCTACATATGATGGTTTTAAACTTATCCATCAACAACATATGTTAAATATTCATGTGTTCTTCATTAGTTCACGATTCTATGATTATGATTCCACTTGTATTAATGTTTAAGTCCACTAATAGCCATCCTTGTTACTCCTTATGATACATGCTCCACCAATATCCACTTCTCTATCGTAGCTACAAATGAAGAGATGAAGATTAATGGTTAAAGATTCATTACCTTTGATGTTCTTGCTTTTCTTCTTCTTTTTGGATTAAATAATTAGCTCTCACTTCTCTCAATAATATTGCTCTAAGATGTTGGTGGAAATTAAACAACCAACAAAGACTAACTAAGCTTCCTATTTATATGCTTTACAAAGTGACGGCACAATGGTCAAAAGGCCACCCACCTCCTTACTATTCCACCTCCTTACTATTCCATACTTCCTAACTAAGCCACCTCCTTTACTTGGCTTCCAAGTGGCCAGCCATGACTCACCATGGGGGCCCAACATGGGTTACCCCATGGGTTTTTCTCATCCGGTGACCTATCAGTTTGATCCACGAGTTCGGTTCTTGGTTCGGGCTTAGGTTTAATTAACTTTGAGCCTAATATTGGGCTTGCATTTAATTATCTTTGGACCTTAACATATTTCACTTGGGCTTGCCAAATTCATAACCAAACCCTACTAGTCCATTAATAACGGCTTAAGCTTTTAACGTATAATCCTTGTATTCTTCTCGTATACTAGTTCGTATAACATTCATCATATACATTATATTATCTTTCTTATATACTTGTACAATACCTTGTATTATACTCATATTTATTACCACGTATAATAACTTTCTTATTATACGATTGTCATTTATTCAAATCTTCACTTTCCTTAATATTCTCAAACTTAGTAAGCAGGTGAAAAATTGCGTTTGTTATAATTGAATTATTATTAGATAATCCATCATTCCTTATCATTCTATCGTTACGTATTTCTCGAAAGTTCAAAAATAATTCCCGAGCAGAAATGGATGAATAGTATTTTTCAGAGAATTTCTCAGAAAGCTTTTATTTTCGTCTTGGAAATTCAAATACCTTAATTCTATCACGTAACCAGAATACTACTATCTTATTCCTCTTTTAGGTTATAGAATAACCTTCATCATGCTTACTCGTTATAAATAACATATATTACAATTTTATTCAAATAAATCTATTTTACATTAAATTCAATTTTCTTGGTTGTTACTTCTTCTCCCCTTATAAGGATTCTATCCCCAGAATCTTGCCGTAAATTAGTCAAACAATTGAGGGTAATTCTTCTTCATCTTTTCTTCAAGTTTCCACGTTGCTTCTTCGACATCGTGGTTTCTCCATATTACCTTCACCGAAGGTATAACTTTATTCCTTATAACTTGCTCTTTTCTATCAATGATTTGCATTGGCATTTCTTCATATGTCAAGCCTTTCTCAACATGAATAGGCTCATACTCTAGCACGTGCTTATAATCTTGCTTATAAGGACATAATACAGATACATGAAATACATTTTGTATGCATCCTAAGTCTAGAGGTAATGCTACCATGTAAGCTACCTCTCCTACCCTTTTTAATATCTCGAAAGGTCCTATAAACCTTGGGCTTAACTTTCCCTTCTTCCCGAAGCGTATCTTTCCTTTCCAGGGATCCCTTTAGAAATACATACGAGCTGACTTCAAACTCTCTTCTTATTCGATGTGGATCTACATACTTTTTCTGTCTGTCTTGAGCTATTAACAGTCGCAGTCGTATCAACTTAACTATATTCGCTGTTTGTTGTACCAATTCAGGTCCTAGCATTCAGCGTTCTCCTACTTCATCCCAACACAATGGTGTTCTACACTTCCTTCCATATTCGTAAGGCGGCATGGCTATGCTTGCATGATAACTGTTGTTATACGCAAACTTTACTAACGGTAGATGATCATCCCAACTACCTTTGAAATTCATAACACAAGATCGTAGCATATCTTCTAACGTTTGAATTGTTCTTTTGCTCTGCCCATCTCTCTGGGGATGATAAGCTGTACTTAACTTCAGTAGCGTTCCCATTTGTTCTTACAGACTTCTCTAGAAATTTGATGGGAATCGTGAATCATGATCTGACACTATCAAAACTGGTACCCCATGTTTGGAAATAATTTTCTTAACATAAAGTTTAGCTAAATGATCTAATTTAAACTTGACTCTTATTGGCAAAAGCCGACTTCGTCAACCGGTCCACTATTACCCAAATAGCGTCGTACCCTTTCTGTGTAGTTGGAAGTCCCACCACAAAATCCATCATAATGTGTTCCCACTTCCATTCCAGAATCTCTAATGATTGTAACAAGCCGCTTGGTCATTGATGTTTGGCCTTAACCTTTTGACAAGTTAAGCACCTACTTACATATTCTGCTATCTCTCTCTTCATGTTTGGCCACCAAAAACTCTGTCGAAGGTCTTGATACATCTTAGTACTACCAAGATGAATCAAGTACCTTGAACTATGAGAGTCTTATAATATTTCCTCCTTCAATTCTGTTTCACTTGGAACCCAAATTATTCCTTCAAATCTTAATAACCCCTCATTATCGAGACTATACTTCATCTCTTTTCCATCTGCTAGCCATTTCTTCATCTGGTCATACTCATCATTTCTGAGTTGTACCTCCTTGACTCTCTCTACAATGGTAGATCAAATCTCCGTTGTAAACAATTTCTGACCCGACTCACTCGGTAACGTCACCTCTAACTCCATTCTAGTCATCTCTGTTATTAACTCAGTTTGACCAGTTAACATAGACAACTTTTCCTGACCCTTTCTACTTAAGGCGTCGGCCACTACATTTTTTTTCCTGAATGATACAGAATATCACAGTCATAATCCTTTATCAACTCCAGCCATCTCCTTTGTCTCATAATTAAATCTTTTTGTGTGAAGATATATTTTAGACTCTTATGGTCAGTGTATATCTCACATTTTTCTCTATATAGATAATGAATCCAAATCATTAAGGCAAATACTAATGCTGCCAGTTCCAGATTATGAGTAGGATAAACTTTCTCCTAATCCTTTAACTATCGTGATGCGTACGTAATGACCTTGCCATGCTGCATGAGCACGTAACCTAGTCCCCTATACGAAGCATCGCTATAAACTACAAAATTCCCTGTATCATTAGGTAAAGATAATACATGTGCTTCACTCAACCTTTTCTTCAGTTCTTGAAAGCTGTTTTAACACTTCTTCGTCCACACGTACTTCACTGTCTTTCTTGTCAAATTTGTCAACGGAATAGCTATCTTAGAAAAATCTTGGATAAATCTTTGATAGTATCCCGTTAACCCTAGGAAACTCTATACCTCGGTTGGTATTTTCGATTGTTCCTAATTAATCACTGCTTCCACCTTTGCTGGGTCCACTGAAATTCCAACTCTATCAATAACGTGTCCCAAAAACTGTACTCTTTCTAGCCAATATTCACACTTAGTGAATTTCGGGTATAACTTCTCCTTCCTTAGTGTCTCCAACACTAATCTTAGGTGTTCAACGTGATCTTCTGGCGTCTTAGAATAGACTAGAATATCATCGATAAATACAGCTAGTGCATTCATCAACCCAAATGACATTACTAAAAACTTGTAATGGCCGTAACGAGTCCTGAATGCCATCTTAGGTACATCCTCCTTCCTAACCTTTAACTGATGATACCCCATTCATAAATCTATCTTAGAAAAATGTTTTGCCCCTATCAATTGATCAAATAGATCATCGATTCTGGGCAATGGGTATTTATTCTTTATCGTTAACTTGTTCAACTCTAGATAGTCGATACAAAGTCTTAAGGATCCATCCTTCTTCTTAACAAATAGTTTCGGTGCTCCCCACAGCGAAACACTCGGTTGAATATATTTTCTATCCAACAGTTCTTGTAGTTGAACCATCAACTCCTTCATTTCTACTGGCGCCATATGATACAGTGCCCTTAAAACTGGTGTCGCTCCTGGCACAATATCTATTACAAATTCGATCTCCTTATCTGGTGGAAGACCTGGTAATTCGATTGGAAATACATCCACAAATTCTTTTACTATAGATATTTGTTCCATTGTCACTCCCACTCTCTAGGTATCAACAACATGACACAAATAACCTACACATCCTTTTCTCACCAATTTCCTAGTTTGTGTCATGGTAAGACAACACGAACGTCCTGGTGACTTACTACCATAAAACACTACCTTAGATTGTTTCAATGTTCGAAGGTTTATACATTTCTTTTGATAATCTATAATTGCACCATGGTTAAACAACCAATCCATCCCGAAAATTACATCTAATTCTCCTAAATTTATCGGTATTAAATCTACCGATAATTTATAACCTCGTATTTCCACACAACAACACCTATGAATATGTTCAACAGGAATTATTTCTTCATTTGCTACCTTAATATTCAAAGGTATAGGCAATCTTTTGGGAAGATCGTTTAGTAAAATCACATGCTATAAAAGAACAAGTAGCACCCGAATCAAATAACACATAAGCATTTATATCGTTGATTGGGATAATACCTGCAACTACATCCCCTGATGCAACTGCATCTTGGACCGCCATATTAAAAGTGTGGGCCATCGGCCTACTCGTCTGAGCTGGACCACTAATAGCTAACTTACCACAATTAGTTCCCTGATTACTATCCATCCCCTTCTTCGGGAAATTCTTTGCCATGTGATCTGTTGATCCACATACGAAGCATCCGTGATTCTTCTTCAGACTTGGACAGTTAGGCAAAATGTGCCCTTCTTGTCCACAGTTATAGCACACTGCTTTACCTTTGAGACAGACTCCTAAGTGAGTCTTCCTACAGTTCTTAAACGCCTCCATCCTCTTCTTAGGATCTCCTTGCTTTACCCCGATATTCCCAGACTTAAAAGCCTTCCGCTTCTGCCTGTTTCCACTCCTGCTGGCTCCTTCGGGTTTCAATCCCCCCTTTACCTTACCTTTGTTCTTCTTCTCTCTATGGTATTGGCTTAAAGCCTTATTACCACCCTCGGCAATTATTGCCTTCTCTAGAATGGTTCCAAAGGAATTACTTTGAAACACTGATATCCGGCTATAGAGCCAGGGTTTCAAGCCCTATTAAATCTCCTCACCTTCCTCACCTCCTTATCCACCTGATGTGGAGCAAACCTCGCCAGTTCATTGAACTTGGCAACATATTGGGGAACAGTCATGTCCCCTTGTTTTAGTTCTAAATATCTCATTTCCATCCTACCCTGCATACACGTGGGAAAATAGTTCTCGAAGAAGATCTCCTTGAACCATGTCCACGTTATATTCTCTACTCCAGCCCTAGCCTAGTTCGGCTCCCACCAGAAGTTGGCCTCTCCCTTCATCATGTAGGTGGCAAAAGAAATCTTCTACCCCTCTTCGACATTTGCAATTACAAATGCCTTTTCAATCTCTTTTACCCACGTTTGGGCTTCTATAGGGTCCGTAGTTCCTTTGAACTCTGGCGAACCTACACTCTTAAAATCTTTAAACGTAGTAGCATGTACTACTGCAGGATTTACGGGTATATTTGCCCCATTTCGATTAAAGGCAGCTGTTAGTAAGTTAACAAACTTCTGCATCGGTTTAACCGGTCCCCCTTCTGGTTGATTCACGTTAGCTTCTTGATTTCGTTGTCTTCTTCTTGGTGGCATCTTTCTGTTAAAATGAATAACACTTTATTATTACTTTCTTCTTATTAATTAGTCCTTATTCATTTTTAAACAATAACTAAACTCATTACATAATATGTTCAATAAAGTACTTATATTGATATGCTTCTTTCTTTGTAGTATAATACTACATTGTTCATCATTACACAACCTTGGCTGATTACATTACCTTCCCGCAATTACTTTCCAAAAATTAAGATTTACAAAAGACTACCCTTTGATTACACAAAAGATTAAAACGTCACTACATAGATACACAATATTTACATATCTAAACCTACTCTAGTTACTGACTAAATTACATTTTCCTAATGGCATTTTCATAATCTGCATCGGCAAGACTGGCTACCACATCTCGACTGTAAGACCCCAACTTTTATAAATAAAGATAATTTTTCTATAAATATTATTTTTGAATATTATGGAATGAATTTGATATAATGTTATAGTTGTGGGTAATATTTATAAATTTTGCAAAGTACGCAAGTTGTTATATAATATTCGATTGGTCGGGAAATATTTGTTTTAACAGGGAATATTCGTACGACGACACAATCATTGGTGGACCCCACAGCGGAATTATTTTCGGATTGAGAAAATAACAAAAATACTTTATGAAAATAATGGCAGAGGTTTTACCGTTAACTGTTGAAACACCCGGTGGTAAAAGTACAGTAATACGCGTGGTTGCATTGTAGCACACGGTATTGATTATGGATGCTTTCGTGAAAAGTCACTCAGTTTTGTTTAATTATTGCCACAGTATTTGTTGTAAAATTTGGCATATTATTTGGACCCCCCACTTTCTCATTTTTTAAAATCGTCGGGGGAAAGTAATATCAATTTTTCGTATATATATGTACTGCAGGCATGTGATTATATATATTTATATATTGTCTTTATGTTAGTGGCGTATGGTGGGTGGTGTGTGATATGTGGGTGGGGGTGGAATTAATGGTGATATTAGTATATATTTAGATGTTAACATGTGGGTGGTGGTGGTCCTGGTAGGTGATGTTGACAGGTAGTAGTATTTTCTTTCAAAGCCTTCACCTTATTGGCTAAATAATTTCTTATGCTATCAATGAGGCCAATTTTTTTTCCAACTTGACATATGATAGTTTTGTTTTCCTCTCTTTTAATTGGCCAACACCTTGACAAATGATGCATGGGTGGTAAAATTTTTCTAATATAGCATGTGTTATATTATATATATATTATAAAAAATTTGGTTTTGAAAAATCTAGCGTATGATTTCAGCAAATGAATTAAACAGTATCCTTCCATTCTCCTATAAATAGAAACTCATTCCTTCATAATTTCTTACGAATTCACTAAAACTCTAGAGAGAGAAATTATAGAGAAACTATAGAAAAGTATCCTGCTACTTCCCTACTCTTATATTCAGTTTATTTTACGGTAAGGGGTATTATTTCTTTTGTATTTATGAAGAGAACTTCTGTTATTCCATTATTTATTATTCTGTTGAAATAACCTGTATACGTGGGCTACCCTATACTTGGTGAAATTCTTCTGTTATTCCATTATTTATTATTCTGTCAGAATATCCTGTCCGTGCGTTTACGCCGGACCTGGTTCCATTATTTATTATTCTGTCGAAATATCCTGTCTGTGCATTTACGTCGGACCTGGTTCTATTATTTAGTATTCTGTCGGAATATCCTGTCGGCATTTATTATTTTATTGGAATAACCTGTTTGTGCGGTCTATCGTATACCTGGTGATTTCTTTTGTTATTCCATTCTTTATTATACTCAGTTGGTTAAAGTTTTGGTTTTTATACTCCATGAAATTAGTGGAATATTCTTGATATTTGCGCTTCATCCAGTATATTTTCATGGAAATATTCTTCTGAGTATTCTTGAATTTTACTGCACAAAGCAGTATCATGTTGACAATATGGACGTTATTAGTTCCTGGATTAATTAATTCTTGAACTTGTTTTATTGAATTCTTATATCATTGTCATCATCCTCATGTTTATATTTTGTTGAAAGTCATCTGTGGCATGTAGTGCATAGATGGACTTGGTATGATTATAACCAGGAATTATTCGGTGTAATCATGACCGTAATGTTACAAATGATGTGGTAAAAGTCCTCATTGGCCTGTAGTGCATTGATGGACAGTTGTTGGCATGATCATGACCATTGAAGAATACACGAATATCCTTGGCCCGTAGTGTATGGATTATTTGTGGTTGTGATACTAATGAATATCCTTGGCCGTAGTGCAGGAATGATGTGGATTATTTATTAAGCTGAGTCCCAGCGATAAAAGTGATGAAAAACCTTTTAAATCATAAAAGATAGTAGATTTTATTCTCTACTTGACTCTTTTAATGGATTGCTTATTTCGCTGCAGTTAAACTTGATGTGTGTTATATTGTATCAGTTTAACACTGTTGAAGGCTAATGATAATTTATTCTGCATTATCTTAGTCATAATATTTCTTACCGAGCTAGTTGAGCTCACCCTTTCTTTTATTGTTCTCTTCAAAAAATGAAAACGTAGCCGGGACTAGTCGGAGAACGGAGTGACGGTCTAGATGATAGTATTAGTAGTCCTTACTATTCTGTTAAATAGTGTGACAATAAATATAATGAGAACTTATTCTGAGAGTGGATATTGTCTAGAAGATAGTATTTGTTTTAAAACTCACAGCTCTCTTGTTATATATTAAAGATTGTATTTGTATTCTGTACCATGTATTTGGCAACTCAGAATAGGTGATGTATACCTATTTTGGGGGCGTCATATCGACTGATAGTATGCCAAGTCTGCCCTGCCTCCACAGGATACTCAGCAACTTGTCGCTGATAATCCTCATGAGAACCTCTATGAATATAGGACATCTTTCCAATCTTCTGCTTCTTAGCCTTTAGCTCCTCCCTAAGCTCAAAGACCTCGTGTTTTAGCTCATGGACCTCGTCCTTTGCAAACACTTTCTCATCATGTTCCACCTCTCAAAACGTCTCCATATCTTTCTTGTCTTCCAAGATATCATGGATCTCCTCCTTTAATTCCTTTACCTCTTTCCCTAGCTAAATATTCCTATCTAACACCGTCATGAACAATGCCTTCATTGACTCCCCCGGAGTCATATCCTCTGTAGGTACTACCGTGTTAAACGATACTACCTCCACCTCCTCCTCGGACATTTCATTGAACAAGGATGTGAACCCTAAGTTCCCAGAATCTTCTCACTCAACCACCACCACCACTAACAACTCAGCTACGTGTGTCGGTAAAATCTCTATCTGGTTCACAGACTCTTCACTAACCACATGTATATCTCTATACATCATGGTATCTCCTGACATCTACTGTGACACCCCCAAATCTCGGTACTTCATTACCTCAAGATTCGGTGTTCACTTAATCAAATCATTCATATCTAACTACCCAATCATAATAAAAATTGAATAATAAACCTTCCCTTAAGGGATTACATAAACAAAATCTCCCAGGTTATCTAACCTTTAATTACAATCATTCAAATGCGAAAATTAAATAAATACTTCATTATATCAATCAAATTAAAGTCTGGTAAATAACTGTCAACATATTACAAGTCTTCAGTACTTGTTCATCTTTCCCTTTCCTTTACTGGTGCTAGGTACATCTACCTTCTCATCTTTAGCTGTAATAGTTATATAAGCAAGAGTGAGCAAACAAAGCTCACTTGGAATAACAACGAAGAAAATCTTACAACATTTGCCAACTAATAGGCTCAATAGAACTGAACAATATGTTCTATTAACATTCTGAAATATACAACTGAGGGTCTAATGACCACAAACCATGTCCAAAGTTATAAGTAATCTTTCAACTTTAACTTTAACAGTTATAAGACTATAAGGACTCCACGTACTTAGGGGGATCAGCCCTTCGTACAATGTATTGTGCACAACCATTTCAACGCTAAGCGTAAACCTCTAATAAAAGAGTTATTCATCTCAGTATTCAGAATACAAGTCCGCACCAAAGTAGGTTTGGTTTGGATACATTACAAGGTAATTTAGAATTCAACGGTCATCAACTAAGGATTAGTTGAATACAACAGAACTAACTGTACGCTATGGAATAATCATAACCGAATCGATATTTGTAACTTAATATTATGCTTTAGGAATATTCTAATAGCATAAACACTGAATAATCATAACATAATTTGCTTGAAACATATAAAGTCAAGGTTATTGAGAATTGGATACTAAGCATGCAAAGTGAATAGTAATTTGAATGATAAAGTTGTTCAACACTAGAATATTAAAATATAGCAATTCGCATGCTAAATAACAAGTTACATATTAAAGAAACTTGCTCAATATTAAAGTATAAGATTTAGAATACTTGTATCCTCATGAACAACTAGATACAAGGACTTCCTCAATAATAAACAATCTAACTCTACGAAAGTGTAGAGTTAGCAACTTGCGTAATTGTAATTGAATCAAAAGCAATAATGTACTCAACGAAATTAAACTTGCACAACGAAGTGTTAGAGTTAGAAAACTTGCCTTGAGCACAAGCTAACCTTACAACTTGAATCTCAATACCCTATATATATATGTCATCATGACATAATTAGTCTTTACCAACATTTTATATATATATAAACAAGTATATACATCATGTAGGTTTGATTTTCAATTCACATAATCGAATTACGTTAATACTAGTTAACCCTTGATAACATGCTCATTTTTTAGTTTAGTACTACTGAAATCATCATTTAACAGTCCTATTATTAACACATAACAATTATTTTCAGACTTAGTATGAATAAATAAAATTATCAGACCATTCTGCTAACTCACGCTGCGGCGCCACAGTTTATACTGTGGGTTGGCGCTGGGGCACTAAGCTGGCGCTGCGGCGCAAAACTCAGGCTAGCAGTTGGCGCTGCGGCATGATACCGGCGCTGCGGCGCGAGAATAATTCTGTTGGGTTGCGCTGCGGAGCCAAACTCTAGACTTCGGCGACAACCTCGGCAACAACATAAATAAAAAGCCAAATTGGCCTACAAGCTCCAATCTAAAAAACTAATTAACATGTAATACACATATAGACTTCATATAAACATAATTTCAATACTTTTAACATGTTTTTACATATATAATAACATAAACATCAACTTTATAACACCCAATTTTAATATTTTTGACAAAAACTCTATTTTTGACATTTTTAATGAAACTCATCACTGTAACTTTGTTTTTCAACCAAAACCATTAATTCAAACTATCATGTTTATGTTTATTCATCTACTTTCAAAAATCAATAGTCAATACATATATATATATATATATATATATATATATATATATATATATATATATATATATATATATATTAACAACTAATAAAACCTTAATTTTATTTTAAACTAAGCCATATTCATAAATTTTCATATAAACACTCTGTAATATAGTTTTCTTCACAAATTATATACATACATGAATTAATTGATTATAACCATACATAACATATGAAAAACTATTTTACAACAATTAATTATCATATAAAACTATATACACCAACAATTCATCTTTTATAATTATTTTATAGAGAACTTTTTGGAGAAGAGGATAACCATAGTTTTTAGAAAATAGGAGCAAGATGATACCTTAATTTAGAATAAGATGATGGCTATTTTGGATTCTCAAGTTTCTTTTCCCAATTTCTTTCTCAAATCCTCTCTAGAATCCCTCAAGTTCTCTATCACTTTTCTCCTTTTCTTCTTTTTCTTCCTTCTGAGTCTTTCTTCTCTATTCTATCTTACGTAGTATAATATAACGTATAATAGTAATAATATATATTAATTATATAATATAACTTTAGATATAATTGATATCAATTTATCTAAGTTTTGAAAATCAAAAGCCATAAGGCTTGTTTGGCTAGGCTAATTAAAAATAACACATTAACTCTTACACCTTGTTTGGTAAACCTAATTAAAATAAATGGATTAATCCTTATACCTTGTTTGATAAAATACTATTAGATTAAAGGCTTAATATGCATTAAGGCTTGTTTGGCAAAAACTAATTAAACTCCTTTAATTTATTTTAATAACTCCTTTATAGCAAGGTTATTTGTCACACTTCTATTTAATTAAATTTTGATAATCAATTTATTAAATCTAATACTAATTTATTAAATTACTTTAACACATATATCAATACCACATAATTATAATTTTTTTTATAATTATAACTTTATTTAATCAACTAACACTTCATTTTAAATTACAAATAAAAATCAAAATATAATAATTCATTTAATTATTATAATCTCTCTAACTTAATTATTAAATTAAATTAGAATATTAACCCATAACAATTAATTTCTTAACTCCTTAATTATTTAATTAACAAATAATTAATCAATCAACTCCAATAAAATTAAACACATATTTATTCGATGATAAACACATCCATAAAATATTTATATAATTTAATAAATATTTAAAATTACAATTAAAATTTGGAATGTTACATCATTCCCTCCTTACAAGGATTCTGTCCTCAGAATCACAACTCAAACAATTCATTCGTTACATTCTTCCTTACTTACAAAGATTCTGTCTCCAGAATCGAAGACATAGATTAAACAAATAACTCAGGGTAATCTTTCATCATTTTCTCTTCGAGTTCCCACGTCGCTTCTTCAATATTGTGGTTCCGCCATATTACCTTCACAGACGGTATCACTTTATTCCTGAGCACTTGTCCTTTCCTATCAACTATCTGGATAGGAATCTCTTCAAAAGATAAATCTTTCTCGAACAGCAACGGTTTGTACTCAATAACGTGCTTGTAATCGGGCTTATATGGTCGTAACACCGAAATATGAAAAATATTATGAATGTTTTCCAACTCTAGAGGTAGAGCTACCTCGTAAGCCACCTATCTAATTCTTCGCAGCACCTCGAAGGGTCCAATAAACCTCGGGCTTAGCTTTCCCTTCTTACAGAAATGAATTTTCCCCTTCCAAAGAGAAACTTTTAGGAATACATAATTTCCTACGTCGAATGCACGATCTTGTCTACGTTGATCATCATACTTCTTCTGTCGATCTTGAGCTACTACCAATCTTGTCCTGATGAGTTTAATAATGTCAGCAGTTTGTTGTACCAGTTCTGGTCCTAGCAGTTGACGTTCACCGACTTCATCTCAGCACAGTGGAGTTCTGCACTTTCTGCCGTATAATACCTCGTAAGGCGGCATGCCGATGCTCGCGTGGTAACTGTTGTTGTAAGCAAATTCCACCAATGGTAAATGTTCTTCCCAGCTGCCTTTGAAATCTATGACGCATGCTCTAAGCATATCTTCCAATGTCTGGATCGTTCTTTCGCTTTGGCCATCGGTTTGTGGATGATAAGCCGTGCTCATTCCCAGCTGTGTTCCCATACATTCCTGTAATCTCTTCCAAAAATTTGAAGTGAATCGCGGATCTCTATCTGACACAATTGACACTGGCACTCCATGTCTCGAAACTATCTCTTTAACGTACAACCTGGCCAACTGATCAAGATTGAACTTAATATTTATTGGTAAAAAGTACGCTGATTTTGTCAGTCTATCCACTATCACCCAAATCACATCGCATCCTCTCTGAGTAGTTGGAAGACCTACCACAAAATCCATTGTGACGTGTTTCCACTTCCATTCTGGTATTTCTAACGGTTGAAGTAGTCCGCTCGGTCTTCGATGCTTGGGTTTGACTCTTTGACAAGTCAAGCATCTCGCGACACATTCTGCGACATCTCTTTTCATGTTTGGCCACTAAAAATGTCGTCGTAAGTCCTGATACATCTTCATACTTCCTGGATGAATCGAATATCCTATGTTGTGTGCTTCGGTCAAGATTTTTTCTCTAATATCTGATATTGCTGGAACCCAGATTCTTCCCTCGAACCGTAGTAATCCCTCGGTATCGATCTTGTATTTCACCTCTTTACCTTCGTTCATACCTTCCTTTATTTTTCTACATTCTTCATCCTGTAGCTGAGTTTTCTTCACCTTGTCCACTAAAGTTAGACCAGCTTCTATCTGGAATAGTCGTTCATCGGATTCTTGTGGAAATTTGATTTCCAGCTCAAACCTTTCCATAGCTGAAATGAGGTCCTCTTGAGTGGTTATCATCATCAACTTTTCCCGACCTTTCCTGCTTAAAGCATCTGCAACCACATTCGCTTTGCCCGGATGATAAAAGATTTCACAATCGTAATCCTTTATCAATTTCATCCATCTTCTTTAACGCATGTTCAGGTCCTTCGGAGTGAAAATATACTTCAGACTCTTATGATCTGTGTAGATTTCACATTTCTCTCCATAGAGATAGTGTCTCCATATCTTCAGAGCAAATACTACTGCATCCAATTCCAAATCATGAGTTGGATACCCTTTCTCATAATCCTTCAGTTGTCTTGATACATATGCAATAACTTTATCGTTCTGCATAAGAACACAACCCAAACCTTTGTGTGAGGCATCACTATACACCACAAAGTTTTCTGTATTATTTGGTAATGCTAACACTGGTGCCATACTTAACTTCTTCTTCAAAGCTTGAAAACTTTCTTCACACTTCTCCATCCAAACAAATTTTACAGCTTTCCTTGTCAAATTTGTCAATGGCGTAGCTATCTTGGAAAAATCTTGAATAAATCTTCTATAGTAACCGGCCAATCACAAGAAACTCTTCACCTCCGACGGTGTCCTTGGTTGTTCCCAATTGATTACAGCTTCCACTTTTGATGGATCCACTGAAATCCTATCTTTGTCAATCACATGACCTAGAAATTGTACACGGTCGAGCCAAAATTCGCACTTAGAGAATTTCGCGTACAACTTTTCCTTTCTTAGTGTGTCCAAAGTCAAACGTAAGTGTTCCACGTGTTCCTCTTGAGTTTTGGAATACACCAGAATGTCATCGATAAATACCACTATGAACTTGTCTAAGAATGGTTTAAACACCCTGTTCATCAAATCCATGAACGCAGCAGGGGAGTTTGTTAAACCAAAAGACATCACCAGAAACTCATAATGTCCATACCGAGTTCTGAATGCCGTTCTAGGTATATCCTCCTTCCTCACTTTCAATTGGTGATACCCACTTCTCAAGTCTATTTTCGAGAAGTATTTAGCACCCTTCAACTGATCAAACAAGTCATCTATTCTTGGCAACGGGTACTTGTTTTTAATAGTGACTTTGTTCAATTCCCTATAATCAATGCAAAGATGCATCGATCCATCCTTCTTCTTCACGAATAATGCTGGCGCTCCCCACGGTGATACGCTTGGTTGAATATACTTCTTGTCTAGCAGCTCTTGCAGTTGTACCATTAGTTCCTTCATCTCTACCGGAGCCATTCTGTACGGGGCCTTCGATATCGGGGCAGTTCCTGGTGCTAAGTCGATCACGAATTCAATCTCTATGTCAGGCGGAAGTCCTGGCAAATCCTCCAGAAACACATCCTCAAATTCCCTCACCACTGGTATCTCTTCCAGTTTCACACCCTTTTTCTGAGTATTGACTATGTGAGCTAAATAACTCACACAACCTTGACTCAAGAACTTCTTGGCCTGCATAATTGTCAGACATTTCATTTGTCTAGGCGATTTGCTACCATGGAAAACTACCATTGACGGAGTCATAATGTTTACGCATTTCTTTTGGCAATCAATTATCGCTCCATATTTGAACAGCCAATCCATTCCCACAATAATATCAAATTCTCCAAGTCTAATCGGGATTAAATCTACCATCATGATATTCCCCTTAATGTTCACCCTACAGTTCTTGTAAACGAACCTAACAGGAATCACTTTCCTATTCACAATTTCTATGTTCAAAGGGAAATTTAGTTTTTCTCTAGGCAATCTTAACCTCTTAGCAAATTCATCAGATATAAACGAGCAAGTAGCACCCAAATCAAATAATACATAAGCATCAATATCATTGATTGGGATAATACCTGACACCACATCTTTTGATTGCACAACATCTTGCACAGTCATGTTGAAGGTTCTGGCTGTGGGTTTGTTTGGCGCTGTAGGTCCAGTAATGGCCCATGTACCTCCACTGCTGCCTCTGTTGCTTTTTGTTGTTTCCCCAACTTTCTTCTTAGGGCATTCATGAGCGAAGTGATCCTTGGAACCGCATGTGAAGCACACGTTCTTTTTCTGTTAAGTGCAATTTGGGGCGGTATGACCCTCCTGGCCACAGTTGAAGCATACACGTTTCCCCATCAAGCACGCACCCTTGTGAAACTTCCCGCATGTCGCACATACTTTAAACTTTTTATTTTGCTGGTTACCCTGTTGGTTTCCAGCACCCATGTTCCCATTCCACTTCCTCTTCAAACTGTTGTTGTTATTGTTGTTTCCACCACTACCACCTCCATTCTTAATCTTTGCCTCATTCTTTTTCTTTTTCTGTTCCTGATTGATCTTTGTCATTGCCTCGCCTCCACCTTCAGCGAGTACTGCTTTCTCCATCATTGCTGCAAATGTCTTCAATTGGAACAGGGAAACCCTACTATATAGCCAGGGCTTCAGTCCGTGTTCAAATCTCTTCGCCTTGCGTTCATCCGTACTGACTTGATATGGCGCAAACCTCGCCAACTTGTTGAATTTAGCAGCATTCTCAGATACCATCATCGTTCCTTGCTTTAGTTCTAAAAACTGAACCTCCAGCTGACTCTTCGAACTCTCTGGGAAATAGGTCTCTAAGAATATCTCCTTAAACCTATCCCAGGTCATCACTCCTGGTCCTTCCCGGGGTTTATTGGCCTGCCACCAATAACTAGCTTCTGCTTTTAACATGAATATTGCAAAAGTAGTCTTCTAGTCATCCCCTACCCTAGCGATATCAAACACCTCTTCAATCTCCATAATCTAGGTCTGTGCCTCGACTGGATTCATAGACCCGCGGAATTCAGGTGGTCCAACCACCTTGAAATCCTTAAACGTTGTTCCTTGGTTCTGTGGTTGATTCTGCAATGCTCCTGTAACAATCCAGATTTTTATTATAATATTTAAATATTTATTGAATTATATAAATATTTAATGGATGTGTTTATTGTTGAATAAGTATTTGATTTGATGTGATTTGATTATTTATTTGTTTAATAAATAATTAATGAGTTAAGGAAAGTAATTATTTTGAAATAGTAATCTAATTTAATTTAATAATTAAGTTAGAGAATTTATAATGATTAAATAAATAATTATATTATGCAATGAATTGTTATTAGAATTAATTAAATTAAGTATGAAAACTTAATTAATTAGAAGTGTGACAAATAATTATATTATAAGTGATTATTAAAATAAATTAAAGTAGTTTTAATTTATTTTGCCAAACAAGGCTTAAATATATTAAGTCTTTAGTTTTAAATTATTTTGCCAAACAAAGTCCTATGGCTTTTGGTTTTTAAATTTTGAATTTTTATAAATAATATATAATAAAATATATTTATAATGGATATACACTTATTATTTTGGTAACTGATAATAGTTATGGTGATTATTAAGGCCATATCAGTTTTTAGTTTACGCATAAGTGTTATCAGTTTAGTTTTACGTACAGTGTGTTTTGGCTTAAGACTAAGAAAGGAAAAAGAAAAGAAAAGTGAGAGACCAAAGAGTTTTGAGAGAAATTGTCAGAGGTCTTAGAGAGAGAAACAAGAGAAAATTATGTATTCTTCGAACTATTATCAGTGATTAAGCAAAGATTGTCTGAATAAAAAGGTATGTTTATACTCTTAACAAATATGTTTTATAGTATAATTATTTAGCCTCTGTGTTTCATGAAACTCAACTTCATTGTATATAAGTTTTACAAAGGTTGTCTGTAAACTATGTTTTACTAAATGATTATGAAATCATGTGTTCTGGTAATAACTAACATGTATATATGTATATATGTGTGGTATGCTAAATTACGTTCATAGAGAAAGAGAAATTAGTTTTTACAGTAAACATTCACGTGTGAAAGTGGTTTGTAGAAATATCAAAATTAGTATATGTTAATTGTGAAGTTATAAAATTGAAGTGTGATTATGTTAATTGGATATGAACTACAGAGAATTGAAGTTTAAAAGTAATCAAATTTGTGGTTATTAGAGATTATAGTGTTCACTGTGTTTAACAAATATCAAACATGGAGTTTTGTTTTAAAATATGATTTTCAAGGAATTTAGTTTTCTGTGATTATTGTTTAGTAATTTAAACTAGTATATGCATGTTGGGTAGTGTGTATATGTGTAATTTATATAAGTTATACATGTTAATTGGGGTTAATTGCTGTTAAAAATAAAGGCAGTAGCTTTGTTCTGTTCTTCGTGGTTGGGTTCTGCAAGTTTCGGCGCCCCAGCGCCAAAATTTGAGCCCCAGCGCCAAAAATCGCGCCCCGGCGCCAAAATTCGCGCCCCAGCGCCAATCTCGCGCCCCAGCGCCACTAGTTGGCTTAGTCCTCGCGCCCCAGCGCGGGGACAGAAGTCTGACTTGGACAGTTTTGACCTCCTGTAGTAAAATGGCCATAACTTCCTCATACGAACTCCGATTGAGGTGATTCAAGATGATCCGAAACGAGGACGAGTAGACGTACAACTTTGTTCTTTAAGTTTTTCAATTTAAGGTCATTAGGATGGGTCAAAATGGTCATCTTTAGGACTGTTATGTTTTCAGAGGTAATCGGAGGGTGTCGGGCATGCACATATGCATGTGTAGTGCTCCAGACTGTAAAAGATGATGTCCTAAGTTATAAAACATGAATCTTAGTAAATATAATGATGCTTAACATTAATAAATAATGTATTAGATAAGTTATAGAAGCATAGTAAGCATACAAGAGAGGCAAATCGGGCGTGTGACGAATGAACGTCGAAACGTCGTGCCAAGTGTTAATGAACTTAAAAAGTGTTTCAATTCAATTGAAGTGAATATTATAGGATATGAAATGGGTTTAAAATAAAACCAATAAGTAGTCCTAGCAAGACTTAAGCACTTGAACTTCGAGTTTGACTAAGAAGAAATATAGTGAGTCATAAGTCGAAAAGTTAACACAATCTAATTGACCATTGTGTATTTATTAATAGGAAGGATTATGAGATGTGGAGTAGAGTTTACATTACAATTGCTATGTATTGTTATGTGACTAATAGTTGATGTGTATGATTATATAATTGTGTAGGGCACGTGAAGTGCAGATAACTGTAAGCTGTTAAGCTATTATTGGTAAACAACGATCAAGGCAAGTCTTTCGGTTACTATTTTCTACGTGGATTTGATGAACTGTTTTAAATTACATGATATGTTATGCATGTTGAAATCATGAAATGTTAAAGTCAATATATGACTGTATTGTTTTGGCTAAGTTGATAGTTGAGTAAGGAACTCAATCTTTATATTTGTTATGTGAATTAAAAGCATGTATGTCATGTTACTTTAATGAGATGTATGTCGAGCATGTTATTAGGTGCTTTGTGATGCATGAAAACTGTTAGACTTTGCTGGGCTATCGAGCTCACTCTTGCAAATAACCACTTTTGCAGGTCAAGATTTTAAGGTAAAGATACGTGCTATGTGAGTTATAGAGATCTATATTCACGAAGATTACTTATGTTTTATGAGAAATGTATTTCATATTTTGAACGTAAAATGTTGTTGAAATGTAAGTTGAGCTATCCAATGTATATGGATATTTAGTTATGATGTAAAACTTTGTATAGTCATTTTGTTGTAACGATTCATGATATAAGATTGAATCAAAGAGATGTAATGTAATGGTTACGATTCAGGGCAAGAAAGAAGGAAATGTATAAAAGTTTTAAATATTCCGCAATTTTATTAAGTTTAACATCGAATAATGATGTATTATTTAGAGGTTGAATGTATGGTTAACGACCGAAGTCGGGATTTAAATTGTATAGATTTTGGGGTCGTTACAGTTGGTATCAAAGCTGTAGGTTATAAACCTTAGGTAGGAGTACCGTAGGCAATAACCTTAGAGAAGAGAGGTGAAGATAAAGAATGAATAAGCTCAAATAGAGTTTGAACAATATGGGATTAAAACTTGCGTAAAAAGATTCAAAGAAGAATCTCGCAGAGTTATCAGAAATATGAATGTGGGGTTACCCAACTCCAATAATAAGGATGTAAGGTGATAATAAATAGACAATGTCTATAAAAAGAGAATGATAAAGAAGTTATGAATAGAGAGTTATGTCTAAGCGTGGTACAATTTTACTCTTTAATAGTTGATGTATGGTATCTGGGCTAAACGATTCCTTCATGGAGCGGAGGTATATACGAACTAGCAACTCGGAACCTAGTTTGTTGGTTGTTTGTGGGAAACCACTCAGCGTACCATATTGAAACTGTTAGAGACTAGATGTGTACCAAGTGTAGAAGTGGACACGTATGATGAGAGTTTAGAACTTGAATGAAATTTTGAGTGATGTAAATAAAGTTAGAAATTCTTAAAGGAAGAATTGTTTTATAAACAAGAAGATTCAAAGAAGAATCTAGAAGATATAAAGATAAGAAATGGGAGTTTCCTAACTCTAATAGCCAAGATAACGAATAATGTCGTAAATGATGAAAAAGAAAAAGAATGAGGATCGTAAAACAAAACGATCACGAGTTAACAAAAGAATTTTAAGAGAGATGATTATAGAATAAGGTCACGACGTGATCTGTTTAAGTTATAAAAGAAAGATGGTCTGTAATGTTTGAATGATTATAGCTTAATGCTATGAAGATGGTGTACTATGAAATCGTACGAGATAACTCATGAGGAGTTATAGATGATGTGATACAAGAAATTCGTATCGAGCAAAGAGCAAGTTAAAAGAAAGATAGAGTTAGGTGGGATTTCAATTGAGAACTCATGTAATGGCTGAGTTGTACAAACCTTTGTATGGGCGAGGGTTTTGTGCTTGCACTCAGTTTATCACATTGATAATCATTAGAATGTTTATGTCGCGCTATTTGCTATATGCCTGTTGAGAAGGTGATTCTTTTCTCATGTGTATAACAGTTATGTAGAGTATAGTTAGAGAATATTATAAGGTTAAGTGCGAGTTCTTAAAACTCATACTTATGGTAGGTTCGTGACTCATAATTATATGGTATGTTTTTGAACCCCTCAGCGAATGGACGCCTATGGTCTGACTAGGATAAGTTCTTAAACTCATATGATTGTGGCAAGTTCCTGAACTCATAACGTGTGGTAAGTTTGATGAACTAGGGTATAATTAAGTGTGAATGGAGTATTGAGGATGATAGGAATAGATAGACCTATTAAGCAATGGATCATTATAGAAAGTGGAGTTGATAGTGGAAGCATATGTATTCTAAATCTACTAGCTATGCTAGACTTTCGAAATCTATTGACTTCGTGCTGATGTTTACACTTTTATTTTCTTGAAAAATATTGGATCAAATGATGGAACCAATGAGTTTTAACAACAATACTGTTATTCGTATGTCTATGCTAATTGCTTCGGCTAGACAAAAATGATTTGCAATATATCAAAATGTATTTTATATCATTAATGCATCATGTAACCTGGTGCAAAGATGATAAAAACGATGGAGTCATCAATGCAATATTACCTAGTGTTGGATGTGATCTAAGGATCGTCAACCCCCTATGGTATGATGTAGTATGATAAAATCACCAAATGACGGAATTCTCAACGGACTGTAAATACAGTGCGGTATCATGACGTCAAAAAAAAGAAGAAGATTTTTGAGATTTCTTTAAGATATGAGAATACATATGTATGTATGTATATGTATATTTCGGTTAATGTCCGAGTTATTGTAGAGGTCTATGCTATTTGATTCAGCTAGACAAATATTGAAAGATGTTCATGAAATTCAAGAGTTTCTTGAGAAGTTACGCCAAACCAAATTATTTTGGTGCGGATTCAGATGTTGAAAAGCTGAGATGAACAACCCTTTTATAGGGGATTACGCGGAGGCGTTGAGATGTTTGTGTACAATACATTGTACGAAGGGCTGATCACCCTAAGTACGAGGAGTCCCTATAGTCTTATGACTATTAAAGTTTAAGTTGAAAGATTACTTATAACTATGGACATATGCATAGCGTTTAAATGTTTGTGCACAATACATCGTACGAAGGGCTTAACACCCTAAGTACGGGGGTCCTTATAGTCTTATGACTGTTAAAGTTGAAGTTGAAAGATTACTTGCAACTGTGGACATAGTTCGTGGTCTTATGACCCTCAGCATGATTTGGAATCTTTTAAATTTCTGTTATTCATATCGCTTCCCAATTATTGAGCAATTGTGGAAGATTCTTGATATTCTAAAATGTGAATGTGGTAAGGAAAGTATTCCTTAGAAAGAAGTAAGTTGTAGAATGCGACACTGAATGATGAATATGTTGAATAAGTGAGAAAAGAGATTTTGAAGTGAGAAATAGATGAGTTATCAAAGAATAATGTTAAACTTTTAATAGAAAAGTTAATAATTGTAGAATGATCTTTGTGGAAAGAAAGTGGTTATAGAAACCAATGAATGAATGAAGTAGTGATGTAAAATCTACTTCAATAGAGTGAATGAATAAAAATTAATAAATAAAATTTCGAGGACGAAATTCTTAGAAGAAAGGGTGAATGTAATATCCCGAGTGTTTATGATAGCGATTCCCGAGTGTTTATGATAACGATCCTTAGAAAAGGAAATGAATTGGTTAAAAGATATATATTACTCAAAATATAATTGAGTTCAAATGAAAGTTATGAAATGAAACATAGAATTTGTTAGGTAATGAATGTAGTAGGAAATATAAAATCTATATTTAGATAAAATGATGAAAGATTTCTCTGAGTTATTTGTGTAATTTGTGTCTTCGATTCTGGGGACAGAATCTTTATAAGTAGGGAAGATTGTAACGAATGAGTGGCTTGAGTTGTGATTCTGAGGACATAATCCTTGTAAGGAGGGAACGATGTAACAATCCAGTTTTTTATTATAATATTTAAATATTTATTGAATTATATAAATATTTAATGGATGTGTTTATTGTTGAATAAGTATTTGATTTGATGTGATTTGATTATTTATTTGTTTAATAAATAATTAATGAGTTAAGGAAAGTAATTATTTTGAAATAGTAATCTAATTTAATTTAATAATTAAGTTAGAGAATTTATAATGATTAAATAAATAATTATATTATGCAATGAATTGTTATTAGAATTAATTAAATTAAGTATGAAAACTTAATTAATTAGAAGTGTGACAAATAATTATATTATAAGTGGTTATTAAAATAAATTAAAGTAGTTTTAATTTATTTTGCCAAACAAGGATTAAATATATTAAGTCTTTAGTTTTAAATTATTTTGCCAAACAAAGTCCTATGGCTTTTGATTTTTAAATTTTGAATTTTTATAAATAATATTTAATAAAATATATTTATAATGGATATACACTTATTATTTTGATAACTGATAATAGTTATGGTGATTATTAAGGCCATATCAGTTTTTAGTTTACGCATAAGTGTTATCAGTTTAGTTTTACGTACAGTGTGTTTTGGCTTAAGACTAAGAAAGGAAAAAGAAAAGAAAAGTGAGAGACCAAAGAGTTTTGAGAGAAATTGTCAGAGGTCTTAGAGAGAGAAACAAGAGAAAATTATGTATTCTTCGAACTATTATCAGTGATTAAGCAAAGATTGTCTGAATAAAAATGTATGTTTATACTCTTAACAAATATATTTTATAGTATAATTATTTAGCCTCTGTGTTTCATGAAACTCAACTTCATTGTATATAAGTTTTACAAAGGTTGTCTGTAAACTATGTTTTACTAAATGATTATGAAATCATGTGTTCTGGTAATAACTAACATGTATATATGTATATATGTGTGGTATGCTAAATTACGTTCATAGAGAAAGAGAAATTAGTTTTTACAGTAAACATTCACGTGTGAAAGTGGTTTGTAGAAATATCAAAATTAGTATATGTTAATTGTGAAGTTATAAAATTGAAGTGTGATTATGTTAATTGGATATGAACTACAGAGAATTGTAGTTTAAAAGTAATCAAATTTGTGGTTATTAGAGATTATAGTGTTCACTGTGTTTAACAAATATCAAACATGGAGTTTTGTTTTAAAATATGATTTTCAAGGAATTTAGTTTTCTGTGATTATTGTTTAGTAATTTAAACTAGTATATGCATGTTGGGTAGTGTGTATATGTGTAATTTATATAAGTTATACATGTTAATTGGGGTTAATTGCTGTTAAAAATAAAGACAGTAGCTTTGTTCTGTTCTTCGTGGTTGGGTTCTGCAAGTTTCGGCGCCTCAGCGCCAAAATTTGAGCCCCAGCGCCAAAAATCGCGCCCCGGCCCCAAAATTCGCGCCCCAGCGCTGAAATTCGCGCCCCAGCGCCAATCTCGCGCCCCAGCGCCACTAGTTGGCTTAGTCCTCGCGCCCCAGCGCGGGGACAGAAGTCTGACTTGGACAGTTTTGACCTCCTGTAGTAAAATGGCCATAACTTCCTCATACGAACTCCAATTGAGGTGATTCAAGATGATCCGGAACGAGGATGAGTAGACCTACAACTTTGTTCTTTAAGTTTTTCAATTTGAGGTCATTAGGATGGGTCAAAATGGTCATCTTTAGGACTGTTGTGTTTTCAGAGGCAATCGGAGGGTGTCGGGCATGCACATATGCATGTGTAGTGCTCCAGACTGTAAAAGATGATGTCCTAAGTTATAAAACATGAATCTTAGTAAATATAATGATGCTTAACATTAATAAATAATGTATTAGATAAGTTATAGAAGCATAGTAAGCATACACAAGAGAGGCAAATCGGGCGTGTGACGAATGAACGTCGAAACGTCGTGCCAAGTGTTAATGAACTTAAAAAGTGTTTCAATTCAATTGAAGTGAATATTATAGGATATGAAATGGGTTTAAAATAAAACCAATAAGTAGTCCTAGCAAGACTTAAGCACTTGAACTTCGAGTTTGACTAAGAAGAAATATAGTGAGTCATAAGTCGAAAAGTTAACACAATCTAATTGACCATTGTGTATTTATTAATAGGAAGGATTATGAGATGTGGAGTAGAGTTTACATTACAATTGCTATGTATTGTTATGTGACTAATAGTTGATGTGTATGATTATATAATTGTGTAGGGCACGTGAAGTGCAGATAACTGTAAGCTGTTAAGCTATTATTGGTAAACAACGATCAAGGCAAGTCTTTCGGTTCCTATTTTCTACGTGGATTTGATGAACTATTTTAAATTACATGATATGTTATGCATGTTGAAATCATGAAATGTTAAAGTCAATATATGACTGCATTGTTTTGGCTAAGTAATGATGATTGAGTAAGGAACTCAATCTTTATATTTGTTATGTGAATTAAAAGCATGTATGTCATGTTACTTTAATGAGATGTATGTCGAGCATTTAGGTGCTTTGTGATGCATGAAAACTGTTAGACTTTGCTGGGCTATCGAGCTCACTCTTGCAAATAACCACTTTTGCAGGTCAAGATTTTAAGGTAAAGATACGTGCTATGTGAGTTATAGAGATCTATATTCACGAAGATTACTTATGTTTTATGAGAAATGTATTTCATATTTTGAACGTAAAATGTTGTTGAAATGTAAGTTGAGCTATCCAATGTATATGGATATTTAGTTATGATGTAAAACTTTGTATAGTCATTTTGTTGTAACGATTCATGATATAAGATTGAATCAAAGAGATGTAATGTAATGGTTACGATTCAGGGCAAGAAAGAAGGAAATGTATAAAAGTTTTAAATATTCCACAATTTTATTAAGTTTAACATCGAATAATGATGTATTATTTAGAGGTTGAATGTATGGTTAACGACCGAAGTCGGGATTTAAATTGTATAGATTTTGGGGTCGTTACAGCTCCTGTTAGTAATGTCACTAATTGTTGAACGGGGTTAACATCAATATTGTCGTTATTGGTTCCTTCAGTGGTTCTCTGACGTGGTGGTTGTCGTCTGGGAGGTATTTTCTGTTAAAACATACACTCATTAGATTATTACTCAACTCTTTTAAGTAATTCTACTTAACTTGCATCTAACAAGAAATAACCACATAACACATAACATTTTGAATAAAATAACAACTTTTATTTATTTATAATCTCTTTGAAAACATAACACAATAGCATCACTACTATTTACATTACTTCCTTGAACTACAAAAGTTTCAGGACAACATCATCGTCATATCCCATAGGTTGCATAACACTTGGAATTTACAATTTATTTAACATTTTTATTAATCATATACATTCCCTACGATGTCCTATTAAGATACTCTGTAGCCTTTCGACGCTCTTCTTCCATAACTCGGAACATTGTTTGGCGATCTAACACATACGATGGCAGAGTCTCGAACTGAATTGGATAACCCATTACCCGATCTTGAGCTCGATTGATCATGGTATTGAATACTTTATCCATCTCCTCCATCTTCATCCTCTTTGATTGCGCGTCTCTTACTGCTATCCCGGTTCGTTGATAAGCTTCTTCGTATGCGTCTTCAGCTCTTGCTCTCTTAGTAGCTTCTTCCTTCAGTTTGTTCTTCAGTTCTGCGATCACCTCGATTAATTGTTCTTTCTCTCCTTCAATTTGTACTAGCTTCTCTTCGACATTAGTCAGTCGTTCCTCACGATCTTGGATCTCGTCGTCCTTCTGTGTCATTGCAGTCTGTTATTCAGCTATTATCTCTTGCAACTCCTCGACGGTATCCTGAAGTTCCACATTGCGGTCATAGACTTCATCGTACATACGAGCGGCTATTGAGGTTAGTGGAGTCTCTTCCTCCTCATCCTTGTCATCCTCATCCTCATGTGGCAACTCAATGGGATCCTCCTCATCCGTTTCCACGTCATCATCCTCATCTTCAACCACTGTGACCAAAGGGGCTAACTCCCGTGGCAGTAGTTGTTCCCAAACAACCTGAATGTCGCGAGGCACCTCCTCTATAGGCACCTGAGGTCCTTCCTCCCTAGCCTGACTGGATTCTCCGACATTAGTCATCCTGACAACAAAATTTTAAGTTTTAATTATTATTAATCATTACTACTCGACACTCACGAGCACATAAGTTATAAACACATAAGCACATAAGTGTTTTCTTAATTCTTCCTTAAAACTTAGTAAGAGTTTATCATTACTAGCTTTTCAAAGGTTACTTCCTAAGGCTTTTCCCCCACCTAAGGTTCATAACCTAAGGCTTTGATACCAACTTGTGACACCCCCAAATCTCGGTACTTCATTACCTCAAGATTCGGTGTTCACTTAATCAAATCATTCATATCTAACTACCCAATCATAATAAAAATTGAATAATAAACCTTCCCTTAAGGGATTACATAAACAAAATCTCCCAGGTTATCTAACCTTTAATTACAATCATTCAAAAACGGAAAGTAAATAAATACTTCTTTACATCAATCAAATTAAAATCTGGTAAATAACTGTCAACATATTACAAGTCTTCATTACTTGTTCATCTTTCCTTTTCCTTTACTGGTGCTAGGTACATCTACCTTCTCATCTTTAGCTGTAATAGTTATATAAGCAAGAGTGAGCAAACAAAGCTCACTTGAAATAAAAACGAAGAAAATCTTACAACATTTGCCAACTAATAGGCTCAATAGAACTGAACAATATGTTCTATTAACATTATAAAATATACAACTGAGGGTCTAATGACCACGAACCATGTCCAAAGTTATAAGTAATCTTTCAACTTTAACTTTAACAGTCATAAGACTATAAGGACTCCACGTACTTAGGGGGATCAGCCCTTCGTACAATGTATTGTGCACAATCATTTCAACGCTAAGCGTAAACCTCTAATAAAAGAGTTATTCATCTCAGTATTTAGAATACAAGTCCGCACCAAAGTAGGTTTGGTTTGGATACATTACAAGGTAATTTAGAATTCAACGGTCATCAACTAAGGATTAGTTGAATACAACAGAACTAACTGTACGCTATGGAATAATCATAACCGAATCGATATTTGTAACTTAATATCATGCTTTAGGAATAATCTAATAGCATAAACACTAAATAATCATAACATAATTTGCTTGAAACATATAAAGTCAAGGTTATTGAGAATTGGATACTAAGCATGCAAAGTGAATAGTAATTTGAATGATAAAGTTGTTCAACACTAGAATATTAAAATATAGCAATTCGCATGCTAAATAACAAGTTACATATTAAAGAAACTTGCTCAATATTAAAGTATAAGATTTAGAATACTTGTATCCTCATGAACAACTAGATACAAGGACTTTCTCAATAATAAACAATCTAGCTCTACGAAAGTGTAGAGTTAGCAACTTGCGTAATTGTAATTGAATCAAAAGCAATAACGTACTCAACGAAATTAAACTTGCACAACGAAGTGTTAGAGTTAGAAAACTTGCCTTGAGCACAAGCTAAACCTTACAACTTGAATCTCAATACCCTATATATATGTCATCATGACATAATTAGTCTTTACCAACATTATATATATATATATATATATATATATATATATATATATATATATATATATATATATATATATATATATATATATATACATCATGTTGGTTTGATTTTCAATTCACATAATTGAATTATGTTAATACTAGTTAACCCTTAATAACATGCTCATTTTTTAGTTTAGTACTACTGAAATCATCATTTAACAGTCCTATTATTAACACATAACATTTATTTTTAGACTTAGTATGAATAAATAAAACTGTTAGACCATTCTGCTAACTCGCGCTGCGGCACCACAGTTTATACTGTGGGTTGGCGCTGCGGCGCGAAACTCAGGCTAGCAGTTGGCGCTGCGGCGTGATACCAGCGTTGCGGCGCGAGAATAATACTTTTGGGCCGAGTTGCTGCGCCAAACTCCAGACTTCGGCGACAGCCTCGGCAACAACATAAATAAAAAGCCAAATTGGCCTACAAGCTCCAATCTAACAAACTAATTAACATGTAATACACATATAGACTTCATATAAACATAATTTCAATACTCTTAACATGTTTTTACATATATAATAACATAAACATCAACTTTATAACACCCAATATTAATGTTTTTGACAAAAATTCCATTTTTGACATTTTTAATGAAACTCATCACTGTAACTTTGTTTTTCAACCAAAACCATTAATTCAAACTATCATGTTTATGTTTATTCATCTACTTTCAAAAATCAATAGTCAATATATATATATATATATATATATATATATATATATATATATATATATATATATATATATATATATACAACTAATCAAACCTTAATTTTATTTTAAACTAAGCCATATTCATAAATTTTCATATAAACACTCTGTAATATAGTTTTTCTTCACAAATTACATACATACATGAATTAATTGATTATAACCATACATAACCTATGAAAAATAGTTTTACAACAATTAATTATCATATAAAACTATATACACCAACAATTCATCTTTTACAATTATTTTACAGAGAACTTTTTGGAGAAGAGGATAATCATAGTTTTTAGAAAATAGGAGCAAGATGATACCTTAATTTAGAAGAAGATGATGGCTATCTTGGATTCTCAAGCTTCTTTTCCCAATTTCTTTCTCAAATCCTCTCTAGAATCCCTCAAGTTCTCTATCACTTTTCTCCATTTCTTCTTTTTCTTCCTTCTGAGTCTTTCTTCTCTATTCTATCTTACGTAGTATAATATAACGTATAATAGTAATAGTATATATTAATTATATAATATAACTCTAGATATAACTGATATTATTTATCTAAGTTTTGAAAATCAAAAGCCATAAGGCTTGTTTGGCTAGGCTAATTAAAAATAACACATTAACTCTTACACCTTGTTTGGTAAACCTAATTAAAATAAATGGATTAATCCTTATACCTTGTTTGATAAAATACTATTAGATTAAAGGCTTATAATGCATTAAGGCTTGTTTGACAAAAACTAATTAAACTCCTTTAATTTATTTTAATAACTCCTTTATAGCAAGGTTATTTGTCACACTTCTATTTAATTAAATTTTGATAATCAATTGAATTAAATCTAATACTAATTTAATAAATTACTTTAACACATATATCAATACCACATAATTATAATTTCCTTTATAATTATAACTTTATTTAATCAACTAACACTTCATTTTAAATTACAAATAAAAATAAAAATATAATAATTCATTTAATTATTATAATCTCTCTAACTTAATTATTAAATTAAATTAGAATATTAACCCATAACAATTAATTTCTTAACTCCTTAATTATTTAATTAACAAATAATTAATCAATCAACTCCAATCAAATTAAACACATATTTATTCGATGATAAACACATCCATAAAATATTTATATAATTCAATAAATATTTAAAATTACAATTAAAATCTGGAATGTTACATCATTCCCTCCTTACAAGGATTCTGTCCTCAGATCACAACTCAAACAACTCATTCGTTACATTCTTCCCTACTTACAAAGATTCTGTTCCAAGAATCGAAGACATAGATTAAACAAATAACTCAGGGTAATCTTTCATCATTTTCTCTTTGAGTTCCCACGTCGCTTCTTCAGCATTGTGGCTCCTCCATATTACCTTCACAGAATGTATCACTTTATTTCTGAGCACTTGTTCTTTCCTGTAAACTATCTGGATAAAAATCTCTTCATAAGACAAATCTTTCTCGAACTGCAACGATTCGTACTCGATCATGTGCTTGTAATCGGGCTTATATGGTCGTAACACCGAAATATAAAAAACATTGTGAATGTTTTCCAACTCTGGAGGTACAGCTACCTCATAAGCCACCTCTCCAATTCTTCGCATCACCTCGAAGGGTCCAATAAACCTCGGGCTTAACTCTCCCTTCTTACCGAAACGAATTTTTCCCTTCCAAAGAGAAACTTTTAGGAATACATAATTTCCTACGTCGAATGCACGATCTTGTCTGCGTTGATCAGCATACTTCTTCTGTCTGTCTTGAGCTACTACCAATCTTGTCCTAATGAGTTTGATAACGTCAGCAGTTTGTTGTACCAGTTCTGGTCCTAGCAGTTGACATTCATCGACTTCATCCCAGCACAGTGGGGTTCTGCACTTTCTGCCGTATAATGCCTCGTAAGGCGACATGTCGATGCTCGCGTGGTAACTGTTGTTGTAAGCAAATTCCACTAATGGTAAATGTTCTTCCCAGCTACCTTTAAAATTCATGACGCATGCTCTAAGCATATCTTCCAATTTCTAAATCGTTCTTTCGCTTTGGCCATCGGTTTGTGGATGATAAGCCGTGCTCATTCGTAATAGTGTTCCCATACATTCCTGTAATCTCTTCCAAAAATTTGAAGTGAATCGCGGATCTCTATCTAACACAATTGACACTGGCACTCCATGTCTTGAAACTATCTCTTTAACGTACAACCTGGCCAACTGATCAAGATTGAACTTAATCTTTATTGATAAAAAGTGCGCTGATTTTGTCAGTCTATCCACTATCACCCAAATCGCATCGCATCCTCTCTGAGTAGTTGAAAGACCCACCACAAAATCTATTGTGATGTATTCCCACTTCCATTCTGGTATTTCTAACGGTTGAAGTAGTCCGCTCAGTCTTTGATGCTCGACTTTGACTCTTTGACATGTCAAGCATCTCGCGACACATCCTGCAACATCTCTTTTCATGTCCGGCCACCAAAAATGTCGTTGTAAGTCCTGATACATCTTCGTACTTCCTAGATGAATCGAATATCTTGTGTTGTGTGCTTCGTCCAAGACCTTGAGCATTTCATTCTTTCTTTAAAAAGGACAACTCGGCACCAAGTCCGTAAGTCCGACATTTCTTACGAGCACGTCTTGGTGATCAGCCTATAGTACTCTATGTTGTACAACACTACTTCATTAAACGTATCTACGTTTAAGTTTTGGCAACCTCACGTGCCTGTCGATTGACGACAAAACATTTATTTAGTCATACTCAGTCTTTCTTTGAATCCATACTAAACAGTTGGCATAAGATAGCAACATTAATAATATTTTGATAGATTATAATGAAATCCACCAATTTCATTAAGTCTAGCCGAAGGAATTGGGTTCGACTTCTTTGTACATAAATTCATGCGCGAGATTCATAAATCGTAAAGCTTATCTGCAATAAACATAGATAATGGTTTAAAACACTTGACTTTAGCGTCTTCTACTGTTAATTCAATTCTCTTTGGAGTCTTTATAGATTCTACATCACATAATTACATAGCATACCACATTAGATCATAAATGATCATCAAGTATTGACATTAACTTATCTTCTCCTTCTTCTTGGTCTAACTATCATTTGCTTAACTAACATTCATTAAGTTAGCTAACGTTTATTACGACTTTATAACATGTTATTGTTATAAGTAATCTTATTCATTCAATGTTAAAGTAATTACATTT
The DNA here is from genome assembly GCA_016801055.1 of Panax notoginseng. Classification (NCBI taxonomy): domain Eukaryota; kingdom Viridiplantae; phylum Streptophyta; class Magnoliopsida; order Apiales; family Araliaceae; genus Panax; species Panax notoginseng. The sequence continues at coordinate 89,069,153 of CM029012.1, forward strand.
CAAGTAAACTCAACCATTCATTCAACGTGCATATGATTTACCGTATTACTTTGTGTTTACGTTCTCGTAACCGTTCGTTAACTTTTAATTGTCAATCATAAGGTTTTAATCATCCTTAATGATGCTACTTTAAGTTAATTAGGGTCATAATTCACATTCAATCAACTTCCTTTTTCTTCATATTCATTATCATTCATCTCTGCCTCTTGCTTAGTACTGGCGTTGAGGCGCCAGTTTCCTTCTTATATGTCGCGTTGCAGCGTGTCTCATTAGTGTATGGGATCTGGGCATGGTGCTGCAGTGCCATGTTCATAGGCTTGGGTGGCGCTGCGGCGCCGGCCGGCCTTTGAATTTTTTTTAAGTTTTTCATTTCCAATTCTTTCCTGGCTTGTAACTTAATCGTTATAAGTCAGAATTGGCTCGTTCAAAAGCTATTTTCTCACATATCTTGTATACTATGATTTCATTAGGACAACTTACATTTTTGAATTCGTTAACACTGAATTCACAGTTTAAATTTTCTATTACGCGTTCGTTAAACGTTCGTGAACGTTCATAGCTCGTTTCTTCGTTTTAAGTCAGAATTCGACCATTCTTGAGTCCACAACTCTTAAATGCAAGGTTCTACGATACACCATCGAAAACTAAGATTTTTGAGTTAAACGGCGTCTTTTGACTTTCATTACTCGATATTTTTTCTCCGTTCAAAATGAATTCATTCCATTATAGATACATCCATCATACTAAACAAACATATATCATCTAAGCTTACATATGATGGTTTTAAATTTGTCCATCAACAACATATGTTGAATATTCATGTGTTCTTTATTAGTTCATAATTCTATAATTATGATTCCACTTGTAACATGATTTATTAATGTTTAAGTCCACTAATAGCCATCCTTGTTACTCCTTATGATACATGCTCCACCAATATCTACTTCTCTATCATAGCTACAAATGAAGAGATAAGGATTAATGGTTAAAGATTCATTACCTTTGATGTTCTTGCTTTTCTTCTTCTTCTTGGATTAAATAATTAGCTCTCACTTCCCTCAATAATATTGCTCTAAGATGTTGGTGGAAATTAAACAACCAACAAAGACTAACGAAGCTTCCTATTTATAAGCTTTACAAAGTGATGGCACAATGGTCAAAAGGCCACCCACCTCCTTACTATTCCATACTGGCTAACTAAGCCACCTCCTTTACTTGGCCTCTAAGTGGCCAGCCATGACTCACCATGGGGGGCCCACATGGGTTATCCCATGGGTTTTTCTCACTCGGTGACCCATCAGTTCGATCCACGGGTTCGGTTCTTGATTCGGGCTTAGGTTTAATTAACTTTGGGCCTAATATTGGGCTTGCATTTAATTATCTTTGGACCTTAACATATTTCACTTGGGCTTGCCAAATTCATAACCAAATCCTACTAATCCATTAATAATGGCTTAAGCTTTTAACGTATAATCCTTGTATTCTTCTCGTATACTAGTTCGTATAACATTCATCATATACGTTATATTATCTTTCTTATATACTTGTACAATACCTTGTATTATACTCGTATTCATTACCACGTAAAATAACTTTCTTATTATACGATCATAATTTATTAAAATCTTCACTTTCCTTAACATTCTCGAACTTAGTACGCAGGCAAAAAACTGTGTTTATCGTAATTGAATTATTATTAGATAATCCATCCTTCCTTATCATTCTATCGTTACGTATTTTCCGGAAGTTTAAAAATAATTCCCGAGCAGAAATGGATAAATAGTGTTTTTCGGAGAATTTCTCAAAAATCTTTTATTTTCGTCTTGAAAATTCAAACACCTTAATTCTATCACGTAGCTAGAATACTACTATCTTATTCCTCTTTTAGTTGTAACTCGCAACGTTTATTGCCATCATCAAAAAAATGTTATGTTAAGTTAATTAATTCATTATCAATTAACTATCTTTTCTTTCGTATTCTTAATCGTACTTACTTACTTAACGAAACTTGTTTCAAGTACTTATCTGCCTTTACGGCTTATTATCATTCATCGCTTCAGTATTAAGAAGTTATGTTCAATTAATCTTTCTTTCAACCTTTAGTGTATTACTTAAGGTTTAAACATTTTAAACCATGTCATTTTAGGGTGTAGTTCATTACTAATTAATTACCGTTCTCGTTTCACTTATAAACTTTACTTACTATGAACTCCTTAAGGCTGGCACTGCAGCGCCAGCTTCCTCTTGTTAAGCCACGCTATGGGGTGAGTCAGCAACAACTAAAACCCGGCCTTGGCGCTGCGACGTCATACTCTGTTCATTCGAACGCGCGGCGGCGCGAGACTTCAGTAGCTCACAGCCTTTTGTGGCACTGTGGCGTGACTTACTTTGCCCTTGACTGGCGCCGCGGCGCCAGTACTCAGCACCAGAAAAATTTTGACAGTTAACTTTTTATGTGAGATTTCCGGGCTCGTAAGTTCTTCGTTATAAGTCCAAATTGGTTCGTTCAAGAGCTTACAGTTCACAAATTATATACTCTACGTGTTTATACAAGAATTTTATCTATTTGACTTCGTTTGCTTAAAATTCACCTATTAGTCCATTTTTAACGAAAACGGTAAACGTTCGTGAACGTTCAACGCTCGTTTTTTCGTTCTAAGTCAGAATTCGACCATTTTTGAGTCCGTAACTCTATAATGCCAAATATGACTTGTCCCCATTGAAAACCAATGTTTCCAAGCTCAATATCAAAATTCGATTTCCATTCCGAGAATTTCACGAATTCGACGATTATCGTCCAATCGTGTGAATTCCGGCAAAACTTCGTTTCTTATGATTTGTTCATCGTTGCAAATGGATTCAATCCCTCACACTAATATCTTGACATACATATTTCATTAACTTATTTACATGATAAGTCATTACATGTTCTTCATGAATTTATTTACTTCTTAAAGTATAACATACTTGATTTCATTACTTATGACTTTATTAATGAGTTAAGTCCTTTAATTACCATTCTTACATATTATTAATCATACTAACTTCTTAAGGTAAACATATGACAAGTTTATATATGTTCATCATAAGTTCATAACTTACTTAGTTTCAAATTACTTATTCATAACTTATTACGGCTTAAGTCCATTGATTATTCATTCTCTTCATTTCTTTGCATACAAATTCTACCACTACCCACTTCTCTAACAATTGAAGAAAAGAGAAACATGGTGTAATCTCCTTCTTGCTTCTTGAAAATCTAACAAAGAAAGTCTAACTTTAGATGTGCTTATTCTCTCTACCAATTAAGTTGTAAAGTGTTGGAGTTTTTTGAACAACTAACAAATGAAGTGCAAGGCCCTCTATTTATAGGAAAGCCAAGGTTAGGGCAAAAGGGTCATTAATCCACTTCCACCTCCTTAATAACCTCCTTACTATTCATTACTTCCTAATTAAGTTAACTTGCTCCCCACTTTATTTACTTGGCCATCACAACACTTAAGCATTAAGTTTAATTTGTCATTAAGCTTACTTGGTTACCACACTTACTTATCCTTTAAGTTTGCTTGCTCCCTACTTTGGATCATCCATGGGCTGCCCCATGGGTTTAAACCATCCCATAACCCATTAGTTCATAATTTGGGCCTTTAGCTTAATTAATCTTAACTTATCCATTAGGCTTACAATTAAACAAATACTTGGGCTTGTTTATTAATTCACATTGGACTTTATCATTTCTATATTTGGGCCTTATCAAATTCCATTGGACTTTAATATTTCCTACACAATCCTACAATTTCAATACATTTGGCTTAAAGCCTCATAACATATACTTTACGTATAATTCTTGTATTCTAACTCGTATACTTATTCACCATATACGATATTCCATTATTCATACATACTCATAATAATACCTCGTATCATACTCGTATTCATTACCTCGTACAATACCTATGCATTATACGATCATCGCTTTAATTAATTATACACATTTTATTTCCTTCTCAAAAATTATTTTCCCTAATCGTTAGATTTTAAGTTCGCAGGCAAAAAACTGCGTTTTTCATAACTGAGATATTATTGGATATTCCATATCACCTTGATATTCTATCGTTACATATTTCTTGGAAGTTCAAAAATAATTCCCGAGTAGAAATGCGTGAATAGTATTCTTCAAAAAATTTCTCGGAAAGCTTTTATTTTCGTCTTAGAAATTCAAACACTTTAATTCTACCTCGTAGCCAAAATACCACGACGTTCCGACATGTTTAGGTCATAGAACGACCTTCAAATAGCTTACTTCCTTAAATAATCATTTAAATTCGTTTAATCCTCATAATTAAATAAAATTTTAATTTTCCTAAAAATCCGATTTTTCTCGGGCGTTACAATCACCAATTGAAGGTAAGGAAGGAGGATATACCTCGAACAACATTCAGAACTCGGTATGGACATTACGAGTTTCTGGTTATGTCTTTTGGTTTAACCAATGCCCCTGTTGCATTCATGGATTTGATGAACAAGGTGTTTAAACCATTCTTAGATAGGTTTGTAGTGGTATTTATCGACGACATTCTAGTGTATTCCAAAACTCAAGAAGAACAAGTAGAACATTTACGTTTAACGTTGGAGACACTAAGAAAGGAGAAGTTGTACGCGAAATTCTCTAAGTTTGAATTTTGGCTCGATAGTGTACAATTTTTGGGTCATGTGATTGACAAAGATGGGATTTCAGTGGATCCATCGAAAGTGGAAGTTGTAATTAATTGGGAACAACCGAGAACACCGTCAGAAGTGAGGAGTTTCTTGGGACTAGCCGGTTATTATAGAAGATTTATTCAAGATTTTTCCAAAATAGCCACTCCGCTAACAAATTTGACAAGGAAAGCTGTGAAATTTGTTTGGACGGAAAAATGTGAAGAAAGTTTCCAGGGCTTGAAGAAGAAATTAAGCTTGGCACCTGTGTTGGCATTACCAGATAATACAGGAAACTTTGTGGTGTATAGTGATGCCTCACATAAAGGGTTGGGTTGTGTTCTTATGCAGAACGACAAAGTTATTGCGTATGCATCAAGACAACTAAAGGATTATGAGAAAGGCTATCCGACTCATGATTTGGAATTGGCTGCAGTAGTATTTGCTATGAAGATATGGAGACACTATCTCTATGGAGAGAAATGTAAAATCTACACAGACCATAAAAGTCTAAAGTATATTTTCACTCAGAAGGATCTGAACATGCGTCAAAGAAGATGGATGGAATTGATAAAAGATTATGATTGTGAGATTTTTTATCATCCGGGCAAAGCGAATGTGGTTGCAGATGCTTTAAGCAAGAAAGGTCGGGAAAAATTGATGCTGATAACCACTCAGGAGGAGCTTATTTCAGCAATGACAAAGCTAGAGTTGGAAATAAAATTTTTAAAGGAATCCGTTGAACGACTATTCCAGATAGAAGCTGGTCTAACTTTAGTGGACAAGGTGAAGAATGCTCAACTACAGGATGAAGAATGCAGAAAAATAAAGGAAGGTGTGAACGAAGTAAAAGAGAAGAAATACAAGATCGATACCGAAGGGCTACTACTATTCGAGGGAAGAATTTGGGTTCCAGCAGTACCAGATATTAAGGACGAAATCTTGACTGAAGCACACAACATAAGATATTCGATTCAACCAGGAAGTACGAAGATGTATCAGGATTTACGACGACATTTTTGGTGGCCGAACATGAAAAGAGATGTTGCAGAATGTGTCGCGAAATGCTTGACATGTCAAAGAGTCAAGGCCGAGCATCAAAGACCAAGAGGATTACTTCAACCGTTAGAAATACCAGAATGGAAGTGGGAAAACATCACAATGGATTTTGTGGTGGGTCTTCCAACTACTCAGAGAGGATGCGATGCGATTTGGGTGATAGTGGACAGACTGACAAGATCAACACACTTTTTTCCAATTAAGATTAGGTTCAATCTTGATCAGTTGGAAAAATTGTACGTTAAAGAGGTCATTTCGAGACATGGAGTGCCAGTGTCAATTGTGTTAGATAGAGATCTGCAATTTACGTCAAACTTCTGGAAGAGACTACAAGAATGTATGGGAACACAGTTACGAATGAGTACGACTTATCATCCACAAACAGATGGCCAAAGTGAACGAACAATCCAAACATTGGAAGATATGCTTTGAGCATGAATCATGTATTTCAAAGGAAGCTGGGAAGAACATTTACCGGTGGTGGAATTCGCCTACAACAACAGTTACCACGCGAGCATCGGCATGCCGCCTTACGAGGCATTATACAGTAGGAAGTGCAGAACTCCTCTGTGTTGGGATGAAGTCGGTGAACGTCAATTGTTAGGGCCAGAATTGGTACAACAAACTATTAAGGTTGTCAAACTCATCAAGACAAGATTGGTAGCTGTTCAAGACAGACAGAAGAAGTATGCTGATCAACACAGACAAGATCGTGCATTCGACGTAGGTAATTACGTGTTCCTAAAAGTTTCTCCTCGGAAGGGAAAAATTCGTTTCGGTAAAAAGGGAAAGCTAAGCCCGAGATTTATTGGACCCTTCGAAGTGCTGTGAAAAGTTGGAGAAATGGCTTACGAGGTAGCTCTACCTCCAGAGTTGGAAAACATTCATAATGTTTTTTATGTTTCGGTGTTACGACCATATAAACCCGATTACAAACACGTGATCGAGTATGAACCGTTGCAGTTCGATAAGGATTTGTCCTATGAAGAGATTCCTATCCAGATAGTTAACAGGAAAGAACAGATGCTTAGGAATAAAGTTATACCTTCTGTGAAGGTGATATGGAGGAATCACAATGCTGAAGAAGTTACGTGGGAACTCGAGGATAAAATGAGGAAAGATTACCCTGAGTTATTTGTTTAATTTGTGTCTTCGATTCTGGGGACAAAATCTTTGTAAGTAGGGAAGAATGTAACAAATGATTTTTTTTTGAGTTGTGATTCTGGGGACAGAATCCTTGTAAGGAGGGAATGATGTAACATTCCAGAAATTTAAATTTAAATATTTAAATATTTATTAAATTATATAAATATTTAATGGATGTGTTTATCGTTGAATAAATATTTGTTTAATTGATTTGACTGGATTGGTTGGATTAGTTAATTATTTGTTAAGTAAATAATTAAGAAAATTAATTGTTATGAGGTAATATATTAATTTAATTTAATAATTAAGTTAGAGAGTTTATAATGATTAAATGAATTATTATATTTTAATTTGAATTTGTAACTAAAATGAAGTGTTAGTTGTTTAAATAAAGTTATAATTATAAAGGAAATTATAATTATGTGGTATTTATTTATGCGTTAAAGTAATTTAATAAATTGATTATTAAAAGTTAATTAAATAAAAGTGTGACAAATAACCTTACTATAAAGGAGTTATTAAAATAAATTAAAGGAGTTTAATTTAGTTTTTCCAAACAAGGCTTAATGCATATTAAGTCTTTATTTTTAATATATTTTACCAAACAAGGTATAAGGATTAATTGATTAATTTTAATTAGGTTAGCCAAACAAGCCTTATGGCTTTTGATTTTCAAAAACTTAGATAACTGACATCAGTTATATCTATATTTATATTATATAATTAATATATATTATTACCATACATTATATGTTAGTACGCAAGATAGTTAGGGGAAGAAAGACTCAGAACAAAAAGAAGAGAAGAAGAACTTGAGAGAATCCTAGAGAGGTTTTGAGAAAGGAAATGGGAAAAAAGGAGTCTTGTTGATCAAAGAAAAGAAATTTTCATCTTCTAACATACAAGGTATCATCTAAACTCTTTTATTTTTCAAAAGCTTTAATGGTGTTCTTTTCCAAAGTTTCTCAATAAAAATCTTTGTAGAGGTTGAATTGGTAGTTGTATATAGCTTTAGGTGATAATTATTTGCTATAAGTTATGTTTCATAAGTTATATATGTGATTAGTCAATTAATTCATGTATGTATGTAATTTGTGAAGAAACTCATATTACAGTATGTTTATATGAAAATATATGAATATGGCTTAGTTTAAAGTAAAATTAAGATTTTATTAGTTGTTTAATTTATAAAATGAGTATTGAATTTGAAAGAGGATGAATAAACATAAACAAGGTACTTGAAATTAACTGTTTTGATTGAAAAATAAAGTTATAGTGATGATTTTCATTAAAATGTCAAAGAGTAAAGTTTTACCAAAAACAGTGAAATTAGTTGTTGTAAATTCAGTGTTTATGTTGTTATATGGGTAAAAACATGTTAAGAGTCTTTAAATTATGTTTATATGAAGTCTCTGTATGTATTACATGTTAATTAGGTTGTTAGAAAGGAGCTTGTAGGCTAAATTGGCTTTTAGTTCATGCTGTTGCCGAGACTGGTCATCGAAGTCTGGAGTTCGGCGCCGCAGCGCGGCCCAGCAGTGTAAGTTTCACGCCGCAGCGCTGGCGCCACGCCGAAGCGCCAATCGTTGGCCTTTGTCTCGCGTCGCAGCGCCAGCGGTGCCGACCCACATTGTAAACTGTGGCGCTGCAGCGCGAGTTAGCAGAATGGTCAGACAGTGTGATTTATTTGCGTAAAAGTCTGAAAAAGTTGTTATGTGTTAAGTATGCATGCTTAATATTCAATTCCAAGATTTAACCTTAGCTTAATGTTGCTCAAAGCAAGGTATGACATATTATTCAATCTTTATGCTATTAGATTATTCCTAAAGTATGAACTTAGTATACAATGTTGATTCAATTATGATTTATTTCGTAACCTAGAGTTATTACCCTTTTATTCAACTAATCCTTAGTTGATGTCGTTGAATTTCAAATTGCCTTGAAATGTATCCAAACCAAACTTACTTTGGTGCGGACTTGTAATCTAAATACTGAGATGAACAACCCTATTATTAGGGGTTTACGCTTAGCGTTAAAATGGTTGTGCACAATACATTGTACGAAGGTCTGATCCCCCTAAGTACGTGGAGTCCTTATAGTCTTATGACTGTTAAAGTTTAAGTTGAAAGATTACTTATAACTGTGGACATGGTTCGTGGTTATTAGACCCTCAGTTATATGTTTCAGAATGTAATAGAACATATTTTTCAGTTCTATTGAGCTTATTACTTGGCAGTTGTTGTAAAGATTTTATTCATTGTTATTTCAAGTGAGCTTTATTTGCTCACTCCTGCTTATATAACTATTACAGCTAAGGATGAAAAGATAGATGTACCTAGCACCAGTAAGGGAAAGAAAAAGATGAACAAACATTGAAGACTTGTAATATGTTGACAGTTATTTATCAGACTAATGATTGATGTAATGAAGTATTAATTTAATTTCCGCATTTAAATGATTGTATTTAAAGGTTAGATAACCTGGGAGATTTTTATTAATGTAATCCCTTAAGGGAAGATTTATTATTCAATTTTTACTATGATTGGGTAGTTAGATGTGAATGTTTAATTAAGTGAACACCAAATCTTGAGGTAATGAAGTACCGGAATTTGGGGGTGTCACACTTAGTGCTTCGCACCATATCTGCCTGTGATATTAGTGCTTCGCACATGTCATCATTTCCATACGGTGAGACGTGATGTATGTGAATGTATGTTGTGTGGTCCCTCCACCAGGAGGCTATCCTATCGGTGTTTGATTACTGGACTCGTCGGGAGACTAATTCCACGAGGCACATGAAAGGCACCACACATATTTGCTCCAGTTGAAAGATCAGATTAACTTCCCATCAAGTAAATTACGATGATCTAGGGACCTTCATGCCAAAAGCCCCAAGAGTAGCCCAAGATAGGCCAGCCTCTGATAAACCAAACGCGGAGGGAAATTTCTTCATGCCTTCCCATTTTCAATTACCTGTAATTTTAATTACTTGTAATTTAATTTTCATGTCAATCTCAATGTAATGGAAAATATAAAGGAGAATGTGAACATGCATTCCATTTCATATCAAAACCTGTCATGCTATCCTGTCATCAAAACAGGTAACATCCATTTTGTAGGATAATACTCCTAAAAAATGGACACATTACATAGCATGTAACATTTCCACGTTTCCCAGGCTAAACTACATAAGTCTTTTTGTAGGAAAACGATTGGTCTCGTTACCCATTCAAAGTCCAAAAAGGCATTAAGCCTACAGCCAGACAAGGCTACAAGTGGCTGGTCTAATCCTACTCCTGTCTCTCGCGAAGAGTTTGAAGGATTAAGCAATCATATTATAGAGCTGGTTGTTCTGTTCAAAGAACTACACAAATTAACTCAGGGTCCACAAATACCCATCCACACAGAACCCTCTGCACATGGAGGAATCCAGGGTCCGAATAGAGAAGTTCTAGCACCTAAGTCTCAGATTGAGAAGACCAACAAAACCCCTGAAATCACCCATCTTAAAGAAGATCATGACACCGGTGATATTCGAAAGAAAGTTCTATAAATGGAAGAGACCATTCGGTCCATCAAAGGGATTAGAACACACAGATGTGACACCCCCAAATCCTGGTACTTCATTTCCTCAAGATTTGGTGTTCACGTAATCAAAACATTCATTATTAACTACCCAATTGATAAAATTGAATAAATAAAACCTGCCCATACAGGATTAAACTTAAATAAAAATCTCCTAGGTTATCTAACCTTTACAAACAATCATTCAAATGCGAAAAATTAAATAACTTCATTACAATCTTTAAACAAGTCTGAAAATAAACTATTCAATCTATTACAGGTCTTCAGCATTGTTTCATCTTTCCCTTCCCTTTACTGGTGCTAGGTACATCACCAGTTTCAACCTTAGCTGTAAGAAATTTTACAGGCAAGAGTGAGCAAACAAGGCCCACTTGAAATAACAATAAGTAAATCAGTTAACTTTACATCATGTACCAACATTAGGTTTAATAGAACTGAACAATAAATTCTATTACTTTTTAAAAACTTTAATCAATTACTGAGGGTCTAATGACCACGAATCATGTCCACAGTTATAAGTAATTTTTCAACTTAAACTTTAACAGTCATAAGACTATAAGGACTTCACGTACTTAGGGGGATCAACCCTTCGTACAATGTATTGTGCACAATCATTTCAACGCTAAGCGTAACCTCTTATAAAAGAGTTGTTCTTCTCAGTATTTAGAATACAAGTCCGTACCAAAGTGAGTTTGGTTTGGATACATCATGGGGTAATTTAGAATTCAACGGTAATCAACTAAGGGTTAGTTGATTACAAACAACATAACTGTATACTATGGAATAATCATAGTTGAATTGATATTTATAAACTAACATCATGCTTTAGGAATAATTTAATAGGGAATAATTAACATAATAAACCAATAGATACATAATCATAAATAATCTAACTCTACGAAAGTGTAATAAATTTGTACATAACGATGTGTTTAACATCAAACTTGCACAATGAAACTTGCAATAGATAAAAGTAACCTTGCTGAATAATAAAGTAGAAAAGGTTAGGGAACTTGAGGTTAAACCATTACTATCACGTTCACCCCAATAAATAATCATAAATACTTAGCTACACTAACATTACCTTTATGAGTACTCTCCTTTATTACTCTTAGTATAGCTAAACTAAGTTTAAGTTTAAACTCTTTCATGAACAATTTTTTTAGCTATTACAACTTAAATGATCATGCCATGGAATCCTAATAGCCAATATGTTATCATTAAGTTATACTAATACCCAAAGGGTTGTTGCATTCGTGCATCCCGACACCCTCCGATTGGCTCCATTAGTCCTAAACTTTTTACTACTGTTAAAGACCTCAAATTAAAAAACTTAAAGAATGAAAGTTGTAGGTCTACTCGTCCTCTTTCCGAATCATCTTGTTACCTAAATCGGAGTTCGTATGAAAAAGTTATGGCTTTTACTACAGGAGGTCATGCCCAACTAGGCCACTTTTCCGGCGCCGGGGCGCGGAACAGTAAGCATCAGCGCTAACATTTTGGCGCTGGGGCGCGAAAATTGGCGCCAGGGCGCGAAAATAATTTTGACGCTTCAGAGAAACCAACCACGAAGAACAGAGCCAAAACTACTGTCTTAATTTCTTAATAAACAACATGTATAAATAATATAACTTACACATAATTGCTATCAAATCCATATATCTATCACCAATCATTAATTATCAATACCAAAAACTAATTCTTTGAAACACTGTGTTTTAAAGTAAAAATCCATTAATGAAATATAAATTACAGTGAACAAAAATTTCCACTGTTATCAACTCCTTTGAAATACAACTATACCAACATAACAAATTAACATGTATAGTAATTCCTCAGTTAGCATTAAATCACATTACTATTAACACAACTTAAACCATAATTTTAGAAAATTAAATACAGAATAACATATTTTAAAACCCAAAAACTCTATTTTTGATATTTTTCATAAAAATCTATTTTGTTATTCAACCATAAAGCATCATATTATGCATTCTAACAATTCTAACAATCAATTTATCCATTTAACAACAATTAAAACCTTAATTTCTATTTTAAAATAACCATATTCATACATATTGATAAACACTAATATATTTTCACATTATGCTGAACAATTTCTAAATCATTATAAGTTCCTATTCATAATCATGCCAAACCATATACATAACAACAATTTATCTTTTATAAAATTTTCACAGAGACTAAGAAAAAAAAAACTCTTACAAAAGAAAAGATGACCTACCTTATTATGAAGAAGATGATACTCTTATTATCAAGCCTTTTCTCCATTTAATTCTCTCAAAATCCTCTCAAACCTTTCTCTGTGTTCTCTTCTCTATTTTCCTTCTTCTGAACTAACATACGTTAAAATATAACGTAATAATTATAATTATAATAATTGTTATTAAAATATAAGATATATAACACATCAACAAAAGCATATTGTTTGGTTAGTCTAAATAAAATAACATTAATCTTTATGCCTTGTTTGGTAAAACTCAATTAGATAAAGAGTTATTTTAAGACATGTTTGGTAAAACCACATTAAACTCTTTTAATTTATTTTGGTAACTCCTATATTATTAGTCAACCTAAATATTTAATATTTTAATATTTAATTATTTATTCAACAAATAATTAAATAAACCACATCACTCAAATTGAACAATTATTTATTCAACAATAACATATCCAATAAATATTTATATAAATCAACAAATAAATATTTATAACTTACATTTAAAAAAAATATGGAATGTTACATCATTCCCCTCTTAAAAGGATTCTGTCCTCAGAATCACAACTCAAACAACACATTCGCTACATTTTTCCCTACTTACAAAGATTCTGTCCTCAGAATCGAAGACACAGATTAAACAAATAACTCAGGGTAATCTTTCAACATTTTCTCTTCGAGTTCCCACGTTGCTTCTTCAGCGTTGTGGTTCCTCCAAATCACCTTCACAGAAGGTATCACTTTATTCCTGAGCACTTGTTCTTTCCTGTCGACTATCTGTATAGGAACCTCTTCATAAGATAAATCTTTCTCGAACTGCAACGGTTCGTACTCGATTACGTGCTTGTAATCGGATTTATATGGTCGTAACACCGAAATGTGAAAAACATTATGAATATTTTCCAACCCTGGAGGTAGAGCTACCTCGTAAGCCACTTCTCCCACTCTTCGCAGCACTTCAAAGGGTCCAATAAACCTCGGGCTTAGCTTTCCCTTTTTACCGAAACGAATTTTCCCCTTCCAAGGAGAAACTTTTAGAAATACATAGCTTCCTACGTCAAATGCACGATCTTGCCTGTGTTGATCAGCATACTTCTTCTGTCGGTCTTGAGCTGCTACCAATCTTATCCTGATGAGTTTGATAACCTCAGCAGTTTGTTGCACCAATTCTGGTCCTAACAGTTGACGTTCACCAACTTCATCCCAGTACAGTGGAGTTCTGCACTTTCTGCCGTATAACGCTTCGTAAGGCGGCATGCCGATACTCGCGTGATAACTATTATTGTAGGCAAATTCCACCAACGGTAATTGCTCATCCCAGCTTCCTTTGAAATCCATGACGCATGCTCTCAACATATCTTCTACTGTCTAGATCGTTCGTTCGCTTTGGCCATCTGTTTGCGGATGATATGCCGTACTCATTCGCAACTGTGTTCCCATACATTCTTGTAGTCTCTTCCAGAAGTTTGATGTGAACCTCGGATCTCTGTCTGACACAATTGACACTGGAACTCCATGTCTTGCAACGATCTCTTTAATATATAGTTTTGCCAACTGATCAAGATTGAATATAATCTTTATTGGCAAAAAGTGTGCAGATTTTGTCAGTCTGTCTACTATTACCCAAATCGCATCGTATCCTTTCTGAGTAGTTGGAAGACCCACCACAAAATCCATCGTGATATGCTCCCACTTCCATTCCGGTATTTCCAACGGTTGAAGCAATCCGCTGGGTCTTTGATGTTCGGCTTTTATCTCTGACATGTTAAGCACTTCGCTACACATTCTGCGACGTCCCTTTTCATATTTGGCCACCAAAAATATCGGCGCAAATCTTGATACATTTTCGTGCTCCCTGGATGAATTGAATATTTTGAGCTATGAGCTTCGATCAAAATTTCTTCTTTCAGTTCTGGTGCTGCTGGAACCCAGATTCTTCCCTCGTACCGTAGTAATCCTTCGGTATCGACCTTGTATTTCGTATTGTTACCATCAACCATATTCTCTTTTATCTTTCCACATTCTTCATCTTGTAACTGAGCGTTTTTCACCTTGTCCAGTAAAGTTGGACCTGCTTCTAGATGAAATAGTCGTTCATCGGTTTCCTGTGGAAATTTGATTTCCAGTTCTAACTTTGTCATTGCTGAAATGAGCTCCTCCTGAGTTGTTATCAGCATTAATTTTTCTCGACCTTTCCTGCTTAAAGCATCTGCAACCACATTCGCTTTGCCCGGATGATAAAAGATCTCACAATCGTAATCCTTTATCAATTCCATCCATCTCCTCTGACGCATGTTCAGGTCCTTCTGATTGAAAATATACTTCAAACTTTTGTGGTCTGTGTAGATCTCACATTTCTCTCCATACAAATAATGTCTCCATATCTTGAGAGCAAATACCACTGCAGCCAATTCTAAATCATGAGTCGGGTAACCTTTCTCGTAATCCTTCAGTTGTCTTTATGCATAGGCAATACTTTGCCGTTCTGCATAAGAACACAACCTAACCCTTTGTGTGAGGCATCACTATACACCACAAAATTTTCTGAATTATCTGGCAGGGTTAACACAGGTGCCATACTTAGCTTCTTCTTCAAATCTTGGAAGCTCTCTTCACATTTCTCCGTCCACACGAATTTCACAGCTTTTCGTGTCAAATTTGTTAACGGAGTGGCTATCTTAGAAAAATCTTGTATAAATCTTCTATAATAACCAGCCAGCCCCAAGAAACTCCTCACCTCCGAAGGTGTTCTTGGTTGTTCCCAATTGATTACAGCTTCCACTTTCGATGGATCTACTGAAATCCCATCTTTGTCAATCACATGACCCAAAAATTGTACACGGTCGAGCCAAAATTCACACTTAGTGAATTTCGCGTACAACTTTTCCTTTCTTAGTGTCTCCAATGTCAGACGTAAATGTTCCACGTGTTCTTCTTGAGTTTTGGAATACACCAGAATGTCGTCGATAAACACCACTACGAACTTGTCTAAAAATGGTTTAAATACCCTGTTCATCAAATCCATGAACGCGGCAGGGGCATTTGTTAAACCAAAAGACATCACCAGAAACTCGTAATGTCCATACCGAGTTCTGAATGTCGTTCGTGGTATATCCTCCTTCCTCACTTTCAACTGGTGATACCCACTTCTCAAATCAATTTTCGAAAAGTATTTAGCACCCTTCAACTGGTCAAACAAGTCATCTATTCTTGGCAACGGGTATTTGTTTTTAATAGTGACTTTGTTTAACTCCCTGTAATCAATGCAAAGACGCATTGACCCGTCCTTCTTCTTCACGAATAAAACTGGCGCTCCCCACGGCGATACACTTGGTTGAATATACTTCTTGTCTAGCAGTTCTTGCAACTGTACCATCAGTTCCTTCATTTCTACCGGAGCCATTCTGTACGGAGCCTTTGATATCGGTGCTGTTCCCGGCACTAAGTCGATCACGAATTCAATTTCTCTGTCCGGCGGAAGTCCTGGCAAATCTTCTGGAAACACGTCTTCGAATTCTCTCACTACCGGTATTTCTTCTAATTTCACACCTTTCTTCTGAGTATCGACTATGTAAGCTAAATAGCCCACACAACCTTGACTCAACAACTTCTTGGCCTGCATAGTCGTCAGACATTTCATTTGTCTTGGCGACTTCCTACCATAAAATACTACCTTTGACGGAGTCATAAGGTTTACACACTTCTTTTGGCAGTCAATTACTGCTCCATAATTGAACAACCAATCCATTCCCAAAATTACATCAAATTCCCCGAGTCTAATCGGAATCAAATCTACTAACAAGATATTCCCCTTAATGTTTACCCTACAGTTCTTGTAAACGAACCTAACAGGGATTATTTCCTTATTCGCAATTTCTATGTTCAAAGGAAAATTCAGTTCTTCTCTAGGCAATTCTAACCTCTTGGCAAATTCATCAGATATAAACGAGCAAGTAGCACCCGAATCAAATAATACATATGCATTAATATCATTGATTGGGATAATACCTGACACCACATCTTTTGATTGCACAGCATCTTGCACAGTCATGTTGAAGGTTCTGGCTGTGGGTTTGTTTGATGCTGCAGGTCCTGTAATAGCCCACGTACCTCCATTGTTACCTCCTCCATTGTTTCTGGTTGTCCCTCCCTCCTTCTTCTTAGGGCATTCACGAGCAAAATGATCCTTGGATCCGCACGTGAAGCACGCCTTCTTTTTTGGTTGAGTGCAATTTGGGGCGATGTGACCCTCCTGGCCACAATTGTAGCAAACTCGTTTCCCCATCAAGCACGCACCCTTGTGAAATTTCCCGCATGTCGCACATGCTTCAAACTTTTTGTTTTGCTGGTTACCCTGCTGGTTTCCAGCTCCCCCGTTCCCATTCCACTTCCTCTTCAAGCTGTTGTTGTTGATGTTGTTGTTGTTATTTCCACTGCTGCCACCTCCATTCTTCATTACATTCTCATTTTTCTTCTTCTTTTGTTCCTGGTTGAATTTGGTCACCGCCTCTCCTCCACCTTCAGCGAGTATTGCTTTCTCCATTACTGTTGCAAATGTCTTCAACTGGAAAAGGGAAACCCTACTGTACAGCCAGGGCTTCAGTCCCTGTTCAAACCTCTTCGCTTTGCGTTCGTCTGTGCTAACCTGATATGGCGCAA
Source organism: Panax notoginseng (assembly GCA_016801055.1). NCBI lineage: Eukaryota > Viridiplantae > Streptophyta > Magnoliopsida > Apiales > Araliaceae > Panax > Panax notoginseng. The sequence goes on from CM029012.1 coordinate 89,086,539, forward strand.
ACCTCGCCAACTCGTTAAATTTTGCGGCATACTCGGATATCGTCATCGTCCCTTGCTTCAGCTCCAGAAACTGTACTTCCAGCTGACTCTTTGAACTCTCCGGGAAATAGGTCTCGAAGAACAGTTCCTTGAACCTATCCCAGGTCATCACTCCTGGCCCTTCCCGAGTTTTATTGGCTTGCCACCAATAACTAGCTTCTGCTTTCAACATGAAAGTTGCGAAAGCAGTCTTCTGCTCATTCCCTACCCTAGCGACATCGAACACCTTCTCTATTTCCATAATCCAGGTTTGTGCCTCGACCGGATTCATTGACCCACAAATTCAGGTGGTCCGACCGCCTTAAACTCCTTAAACGTTGTGCCTTGGTTTTGAGGTTGATTCTGCAACGCTCCTGTCAATAGTGCCATTAGTTGTTGAACGGGATTCGCATCAACATTGTCATTAGCTTCTTCGGTGGTTCTCTGTCGTGTTGGTTGACGTCTGGGAGGCATTTTCTGTTAAAGAAAACATCTATTAGACCATTACTCAACTTCTTTAAGTATTTCTAATTAATTTGCCTCTACAAAAGAAATAACCACATAGCACATAACACTTTGAATAAAATAATAACTTTTATTTATTCATAAACTTTTTGAAAACATAACACAATAGCATCTCTGCTATCTACATTACTTTCCTGAACTACAAAATTTTCAGGGCAACATCATCATTCTCATATCCCATGGTTACTTAACACTCGGGACTTACACATTATTTAACACTTATTACTTGCAAAACAGACAAATTTCCTACGATGATCTATTAAGATAATCAGTCGCCTTTTGACGCTCTTCTTCCATAACACGGAACATGGTTCGGCGATCTAACACGTATGATGGTAGAGTCTCGAACTGAATTGGATAACCCATGACCCGATCTTGAGCTCGATTGATCACGGTATTGAATACTTTATCCATCTCTTCCATCTTCATCCTCTTTGCTTGTGCGTCCCTTACTGCTCTTCCAGTTCGTTGATAAGCTTCCTCGTATGCATCTTCAGCTCTTATCCTCTTAGCCGCTTCTTCTCTCAGCCTGCCCTTCAGTTCAGCAACCATCTCGATCAATTGTTCCTTCTCTCCTTCAGTATGTGTTAGTTTCTCCTCGGCGTTTGTCAGTCGTTCATCACGATCCTGGATCTCGCCGTCTTTTTGTGTAATTGTAGTCTGTTGTTCAGCTACTATCTCCTGCAACTCCTCCACTGTATCTTGTAGTTCCACGTTAAGGTCGTGCACTTCATCATATACACGGCCAGCTATCGAGTTAAGCGGAATCCTTTCCTCCTCATCCTCGCCATCCTCATTCTCCTGCGGTAACTCAATGGGATCCTCCTCGTCTGTCTCCACATCATCATCCTCATCCTCAACTACTGTGACCAACGGGGCTGACTCCCGTGGCAGTAGTTGTTCCCAAACTACCTGAATGTCGCGAGGCTCCTCCTCTATAGGCATTTGAGGTCCCTCCTCCCTAGTCTGACTAGATTCTCCGACATTAGTCATCCTGACAACAAAATTTTAAAGTTTTAGTTATTAATCATTCTACTTGACACTCGCGAGCACATAAGTTATAAACACATAAGCACATAAGTGTTTTATTACTTCTTTCTTAAAACTCGATAAGAGTTAACTCCACTATCTTTTCAAAAGGTTACTTCCTAAGGCTTTTTCCCCCACCTAAGGTTCATAACCTAAAGCTTTGATACCAACCTGTGACACCCCCAAATCCTGGTACTTCATTTCCTCAAGATTTGGTGTTCACGTAATCAAAACATTCATTATTAACTACCCAATTGATAAAATTGAATAAATAAAACCTGCCCATACAGGATTAAACTTAAATAAAAATCTCCCAGGTTATCTAACCTTTACAAACAATCATTCAAATGCGAAAAATTAAATAACTTCATTACAATCTTTAAACAAGTCTGAAAATAAACTATTCAATCTATTACAGGTCTTCAGCATTGTTTCATCTTTCCCTTCCCTTTACTGGTGCTAGGTACATCACCAGTTTCAACCTTAGCTGTAAGAAATTTTACAGGCAAGAGTGAGCAAACAAGGCCCACTTGAAATAACAATAAGTAAATCAGTTAACTTTACATCATGTACCAACATTAGGTTTAATAGAACTGAACAATAAATTCTATTACTTTTTAAAAACTTTAATCAATTACTGAGGGTCTAATGACCACGAATCATGTCCACAGTTATAAGTAATTTTTCAACTTAAACTTTAACAGTCATAAGACTATAAGGACTTCACGTACTTAGGGGGATCAACCCTTCGTACAATGTATTGTGCACAATCATTTCAACGCTAAGCGTAACCTCTTATAAAAGAGTTGTTCTTCTCAGTATTTAGAATACAAGTCCGTACCAAAGTGAGTTTGGTTTGGATACATCATGGGGTAATTTAGAATTCAACGGTAATCAACTAAGGGTTAGTTGATTACAAACAACATAACTGTATACTATGGAATAATCATAGTTGAATTGATATTTATAAACTTGTTCATGCTTTAGGAATAATTTAATAGCATAATCATGGAATAATCATAACATGCATCCTCATAAACCAATAGATACACGAGCTTAATCAACAATAAATAATCTAACTCAACGAAAGTGTAAAGTTAGCAATTTGTACAATTGAAATGGAATTAAAGCGATAATGTGTTTAACGAATTCAAACTTGCACAATGAAGTTTTGAGTTAGAGAACTTGCATAAGTATAACGTAACAGTGAAAAGTAACCTTGCTGAATAATAAAGTAGAAAAGGTTAGGGAACTTGCCTCGCGTGTAGGTTAAACCATTACTATTCACGTTCACCCCAAGTCCTACACATACCATATGCATTGATAATACACATTAGCTACACTAACATTACCTTTATGAGTTCCTCCTTTATTACTCTTAGTATAGCTACTAACTAAGTTTAAGTTTAAACAACAACACATCTTTCATGAACATTATTTTTTTAGCTTTATTACAACTACCTAAATGATCATGCCATTGCACCACATGTACATTCACAACTTGATACAACATCCTAATACATGCCCAACATGTTATCATTAAGTTATACTAATACCCAAAGGGTTGCACTTGCATTCGTGCATCCCGACACCCTCCGATTGGCTCCAAATACACAATAGTCCTAAAGATGGCCATTTTTACTACTGTTAAAGACCTCAAATTAAAAAACTTAAAGAATGAAAGTTGTAGGTCTACTCGTCCTCTTTCCGAATCATCTTGAATTACCTAAATCGGAGTTCGTATAAAAAAGTTATGGCCATTTTACTACAGGAGGTCAAAACTGCCCAACTAGGCCACTTTTCCGGCGCCGGGGCGCGGAACAGTGGCGCTGGGGCGCGAGCATCAGCGCTGGGGCGCGAGCTACGGCCCATTTTGGCGCTGGGGCGTGAAAATTGGCGCCAGGGCGCGAAAATTGGCGCTGGGGCGTGAATTTTGACGCTGGGGCGCCGAAACTCAGAGAAACCAACCACGAAGAACAGAGCCAAAACTACTGTCTTAATTTCTTAACAACAATTCACCCCAACAACATGTATAAATAATATAACTTACACATAATTGCTATCAATCATCCATATATCTATCACCAATCATTAATTATCAATACCAAAAACTAATTCTTTGAAACACTGTGTTTTAAAGTAAAAATCCATTAATGAAATATAAATTACAGTGAACAAAAATTTCCACTGTTATCAACAAATTTTGATTCCTTTGAAATACAACTATACCAACATAACAAATTAACATGTATAGTTCAATTCCTCAGTTAGCATACAATTTGTAGAATCACATACAAATACTAAATTAACACAACTTAAACCATAATTTTAGAAAATTAAATACTAGAATAACATATTTTAAAACCCAAAAACTCTATTTTTGATATTTTTCATAAAAATCAACACTGTGATTTTGTTATTCAACCAAAACAGAAATTTCAAAGCATCATAATTATGTTTTTACATCCTCTAACAATTCTAACAATCAATTTATCCATTTAACAACAATTAAAACCTTAATTTCTATTTTAAAATAACCATATTCATACATATTGTCATATGAACACTCTGTAATATATTTTCTTCCACAAAACACATATATGCATGAACTAATTTCTCTATAATCATATATAAGTTCATAGAACAACCATATAATCAATAATCATGCCAAACCATATACATAACAACAATTTATCTTTTATAAAATTTTCACAGAGACTTTTTGGGAAGAAAAAAAAAACTTTTAGAGCTTACAAAAGAAAAGATGACCTACCTTGGATTATGAAGAAGATGATACTCTACTCTTTGATTATCAAGCCTTTTCTCCAAAACCTGAAAAACAACTCTCAATTCTCTCAAAATCCTCTCAAACCTTTCTCTGTGTTCACTTCTTCTCTATTTTCCTTCTTCTGAACTCTTTTCTCTCTCTAACATACGTACTAAAATATAACGTATATAATTATAATTATAATAATTGTATATTATAAATATAAGATATATAACTGACATCAGTTAAAGGTTTTGAAAATCAAAAGCCATAAGGCTTGTTTGGTTAGTCTAAATAAAATAACTCATTAATCTTTATGCCTTGTTTGGTAAAACTCAATTAGATAAAGAGTTATTATGCCATAAGACATGTTTGGTAAAACCACATTAAACTCTTTTAATTTATTTTGGTAACTCCTATATAGCAAGGTTATTAGTCACACCTTTATTAAATTAATAAATCAATTAAACGTTAATCTATTAAATTACTTTAACACATAAACAATTATAATTCTTTTTACAATTATAATTTCATTTAATCAACTAACATTTCAAACTACAATTTCTCATTTAAATATTATTATTTATTTAAAATCATTATAAGCTCTCTAGCTTATTAAATTAAACTCCATTATTATAAAACCTCATAATAATTAATTTATTTAGCTCCTTAATTATTTACTCAACAAATAATTAATTAAATCACATCAACTCAAATTGCCATATAATTCAATAAATATTTAATATTGCCAATAAATATTTAATATTTAATATTTAATTATTTATTCAACAAATAATTAAATAAACCACATCACTCAAATTGAACAATTATTTATTCAACAATAACATATCCAATAAATATTTATATAAATCAATAAATATTTATAACTTACATTTAAAAAAAATATGGAATGTTACATCATTCCCCTCTTAAAAGGATTCTGTCCTCAGAATCACAACTCAAACAACACATTCGCTACATTTTCCCTACTTACAAAGATTCTGTCCTCAGAATCGAAGACACAGATTAAACAAATAACTCAGGGTATCTTTCAACATTTTCTCTTCGAGTTCCCACGTTGCTTCTTCAGCGTTGTGGTTCCTCCAAATCACCTTCACAGAAGGTATCACTTTATTCCTGAGCACTTGTTCTTTCCTGTCGACTATCTGTATAGGAACATCTTCATAAGATAAATCTTTCTCGAACTGCAACGGTTCGTACTCGATTACGTGCTTGTAATCGGATTTATATGGTCGTAACACCGAAATGTGAAAAACATTATGAATATTTTCCAACCCTGGAGGTAGAGCTACCTCGTAAGCCACTTCTCCCACTCTTCGCAGCACTTCAAAGGGTCCAATAAACCTCGGGCTTAGCTTTCCCTTTTTACCGAAACGAATTTTCCCCTTCCAAGGAGAAACTTTTAGAAATACATAGCTTCCTACGTCAAATGCACGATCTTGCCTGTGTTGATCAGCATACTTCTTCTGTCGGTCTTGAGCTGCTACCAATCTTATCCTGATGAGTTTGATAACCTCAGCAGTTTGTTGCACCAATTCTGGTCCTAACAGTTGACGTTCACCAACTTCATCCCAGTACAGTGGAGTTCTGCACTTTCTGCCGTATAACGCTTCGTAAGGCGGCATGCCGATACTCGCGTGATAACTATTATTGTAGGCAAATTCCACCAACGGTAATTGCTCATCCCAGCTTCCTTTGAAATCCATGACGCATGCTCTCAACATATCTTCTACTGTCTAGATCGTTCGTTCGCTTTGGCCATCTGTTTGCGGATGATATGCCGTACTCATTCGCAACTGTGTTCCCATACATTCTTGTAGTCTCTTCCAGAAGTTTGATGTGAACCTCGGATCTCTGTCTGACACAATTGACACTGGAACTCCATGTCTTGCAACGATCTCTTTAATATATAGTTTTGCCAGCTGATCAAGATTGAATATAATTTTTATTGGCAAAAAGTGTGCAGATTTTGTCAGTCTGTCTACTATTACCCAAATCGCATCGTATCCTTTCTGAGTAGTTGGAAGACCCACCACAAAATCCATCGTGATATGCTCCCACTTCCATTCCGGTATTTCCAACGGTTGAAGCAATCCGCTGGGTCTTTGATGTTCGGCTTTTAATCTCTGACATGTTAAGCACTTCGCTACACATTCTGCGACGTCCCTTTTCATATTTGGCCACCAAAAATATCGGCGCAAATCTTGATACATTTTCGTGCTCCCTGGATGAATTGAATATTTTGAGCTATGAGCTTCGATCAAAATTTCTTCTTTCAGTTCTGGTGCTGCTGGAACCCAGATTCTTCCCTCGTACCGTAGTAATCCTTCGGTATCGACCTTGTATTTCGTATTGTTACCATCAACCATATTCTCTTTTATCTTTCCACATTCTTCATCTTGTAACTGAGCGTTTTTCACCTTGTCCAGTAAAGTTGGACCTGCTTCTAGATGAAATAGTCGTTCATCGGTTTCCTGTGGAAATTTGATTTCCAGTTCTAACTTTGTCATTGCTGAAATGAGCTCCTCCTGAGTTGTTATCAGCATTAATTTTTCTCGACCTTTCCTGCTTAAAGCATCTGCAACCACATTCGCTTTGCCCGGATGATAAAAGATCTCACAATCGTAATCCTTTATCAATTCCATCCATCTCCTCTGACGCATGTTCAGGTCCTTCTGATTGAAAATATACTTCAAACTTTTGTGGTCTGTGTAGATCTCACATTTCTCTCCATACAAATAATGTCTCCATATCTTGAGAGCAAATACCACTGCAGCCAATTCTAAATCATGAGTCGGGTAACCTTTCTCGTAATCCTTCAGTTGTCTTTATGCATAGGCAATACTTTGCCGTTCTGCATAAGAACACAACCTAACCCTTTGTGTGAGGCATCACTATACACCACAAAATTTTCTGATTATCTGGCAGGGTTAACACAGGTGCCATACTTAGCTTCTTCTTCAAATCTTGGAAGCTCTCTTCACATTTCTCCGTCCACACGAGTTTCACAGCTTTTCGTGTCAAATTTGTTAACGGAGTGGCTATCTTAGAAAAATCTTGTATAAATCTTCTATAATAACCAGCCAGCCCCAAGAAACTCCTCACCTCCGAAGGTGTTCTTGGTTGTTCCCAATTGATTACAGCTTCCACTTTCGATGGATCTACTGAAATCCCATCTTTGTCAATCACATGACCCAAAAATTGTACACGGTCGAGCCAAAATTCACACTTAGTGAATTTCGCGTACAACTTTTCCTTTCTTAGTGTCTCCAATGTCAGACGTAAATGTTCCACGTGTTCTTCTTGAGTTTTGGAATACACCAGAATGTCGTCGATAAACACCACTACGAACTTGTCTAAAAATGGTTTAAATACCCTGTTCATCAAATCCATGAACGCGGCAGGGGCATTTGTTAAACCAAAAGACATCACCAGAAACTCGTAATGTCCATACCGAGTTCTGAATGTCGTTCGTGGTATATCCTCCTTCCTCACTTTCAACTGGTGATACCCACTTCTCAAATCAATTTTCGAAAAGTATTTAGCACCCTTCAACTGGTCAAACAAGTCATCTATTCTTGGCAACGGGTATTTGTTTTTAATAGTGACTTTGTTTAACTCCCTGTAATCAATGCAAAGACGCATTGACCCGTCCTTCTTCTTCACGAATAAAACTGGCGCTCCCCACGGCGATACACTTGGTTGAATATACTTCTTGTCTAGCAGTTCTTGCAACTGTACCATCAGTTCCTTCATTTCTACCGGAGCCATTCTGTACGGAGCCTTTGATATCGGTGCTGTTCCCGGCACTAAGTCGATCACGAATTCAATTTCTCTGTCCGGCGGAAGTCCTGGCAAATCTTCTGGAAACACGTCTTCGAATTCTCTCACTACCGGTATTTCTTCTAATTTCACACCTTTCTTCTGAGTATCGACTATGTAAGCTAAATAGCCCACACAACCTTGACTCAACAACTTCTTGGCCTGCATAGTCGTCAGACATTTCATTTGTCTTGGCGACTTGCCTACCATAAAATACTACCTTTGACGGAGTCATAAGGTTTACACACTTCTTTTGGCAGTCAATTACTGCTCCATAATTGAACAACCAATCCATTCCCAAAATTACATCAAATTCCCCGAGTCTAATCGGAATCAAATCTACTAACAAGATATTCCCCTTAATGTTTACCCTACAGTTCTTGTAAACGAACCTAACAGGGATTATTTCCTTATTCGCAATTTCTATGTTCAAAGGAAAATTCAGTTCTTCTCTAGGCAATTCTAACCTCTTGGCAAATTCATCAGATATAAACGAGCAAGTAGCACCCGAATCAAATAATACATATGCATTAATATCATTGATTGGGATAATACCTGACACCACATCTTTTGATTGCACAGCATCTTGCACAGTCATGTTGAAGGTTCTGGCTGTGGGTTTGTTTGATGCTGCAGGTCCTGTAATAGCCCACGTACCTCCATTGTTACCTCCTCCATTGTTTCTGGTTGTCCCTCCCTCCTTCTTCTTAGGGCATTCACGAGCAAAATGATCCTTGGATCCGCACGTGAAGCACGCCTTCTTTTTTGGTTGAGTGCAATTTGGGGCGATGTGACCCTCCTGGCCACAATTGTAGCAAACTCGTTTCCCCATCAAGCACGCACCCTTGTGAAATTTCCCGCATGTCGCACATGCTTCAAACTTTTTGTTTTGCTGGTTACCCTGCTGGTTTCCAGCTCCCCCGTTCCCATTCCACTTCCTCTTCAAGCTGTTGTTGTTGCTGTTGTTGTTGTTATTTCCACTGCTGCCACCTCCATTCTTCATTACATTCTCATTTTTCTTCTTCTTTTGTTCCTGGTTGAATTTGGTCACCGCCTCTCCTCCACCTTCAGCGAGTATTGCTTTCTCCATTACTGTTGCAAATGTCTTCAACTGGAAAAGGGAAACCCTACTGTACAGCCAGGGCTTCAGTCCCTGTTCAAACCTCTTCGCTTTGCGTTCGTCTGTGCTAACCTGATATGGCGCAAACCTCGCCAACTCGTTAAATTTTGCGGCATACTCGGATATCGTCATCGTCCCTTGCTTCAGCTCCAGAAACTGTACTTCCAGCTGACTCTTTGAACTCTCCGGGAAATAGGTCTCGAAGAACAGTTCCTTGAACCTATCCCAGGTCATCACTCCTGGCTCTTCCCGAGTTTTATTGGCTTGCCACCAATAACTAGCTTCTGCTTTCAACATGAAAGTTGCGAAAGCAGTCTTCTGCTCATTCCCTACCCTAGCGACATCGAACACCTTCTCTATTTCCATAATCCAGGTTTGTGCCTCGACCGGATTCATTGACCCACAAAATTCAGGTGGTCCGACCGCCTTAAACTCCTTAAACGTTGTGCCTTGGTTTTGAGGTTGATTCTGCAACGCTCCTGTCAATAGTGCCATTAGTTGTTGAACGGGATTCGCATCAACATTGTCATTAGCTTCTTCGGTGGTTCTCTGTCGTGTTGGTTGACGTCTGGGAGGCATTTTCTGTTAAAGAAAACATCTATTAGACCATTACTCAACTTCTTTAAGTATTTCTAATTAATTTGCCTCTACAAAAGAAATAACCACATAGCACATAACACTTTGAATAAAATAATAACTTTTATTTATTCATAAACTTTTTGAAAACATAACACAATAGCATCTCTGCTATCTACATTACTTTCCTGAACTACAAAATTTTCAGGGCAACATCATCATTCTCATATCCCATGGTTACTTAACACTCGGGACTTACACATTATTTAACACTTATTACTTGCAAAACAGACAAATTTCCTACGATGATCTATTAAGATAATCAGTCGCCTTTTGACGCTCTTCTTCCATAACACGGAACATGGTTCGGCGATCTAACACGTATGATGGTAGAGTCTCGAACTGAATTGGATAACCCATGACCCGATCTTGAGCTCGATTGATCACGGTATTGAATACTTTATCCATCTCTTCCATCTTCATCCTCTTTGCTTGTGCGTCCCTTACTGCTCTTCCAGTTCGTTGATAAGCTTCCTCGTATGCATCTTCAGCTCTTATCCTCTTAGCCGCTTCTTCTCTCAGCCTGCCCTTCAGTTCAGCAACCATCTCGATCAATTGTTCCTTCTCTCCTTCAGTATGTGTTAGTTTCTCCTCGGCGTTTGTCAGTCGTTCATCACGATCCTGGATCTCGCCGTCTTTTTGTGTAATTGTAGTCTGTTGTTCAGCTACTATCTCCTGCAACTCCTCCACTGTATCTTGTAGTTCCACGTTAAGGTCGTGCACTTCATCATATACACGGCCAGCTATCGAGTTAAGCGGAATCCTTTCCTCCTCATCCTCGCCATCCTCATTCTCCTGCGGTAACTCAATGGGATCCTCCTCGTCTGTCTCCACATCATCATCCTCATCCTCAACTACTGTGACCAACGGGGCTGACTCCCGTGGCAGTAGTTGTTCCCAAACTACCTGAATGTCGCGAGGCTCCTCCTCTATAGGCATTTGAGGTCCCTCCTCCCTAGTCTGACTAGATTCTCCGACATTAGTCATCCTGACAACAAAATTTTAAAGTTTTAGTTATTAATCATTCTACTTGACACTCGCGAGCACATAAGTTATAAACACATAAGCACATAAGTGTTTTATTACTTCTTTCTTAAAACTCGATAAGAGTTAACTCCACTATCTTTTCAAAAGGTTACTTCCTAAGGCTTTTTCCCCCACCTAAGGTTCATAACCTAAAGCTTTGATACCAACCTGTGACACCCCCAAATCCTGGTACTTCATTTCCTCAAGATTTGGTGTTCACGTAATCAAAACATTCATTATTAACTACCCAATTGATAAAATTGAATAAATAAAACCTGCCCATACAGGATTAAACTTAAATAAAAATCTCCCAGGTTATCTAACCTTTACAAACAATCATTCAAATGCGAAAAATTAAATAACTTCATTACAATCTTTAAACAAGTCTGAAAATAAACTATTCAATCTATTACAGGTCTTCAGCATTGTTTCATCTTTCCCTTCCCTTTACTGGTGCTAGGTACATCACCAGTTTCAACCTTAGCTGTAAGAAATTTTACAGGCAAGAGTGAGCAAACAAGGCCCACTTGAAATAACAATAAGTAAATCAGTTAACTTTACATCATGTACCAACATTAGGTTTAATAGAACTGAACAATAAATTCTATTACTTTTTAAAAACTTTAATCAATTACTGAGGGTCTAATGACCACGAATCATGTCCACAGTTATAAGTAATTTTTCAACTTAAACTTTAACAGTCATAAGACTATAAGGACTTCACGTACTTAGGGGGATCAACCCTTCGTACAATGTATTGTGCACAATCATTTCAACGCTAAGCGTAACCTCTTATAAAAGAGTTGTTCTTCTCAGTATTTAGAATACAAGTCCGTACCAAAGTGAGTTTGGTTTGGATACATCATGGGGTAATTTAGAATTCAACGGTAATCAACTAAGGGTTAGTTGATTACAAACAACATAACTGTATACTATGGAATAATCATAGTTGAATTGATATTTATAAACTTGTTCATGCTTTAGGAATAATTTAATAGCATAATCATGGAATAATCATAACATGCATCCTCATAAACCAATAGATACACGAGCTTAATCAACAATAAATAATCTAACTCAACGAAAGTGTAAAGTTAGCAATTTGTACAATTGAAATGGAATTAAAGCGATAATGTGTTTAACGAATTCAAACTTGCACAATGAAGTTTTGAGTTAGAGAACTTGCATAAGTATAACGTAACAGTGAAAAGTAACCTTGCTGAATAATAAAGTAGAAAAGGTTAGGGAACTTGCCTCGCGTGTAGGTTAAACCATTACTATTCACGTTCACCCCAAGTCCTACACATACCATATGCATTGATAATACACATTAGCTACACTAACATTACCTTTATGAGTACTCTCCTTTATTACTCTTAGTATAGCTACTAACTAAGTTTAAGTTTAAACAACAACACATCTTTCATGAACATTATTTTTTTAGCTTTATTACAACTACCTAAATGATCATGCCATTGCACCACATGTACATTCACAACTTGATACAACATCCTAATACATGTCCAATATGTTATCATTAAGTTATACTAATACCCAAAGGGTTGCACTTGCATTCGTGCATCCCGACACCCTCCGATTGGCTCCAAATACACAATAGTCCTAAAGATGGCCATTTTTACTACTGTTAAAGACCTCAAATTAAAAAACTTAAAGAATGAAAGTTGTAGGTCTACTCGTCCTCTTTCCGAATCATCTTGAATTACCTAAATCGGAGTTCGTATAAAAAAGTTATGGCCATTTTACTACAGGAGGTCAAAACTGCCCAACTAGGCCACTTTTCCGGCGCCGGGGCGCGGAACAGTGGCGCTGGGGCGCGAGCATCAGCGCTGGGGCGCGAGCTACGGCCCATTTTGGCGCTGGGGCGTGAAAATTGGCGCCAGGGCGCGAAAATTGGCGCTGGGGCGTGAATTTTGACGCTGGGGCGCCGAAACTCAGAGAAACCAACCACGAAGAACAGAGCCAAAACTACTGTCTTAATTTCTTAACAACAATTCACCCCAACAACATGTATAAATAATATAACTTACACATAATTGCTATCAATCATCCATATATCTATCACCAATCATTAATTATCAATACTAAAAACTAATTCTTTGAAACACTGTGTTTTAAAGTAAAAATCCATTGATGAAATATAAATTACAGTGAACGAAAATTTCCACTCTTATCAACAAATTTTGATTCCTTTGAAATACAACTATACCAACATAACAAATTAACATGTATAGTTCAATTCCTCAGTTAGCATACAATTTGTAGAATCACATACAAATACTAAATTAACACAACTTAAACCATAATTTTAGAAAATTAAATACTAGAATAACATATTTTAAAACCCAAAAACTCTATTTTTGATATTTTTCATAAAAATCAACACTGTGATTTTGTTATTCAACCAAAACAGAAATTTCAAAGCATCATAATTATGTTTTTACATCCTCTAACAATTCTAACAATCAATTTATCCATTTAACAACAATTAAAACCTTAATTTCTATTTTAAAATAGCCATATTCATACATATTGTCATATGAACACTCTGTAATATATTTTCTTCCACAAAACACATATATGCATGAACTAATTTCTCTATAATCATATATAAGTTCATAGAACAACCATATAATCAATAATCATGCCAAACCATATACATAACAACAATTTATCTTTTATAAAATTTTCACAGAGACTTTTTGGGAAGAAAAAAAAAACTTTTAGAGCTTACAAAAGAAAAGATGGCCTACCTTGGATTATGAAGAAGATGATACTCTACTCTTTGATTATCAAGCCTTTTCTCCAAAACTTGAAAAACAACTCTCAATTCTCTCAAAATCCTCTCAAACCTTTCTCTGTGTTCTTCTTCTTCTCTATTTTCCTTCTTCTGAACTCTTTTCTCTCTCTAACATACGTACTAAAATATAACGTATATAATTATAATTATAATAATTGTATATTATAAATATAAGATATATAACTGACATCAGTTAAAGGTTTTGAAAATCAAAAGCCATAAGGCTTGTTTGGTTAGTCTAAATAAAATAACTCATTAATCTTTATGCCTTGTTTGGTAAAACTCAATTAGATAAAGAGTTATTATGCCATAAGACATGTTTGGTAAAACCACATTAAACTCTTTTAATTTATTTTGGTAACTCCTATATTGCAAGGTTATTAGTCACACCTTTATTAAATTAATAAATCAATTAAACGTTAATCTATTAAATTACTTTAACACATAAACAATTATAATTCTTTTTACAATTATAATTTCATTTAATCAACTAACATTTCAAACTACAATTTCTCATTTAAATATTATTATTTATTTAAAATCATTATAAGCTCTCTAGCTTATTAAATTAAACTCCATTATTATAAAACCTCATAATAATTAATTTATTTAGCTCCTTAATTATTTACTCAACAAATAATTAATTAAATCACATCAACTCAAATTGCCATATAATTCAATAAATATTTAATATTGCCAATAAATATTTAATATTTAATATTTAATTATTTATTCAACAAATAATTAAATAAACCACATCACTCAAATTGAACAATTATTTATTCAACAATAACATATCCAATAAATATTTATATAAATCAATAAATATTTATAACTTACATTTAAAAAAAATATGGAATGTTACATCATTCCCCTCTTAAAAGGATTCTGTCCTCAGAATCACAACTCAAACAACACATTCGCTACATTTTTCCCTACTTACAAAGATTCTGTCCTCAGAATCGAAGACACAGATTAAACAAATAACTCAGGGTAATCTTTCAACATTTTCTCTTCGAGTTCCCACGTTGCTTCTTCAGCGTTGTGGTTCCTCCAAATCACCTTCACAGAAGGTATCACTTTATTCCTGAGCACTTGTTCTTTCCTGTCGACTATCTGTATAGGAACCTCTTCATAAGATAAATCTTTCTCGAACTGCAACGGTTCGTACTCGATTACGTGCTTGTAATCGGATTTATATGGTCGTAACACCGAAATGTGAAAAACATTATGAATATTTTCCAACCCTGGAGGTAGAGCTACCTCGTAAGCCACTTCTCCCACTCTTCGCAGCACTTCAAAGGGTCCAATAAACCTCGGGCTTAGCTTTCCCTTTTTACCGAAACGAATTTTCCCCTTCCAAGGAGAAACTTTTAGAAATACATAGCTTCCTACGTCAAATGCACGATCTTGCCTGTGTTGATCAGCATACTTCTTCTGTCGGTCTTGAGCTGCTACCAATCTTATCCTGATGAGTTTGATAACCTCAGCAGTTTGTTGCACCAATTCTGGTCCTAACAGTTGACGTTCACCAACTTCATCCCAGTACAGTGGAGTTCTGCACTTTCTGCCGTATAACGCTTCGTAAGGCGGCATGCCGATACTCGCGTGATAACTATTATTGTAGGCAAATTCCACCAACGGTAATTGCTCATCCCAGCTTCCTTTGAAATCCATGACGCATGCTCTCAACATATCTTCTACTGTCTAGATCGTTCGTTCGCTTTGGCCATCTGTTTGCGGATGATATGCCGTACTCATTCGCAACTGTGTTCCCATACATTCTTGTAGTCTCTTCCAGAAGTTTGATGTGAACCTCGGATCTCTGTCTGACACAATTGACACTGGAACTCCATGTCTTGCAACGATCTCTTTAATATATAGTTTTGCCAACTGATCAAGATTGAATATAATCTTTATTGGCAAAAAGTGTGCAGATTTTGTCAGTCTGTCTACTATTACCCAAATCGCATCGTATCCTTTCTGAGTAGTTGGAAGACCCACCACAAAATCCATCGTGATATGCTCCCACTTCCATTCCGGTATTTCCAACGGTTGAAGCAATCCGCTGGGTCTTTGATGTTCGGCTTTTAATCTCTGACATGTTAAGCACTTCGCTACACATTCTGCGACGTCCCTTTTCATATTTGGCCACCAAAAATATCGGCGCAAATCTTGATACATTTTCGTGCTCCCTGGATGAATTGAATATTTTGAGCTATGAGCTTCGATCAAAATTTCTTCTTTCAGTTCTGGTGCTGCTGGAACCCAGATTCTTCCCTCGTACCGTAGTAATCCTTCGGTATCGACCTTGTATTTCGTATTGTTACCATCAACCATATTCTCTTTTATCTTTCCACATTCTTCATCTTGTAACTGAGCGTTTTTCACCTTGTCCAGTAAAGTTGGACCTGCTTCTAGATGAAATAGTCGTTCATCGGTTTCCTGTGGAAATTTGATTTCCAGTTCTAACTTTGTCATTGCTGAAATGAGCTCCTCCTGAGTTGTTATCAGCATTAATTTTTCTCGACCTTTCCTGCTTAAAGCATCTGCAACCACATTCGCTTTGCCCGGATGATAAAAGATCTCACAATCGTAATCCTTTATCAATTCCATCCATCTCCTCTGACGCATGTTCAGGTCCTTCTGATTGAAAATATACTTCAAACTTTTGTGGTCTGTGTAGATCTCACATTTCTCTCCATACAAATAATGTCTCCATATCTTGAGAGCAAATACCACTGCAGCCAATTCTAAATCATGAGTCGGGTAACCTTTCTCGTAATCCTTCAGTTGTCTTTATGCATAGGCAATACTTTGCCGTTCTGCATAAGAACACAACCTAACCCTTTGTGTGAGGCATCACTATACACCACAAAATTTTCTGAATTATCTGGCAGGGTTAACACAGGTGCCATACTTAGCTTCTTCTTCAAATCTTGGAAGCTCTCTTCACATTTCTCCGTCCACACGAGTTTCACAGCTTTTCGTGTCAAATTTGTTAACGGAGTGGCTATCTTAGAAAAATCTTGTATAAATCTTCTATAATAACCAGCCAGCCCCAAGAAACTCCTCACCTCCGAAGGTGTTCTTGGTTGTTCCCAATTGATTACAGCTTCCACTTTCGATGGATCTACTGAAATCCCATCTTTGTCAATCACATGACCCAAAAATTGTACACGGTCGAGCCAAAATTCACACTTAGTGAATTTCGCGTACAACTTTTCCTTTCTTAGTGTCTCCAATGTCAGACGTAAATGTTCCACGTGTTCTTCTTGAGTTTTGGAATACACCAGAATGTCGTCGATAAACACCACTACGAACTTGTCTAAAAATGGTTTAAATACCCTGTTCATCAAATCCATGAACGCGGCAGGGGCATTTGTTAAACCAAAAGACATCACCAGAAACTCGTAATGTCCATACCGAGTTCTGAATGTCGTTCGTGGTATATCCTCCTTCCTCACTTTCAACTGGTGATACCCACTTCTCAAATCAATTTTCGAAAAGTATTTAGCACCCTTCAACTGGTCAAACAAGTCATCTATTCTTGGCAACGGGTATTTGTTTTTAATAGTGACTTTGTTTAACTCCCTGTAATCAATGCAAAGACGCATTGACCCGTCCTTCTTCTTCACGAATAAAACTGGCGCTCCCCACGGCGATACACTTGGTTGAATATACTTCTTGTCTAGCAGTTCTTGCAACTGTACCATCAGTTCCTTCATTTCTACCGGAGCCATTCTGTACGGAGCCTTTGATATCGGTGCTGTTCCCGGCACTAAGTCGATCACGAATTCAATTTCTCTGTCCGGCGGAAGTCCTGGCAAATCTTCTGGAAACACGTCTTCGAATTCTCTCACTACCGGTATTTCTTCTAATTTCACACCTTTCTTCTGAGTATCGACTATGTAAGCTAAATAGCCCACACAACCTTGACTCAACAACTTCTTGGCCTGCATAGTCGTCAGACATTTCATTTGTCTTGACGACTTCCTACCATAAAATACTACCTTTGACGGAGTCATAAGGTTTACACACTTCTTTTGGCAGTCAATTACTGCTCCATAATTGAACAACCAATCCATTCCCAAAATTACATCAAATTCCCCGAGTCTAATCGGAATCAAATCTACTAACAAGATATTCCCCTTAATGTTTACCCTACAGTTCTTGTAAACGAACCTAACAGGGATTATTTCCTTATTCGCAATTTCTATGTTCAAAGGAAAATTCAGTTCTTCTCTAGGCAATTCTAACCTCTTGGCAAATTCATCAGATATAAACGAGCAAGTAGCACCCGAATCAAATAATACATATGCATTAATATCATTGCTTGGGATAATACCTGACACCACATCTTTTGATTGCACAGCATCTTGCACAGTCATGTTGAAGGTTCTGGCTGTGGGTTTGTTTGATGCTGCAGGTCCTGTAATAGCCCACGTACCTCCATTGTTACCTCCTCCATTGTTTCTGGTTGTCCCTCCCTCCTTCTTCTTAGGGCATTCACGAGCAAAATGATCCTTGGATCCGCACGTGAAGCACGCCTTCTTTTTTGGTTGAGTGCAATTTGGGGCGATGTGACCCTCCTGGCCACAATTGTAGCAAACTCGTTTCCCCATCAAGCACGCACCCTTGTGAAATTTCCCGCATGTCGCACATGCTTCAAACTTTTTGTTTTGCTGGTTACCCTGCTGGTTTCCAGCTCCCCCGTTCCCATTCCACTTCCTCTTCAAGCTGTTGTTGTTGCTGTTGTTGTTGTTATTTCCACTGCTGCCACCTCCATTCTTCATTTCATTCTCATTCTTCTTCTTCTTTTGTTCCTGGTTGAATTTGGTCACCGCCTCTCCTCCACCTTCAGCGAGTATTGCTTTCTCCATTACTGTTGCAAATGTCTTCAACTGGAAAAGGGAAACCCTACTGTACAGCCAGGGCTTCAGTCCCTGTTCAAACCTCTTCGCTTTGCGTTCGTCTGTGCTAACCTGATATGGCGCAAACCTCGCCAACTCGTTAAATTTTGCGGCATACTCGGATATCGTCATCGTCCCTTGCTTCAGCTCCAGAAACTGTACTTCCAGCTGACTCTTTGAACTCTCCGGGAAATAGGTCTCGAAGAACAGTTCCTTGAACCTATCCCAGGTCATCACTCCTGGCTCTTCCCGAGTTTTATTGGCTTGCCACCAATAACTAGCTTCTGCTTTCAACATGAAAGTTGCGAAAGCAGTCTTCTGCTCATTCCCTACCCTAGCGACATCGAACACCTTCTCTATTTCCATAATCCAGGTTTGTGCCTCGACCGGATTCATTGACCCACAAAATTCAGGTGGTCCGACCGCCTTAAACTCCTTAAACGTTGTGCCTTGGTTTTGAGGTTGATTCTGCAACGCTCCTGTCAATAGTGCCATTAGTTGTTGAACGGGATTCGCATCAACATTGTCATTAGCTTCTTCGGTGGTTCTCTGTCGTGTTGGTTGACGTCTGGGAGGCATTTTCTGTTAAAGAAAACATCTATTAGACCATTACTCAACTTCTTTAAGTATTTCTAATTAATTTGCCTCTACAAAAGAAATAACCACATAGCACATAACACTTTGAATAAAATAATAACTTTTATTTATTCATAAACTTTTTGAAAACATAACACAATAGCATCTCTGCTATCTACATTACTTTCCTGAACTACAAAATTTTCAGGGCAACATCATCATTCTCATATCCCATGGTTACTTAACACTCGGGACTTACACATTATTTAACACTTATTACTTGCAAAACAGACAAATTTCCTACGATGATCTATTAAGATAATCAGTCGCCTTTTGACGCTCTTCTTCCATAACACGGAACATGGTTCGGCGATCTAACACGTATGATGGTAGAGTCTCGAACTGAATTGGATAACCCATGACCCGATCTTGAGCTCGATTGATCACGGTATTGAATACTTTATCCATCTCTTCCATCTTCATCCTCTTTGCTTGTGCGTCCCTTACTGCTCTTCCAGTTCGTTGATAAGCTTCCTCGTATGCATCTTCAGCTCTTATCCTCTTAGCCGCTTCTTCTCTCAGCCTGCCCTTCAGTTCAGCAACCATCTCGATCAATTGTTCCTTCTCTCCTTCAGTATGTGTTAGTTTCTCCTCGGCGTTTGTCAGTCGTTCATCACGATCCTGGATCTCGCCGTCTTTTTGTGTAATTGTAGTCTGTTGTTCAGCTATTATCTCCTGCAACTCCTCCACTGTATCTTGTAGTTCCACGTTAAGGTCGTGCACTTCATCATATACACGGCCAGCTATCGAGTTAAGCGGAATCCTTTCCTCCTCATCCTCGCCATCCTCATTCTCCTGCGGTAACTCAATGGGATCCTCCTCGTCTGTCTCCACATCATCATCCTCATCCTCAACTACTGTGACCAACGGGGCTGACTCCCGTGGCAGTAGTTGTTCCCAAACTACCTGAATGTCGCGAGGCTCCTCTTCTATAGGCATTTGAGGTCCCTCCTCCCTAGTCTGACTAGATTCTCCGACATTAGTCATCCTGACAACAAAATTTTAAAGTTTTAGTTATTAATCATTCTACTTGACACTCGCGAGCACATAAGTTATAAACACATAAGCACATAAGTGTTTTATTACTTCTTTCTTAAAACTCGATAAGAGTTAACTCCACTATCTTTTCAAAAGGTTACTTCCTAAGGCTTTTTCCCCCACCTAAGGTTCATAACCTAAAGCTTTGATACCAACCTGTGACACCCCCAAATCCTGGTACTTCATTTCCTCAAGATTTGGTGTTCACGTAATCAAAACATTCATTATTAACTACCCAATTGATAAAATTGAATAAATAAAACCTGCCCATACAGGATTAAACTTAAATAAAAATCTCTCAGGTTATCTAACCTTTACAAACAATCATTCAAATGCGAAAAATTAAATAACTTCATTACAATCTTTAAGCAAGTCTGAAAATAAACTATTCAATCTATTACAGGTCTTCAGCATTGTTTCATCTTTCCCTTCCCTTTACTGGTGCTAGGTACATCACCAGTTTCAACCTTAGCTGTAAGAAATTTTACAGGCAAGAGTGAGCAAACAAGGCCCACTTGAAATAACAATAAGTAAATCAGTTAACTTTACATCATGTACCAACATTAGGTTTAATAGAACTGAACAATAAATTCTATTACTTTTTAAAAACTTTAATCAATTACTGAGGGTCTAATGACCACGAATCATGTCCACAGTTATAAGTAATTTTTCAACTTAAACTTTAACAGTCATAAGACTATAAGGACTTCACGTACTTAGGGGGATCAACCCTTCGTACAATGTATTGTGCACAATCATTTCAACGCTAAGCTTAACCTCTTATAAAAGAGTTGTTCTTCTCAGTATTTAGAATACAAGTCCGTACCAAAGTGAGTTTGGTTTGGATACATCATGGGGTAATTTAGAATTCAACGGTAATCAACTAAGGGTTAGTTGATTACAAACAACATAACTGTATACTATGGAATAATCATAGTTGAATTGATATTTATAAACTTGTTCATGCTTTAGGAATAATTTAATAGCATAATCATGGAATAATCATAACATGCATCCTCATAAACCAATAGATACACGAGCTTAATCAACAATAAATAATCTAACTCAACGAAAGTGTAAAGTTAGCAATTTGTACAATTGAAATGGAATTAAAGCGATAATGTGTTTAACGAATTCAAACTTGCACAATGAAGTTTTGAGTTAGAGAACTTGCATAAGTATAACATAACAGTGAAAAGTAACCTTGCTGAATAATAAAGTAGAAAAGGTTAGGGAACTTGCCTCGCGTGTAGGTTAAACCATTACTATTCACGTTCACCCCAAGTCCTACACATACCATATGCATTGATAATACACATTAGCTACACTAACATTACCTTTATGAGTACTCTCCTTTATTACTCTTAGTATAGCTACTAACTAAGTTTAAGTTTAAACAACAGCACATCTTTCCTGAACATTATTTTTTTAGCTTTATTACAACTACCTAAATGATCATGCCATTGCACCACATGTACATTCACAACTTGATACAACATCCTAATACATGTCCAACATGTTATCATTAAGTTATACTAATACCCAAAGGGTTGCACTTGCATTCGTGCATCCCGACACCCTCCGATTGGCTCCAAATACACAATAGTCCTAAAGATGGCCATTTTTACTACTGTTAAAGACCTCAAATTAAAAAACTTAAAGAATGAAAGTTGTAGGTCTACTCGTCCTCTTTCCGAATCATCTTGAATTACCTAAATCGGAGTTCGTATGAAAACGTTATGGCCATTTTACTACAGGAGGTCAAAACTGCCCAACTAGGCCACTTTTCCGGCGCCGGGGTGCGGAACAGTGGCGCTGGGGCGCGAGCATCAGCGCTGGGGCGCGAGCTACGGCCCATTTTGGCGCTGGGGCGCGAAAATTGGCGCCAGGGCGCGAAAATTGGCGCTGGGGCGTGAATTTTGACGCTGGGGCGCCGAAACTCAGAGAAACCAACCACGAAGAACAGAGCCAAAACTACTGTCTTAATTTCTTAACAACAATTCACCCCAACAACATGTATAAATAATATAACTTACACATAATTGCTATCAATCATCCATATATCTATCACCAATCATTAATTATCAATACCAAAAACTAATTCTTTGAAACACTGTGTTTTAAAGTAAAAATCCATTGATGAAATATAAATTACAGTGAACGAAAATTTCCACTGTTATCAACAAATTTTGATTCCTTTGAAATACAACTATACCAACATAACAAATTAACATGTATAGTTCAATTCCTCAGTTAGCATACAATTTATAGAATCACATACAAATACTAAATTAACACAACTTAAACCATAATTTTAGAAAATTAAATACTAGAATAACATATTTTAAAACCCAAAAACTCCATTTTTGATATTTTTCATAAAAATCAACACTGTGATTTTGTTATTCAACCAAAACAGAAATTTCAAAGCATCATAATTATGTTTTTACATCCTCTAACAATTCTAACAATCAATTTATCCATTTAACAACAATTAAAACCTTAATTTCTATTTTAAAATAGTCATATTCATACATATTGTCATATGAACACTCTGTAACAAACCATATACATAACAACAATTTATCTTTTATAAAATTTTCACAGAGACTTTTTGGGAAGAAAAAAAAAACTTTTAGAGCTTACAAAAGAAAAGATGGCCTACCTTGGATTATGAAGAAGATGATACTCTACTCTTTGATTACCAAGCCTTTTCTCCAAAACCTGAAAAATAACTCTCAATTCTCTCAAAATCCTCTCAAACATTTCTCTGTGTTCACTTCTTCTCTATTTTCCTTCTTCTGAACTCTTTTCTCTCTCTAACATACGTACTAAAATATAACGTATATAATTATAATTATAATAATTGTATATTATAAATATAAGATATATAACTGACATCAGTTAAAGGTTTTGAAAATCAAAAGCCATAAGGCTTGTTTGGTTAGTCTAAATAAAATAACTCATTAATCTTTATGTCTTGTTTGGTAAAACTCAATTAGATAAAGAGTTATTATGCCATAAGACATGTTTGGTAAAACCACATTAAACTCTTTTAATTTATTTTGGTAACTCCTATATAGCAAGGTTATTAGTCACACCTTTATTAAATTAATAAATTAATTAAACGTTAATCTATTAAATTACTTTAACACATAAACAATTATAATTCTTTTTACAATTATAATTTCATTTAATCAACTAACATTTCAAACTACAATTTCTCATTTAAATATTATTATTTATTTAAAATCATTATAAGCTCTCTAGCTTATTAAATTAAACTCCATTATTATAAAACCTCATAATAATTAATTTATTTAGCTCCTTAATTATTTACTCAACAAATAATTAATTAAATCACATCAACTCAAATTGCCATATAATTCAATAAATATTTAATATTGCCAATACATATTTAATATTTAATATTTAATTATTTATTCAACAAATAATTAAATAAACCACATCACTCAAATTGAACAATTATTTATTCAACAATAACATATCCAATAAATATTTATATAAATCAATAAATATTTATAACTTACATTTAAAAAAAATATGGAATGTTACAACAGAAGTGCTTCATATTCAGACCTTTGCATCTTCCCCGGGGTTTATTATCCGGAGAAATTTAAAACTCCCGATTTTGAGAAATATGGTGGATTGGGAGATCCTTACACCAACTTAAAAGTGTTCATTGGAGAGCTCGGGTCCTATACCGAGGATGAAAAGCTGAGGATGCAGCTATTTCAGAAAAGTTTGACTGGAGAAGCCAGAGCATGGTACACCAAATTGGATAACTCTAAATTTTACAACTGGGAGGAGTTAGCCCATGCTTTCCTCAGTCAATACAACTTTCAAACTCAAATGGCTCCAGACCGGTATCAAATTACCAAGGTCAAGAAATAAGTCAATGAGTCATTCAGAGAGTATGCCCAAAGATGGAGGCGTCTGGCTGCTCAAGTTATCCCATCCATGACAGAGTCTGAAATGGTGATGACCTTTATAAATATTCAAGAAGCTCCATTTTATGAGAGGGTCCTAGCTGGAATAGGAAAGCCATTCTCAGAAATGATCAAGCACGGAGAAATGACAGAAATGGGATTGAAGTCTGGGAAGATTAAAGACCTCGTCGCTTTAAAAGCCGTAGCTGAGCACATCCAATCTGGAAGTTATGGGAACAACCCCCGAAGGGTCCATAAGAAGAAAGAAGAGGGTGTTTCCTTGATACTGCAAGGACAAAAAGGCAATCAAAACTTGCCTATTCAGAGGAGAAACTATTCCCCTTTTCAAGCACAATCTTCAAATCCTCCCTTGCCAAAGAGTGGAAAGGTCATACGTTTAAGAGTGTTCACACCCTTAGGGGATTCACTCGAAAACATTTTTAAACTTCTGACAGCTCAGAAGAAAATCACTCATCTCCTTCCACCAGCCAATCCAAGTGGACAGGGTTTCAATATAAGCAAGACGTGTGCTTATTATTCTAGAGCTCCAGGCCACGATACTCAAGATTGTTGGACCCTTAAGCATATGATCCAGGACTTAATTGACAGTGGTGAGATCGTGGTGACCAAACCCGAGCAACCACATGTTCAAGACAACCCTCTCCCTCAACAGAAGGAAGAGGAGGTTAACATGTTCAACAGGGACAGTGGAGAGAGCTCCAAGTAACTCAAATATGTGGGGGGTTCTTCTCAAACCAACAAGGATAATGCTGACAAATGGGATTATTCAGAGTTCCAGTTCATGATGGAACGGGAGTTAAAGTCAATCAACTGGCAGAACTGGTGATTCATCAACACCAAGTCACACGACAGTTGTTCAGTCAGGAGCATACTAGCCTCCTTTCTCTTATCACAAATGCTACACCACTTACCCAAGAAAGTGAAACCTTAGAGGAAAAGCTTGCCAAAAAAGCAAGAGCTAAAGCCCGTCGGGATTTTGCCAACAAAAGGGAATTCACCTATTTAGGCCAACCGATGGAAGAAATATTGCATATGCTGATCAATGAGGGGAAAATCACAGCACTGCTACCTCCAGTTAATCCACGCTAAAAAAAGATTTGATGCTACTGGAGTATGTCAATACCACTCCCACTCAGCTATCCACTATCTTATCCAAAACATGATTGACAGCGGTAACCTGTAAATGGCAGACGATGACGCTGTATCACTTGAGAGTGGGAACACATTTCCTACATGATGGAAGGAAGTCGTAGCAGTTATATTCTCTGAGGGAGATTTGGCTACCACATCATTTATAGTTCAACCAATCAAGCTCAAAGGAGTTAAAAACCCTTTAAAAGTGGCTGCACCAAAGCCAATCATATTGCCATTTAGGCAACAATATTCTATCATCAGCCTTAAAAAAGTCCCATGGAATTATGGAGAGGCTGAAGGATCAACATCAAACATAATTGCTATAGTGTCTAAAGAAAATCCACTGTATCTCCTTCAACGAGTGATGAAGCCTATCATCAGATCTAAAGGGAAAGTGCCCAGGGAGAAGATTGAAGAATTCCTCCACAAGATGGGACACAATGGAACCAAGGTGGTTTAAAGCTTGAAAGAAGCTCCACAACAGATCTCTATTCTGGACTTGGTTTTCTCTTTAGAAGATCACTGGAAGGTCTTATTGAAAATATTAGAAGAAGCCCACTTGCCAAAAATAGTGAATGTTAAAAAATTCCATCATCTGGTAGATCACATCTTCAATAGTAATGTGATATCCTTCACTGATGATGACATACCTCCTAAAGGGACAGATCATTTTAAACTGTTACACATATCGATGATGTCTTTCGAATATGTGGTCAGAGGAGTGCTAATAGATGGAAGATTATCCCTAAACATCTACCCCTATGCCACATTGGAGAAAATGAACATTAATCTCAACAGGATTTGAAGCAGCCATACAATCATCAAAGCCTTTGATGGATCTCGGCGAAATGATGTCGGAGAGATTAAATTACCAGTGGAAATTGGTCCACATACATTCTACATATCCTTTCCGGTGCTCAAATTCACTACAGGATATAACTTACTGTTGAGAATACCTTGGATTCATATGGCGGGAGCCGTCCCATCCACTCTTCATCAGCAGCTCAAGTATATCATTAATAGTATTCTGGTCACTGTCAATGCTGAGCTAGAGTATCCTGTCCAAAGTGATATACCTCTCATCAATTTCAATTCAGAAGTTGAGCCTGTGAGCTTCCAAGCCCTTGAGGTAAGCAACACTTACTACTAACCCATTGGGCCACCAGCTTTGAAACCCAGAGTTTCCGCTGAAGTAATGTCGGCAACTCAAGAAATGATATCCTTGGGTTTCCAATCTGGACAAGGGTTAGGAAAGAATCAGCAGGGAATTAAATGCCCAATTCAAGTTCCCAGCCAGACAGGGACAGCCGGACTAGGCTACTCCTCTGGATCCAGTCACAGGAACCCGCACAAGCATACACCGGTTCCTTTATCTACAAGGCTTTTGCCTAAACCTATAGATGCTAATTCTATATGGCCTTCACTGAAGGTTCCTGCCTCTATGGTAGCTATGTTATTTCCTAAGCTGATACCGGTTAAAGGAAAGGAAGTCCTGATTCTAGACCCAAACATGGAGGAAGGGAATCAAAGGCATAAACAAAACATTAAGAGGCAATTTTCGAATATGTACTTCCTAGCACATACCGAGGGTATGAACAAGGATATCTTAGATCACAACTGCTCAGAGGTCATGGTCATCATTCAAGAGAAGGAGGAAGATAACAGCCCCTTCATTATAACTGTCCACCAGAACTTGACCATTGGCAATTGGAGCACCATTCTTTGCATTTTCTGAAAATGGTAAAAAGGGCAGAAACTCCCTCTGCCCTGTAGATAACAATAATTGCTTACTTTTGTCGTATAGTATTAGTAGTTATTTTTGTCATTTCATGCTAACACTCTGTATGATTAAACAACATCATATATTAAGTGAAAGCATTTTGTTTCAGAACTCTAAAGTTAGATGTGCCTAAACTTGCTGATGGAATGCTTATTCTTCACAAGGACTGCAACTTTGATGTAAAGTTGGACTCTAACTTGATGGAGGTTGAGCAAGAGGACTATGAGGTGCCTTAGGAGATCAAAGAATGGGTCGAAGACAAACTCAAGCCAAATCTTGATCAAACGACCTCTTTTAACCTCAGAACCTCAGAAAATCCCAGACAAATCCATATTGGTACGGACCTTACTTTAAGCCAAAGAAATGACATGATTACTCTATTGACCCAATTCCAGGACGTGTTTGCATGGTCTCATGAAGACATGGTCGGTTTGTCCACTGACATCGTCATTCATCGCCTTCCCATCAAAGAGGAATTCAAGCCAGTTAGACAGAAACTCAGGCGATTAAAACTTGAGTGGAGTTTGAAAGTCAAAGAAGAAATTATGAAACAATTTTGAGCCGGCATCATCATGGTAACAACATACCCTGAGTGGCAATCCAACATAGTCCCCGTGCCTAATTTCGGAGGGAAGGTGCGCGTGACATTCCCAAATCTGGGTACTAATCACCATGAACCTGGTATATTATTTTTAAAACTACTGCGGAAGATATAACCATAAATTGTTTATACAAATACCTTTACACATACTCCCCAAGGTCGATAACCTTAACTTAATACACAAATTCATATCCTAAAGGACTTATAATGTTATTTGCCTCCAATACTATTACACTTTTAACTGTACAATAATCAAATCATGGAACTTGTCTTTGTCTTTGCCTGTATCCGAAGTTTCATCTTAATATGAAATGTTTATCATGATATAGCAAGGGTGAGCAACAAGTTTGCCCAACAAGTTTAAGTTCAAAGAAAGATATATAATGATTAGAAAGAATAATAAGGTGACAAACTTTCAACAATATAATAATTGTGAAAGAACATGAATCAATTTTCATAACTGAATGACCGAGTCAATAATAATGAATGACCAACAATGAACATGAACAATTTAACTGGACCAAATGGTAATGAAGGTGATCATCCTTTCATACCGGATGAACATATGCAACATGCACAACATGTGAATTAATAATCAAAGATGTGATATAATCAACAATGATTAACCACAAGCATGCTTTGAAATAACAACTCAAGTTTGAGAACTTGCACAACAAAAGTATAAGAACTTGCCTGTATCGTCGACTACTGCTATGCAATCTATTTTAGCTGCTGTTGAAAGACCTATTATTAATAATATCGATCTCTCAATTAGCATAATATCATCACATATACTACTGTTAATTACAGTTATAATATAACTTAAACATATAATAAACACATATTCCTAATAGTCACTAAAACACATAAGACCCGGTATCAACTCAAACTATTTCAGTCTGAGTTGAGTTCGGTACTATTTCGACATCCCGATTGCCTAATCGGATAACTATCGAGCCTATTTTCAATAAGACTCTACTTAACTACAATATTATTTTCGATAAGTTAATTATTAGTCAAAACATTTTTCAAAAGCTCATAATAATTTTCAAGTAATTATTATCATTTATAATGATTTTTCATTCATTAATATCATTTTTAAATGATTTAAATACCACAAAATTCCATTATCATTAATATTTAATAAATTTCAAATATTAATGAAATTCATGTAACAATATTATAAGTTATTTATAATATCTCAAAGTATTTTAATACTTTAATATCGCCTTTAAATGATTTTAAAATATTTAAAACCATTATTAATTAACTGCCATTAATATTAAAATATTAATGTATTTCATGACAAAATGCTAAAAGTTATATATTATAACTTAAAACATTTTTAAAACCTTTAAATCATTTTTATATGATTTTTAAAACATTAAAACCATTTCCCATAATTTATTTAATACAATTATTAAATAAATTTATTATCATTAATATTAAATTATTAATGAAATTCATCCCAAAATATTAAAAGTCATTCAAAATAACTTAAAATATTTTCTAACACTTTAATATATTTTCAATTGATTTTTAAAATATTAAAATAATTTTAAAGTAATTTATTTAATATAATTATTAAATAAATTTAATATCATTAATATTTAAATAAGTTAAAATATTAATGAAATATACCTCAAATTATTAAAAGTTAATTTTTATATCTTAAAGTAATTTTTATAAATTAATTATGAATTTTTCATAATTATTTTCCATTTTATTCTAATTATTTAAATTAAATAATTTATTTTTAATAAAACTGTCGCTAAAGGGGTCTATCGTGACAAAACTGTCGCTATAGGTGTTCTTGAGCCTTCAAGAACATCCATGTTTAGTGTATAGGTGCCTAGTTTGACCACTTCTAATTCTATGTTCATGATGTTTCCTGGGCATGAAAGTGAGCTATGTAAATACTGATGTAATACTACATGCACAAACCAATTGCAGGGTCAAACTACATCATATGAAAAAGTTATAAGCTATCAAAAATCATGTCAGAGCTATTCTTGAGTTTATGGGTTGCCTAGAAACTCAGACAGTGTCAAGGGTCCCTTTTTGAGCCTTAATAACTTGGATTATGGGTTTTGTTAGTGTGTTAAAGTGTCACACTTATGTAGTATGTATGTTAAGGTACAAAAGTAATACACTTTTGTAAACAACATCATAGAAGCAAGATCTAGCTTGGTCAAAGTACCAACCAGAAACTGTTTTTGAGAAATCTGGATTTTCCAGAAACTCAACCCAGGTAGTTGGTCAACCAAGTTTTGACCTTGATTATCTTTGATCCTGTTGATGATCTAGGTGTTCTAGTGTCATGGTTTGGTAGTCCATATGTCAGAGTACAAAAGTTATACACTTACATGGCCTAACAACTTAATAATTGCAAGATCTAAGGCTTGAAAAATCTTGTCAGACAGATTCTGGGTTTTCTGGGTTTTCTAGAACCCAGTTTCTGTGACTGGTCAACCATGTTTGACCATGAATAACTTGTGATCTAGAACTGCTATGGACTTGATTCCACTTCCAGTGTACTCTCCTCATGGCATAGAACATCAATGATACACTTAGCCATTAACAGATTGAGTTCTAGAGGCTCTGACATATGGTTGTCAGACCTCAAATTAGGGTTATTGACTATTTTCTAAAATTCTTATTTTCATGCACTTAGATGTTATGGATTCATGATGTATTATCATAGATCACTAAATAACACCTTATAACATATATCAAAACATCAAAACACATAATTTATATAAATCATAAGGATCTAGTTTAAGTTAGGGTTTATACCTTTTTGGTCAAATCTTGATTTCTGTCCTCATGATCTGATCATGGCTAGCTAAGGATTTTTCTTGGCTTTATTTTGTACTAAGTTTCTCTTCACATTTCGAAAATTAGAGAGAGAAAAGGGTTTGCTCAGTTAGACAATAAAGTGAGGATATTTTCTTACTTTTAACTTTTTAATCTTTGAATCCATGGTTGAAATGGATGCTAGGTGGCCAATTTTGGCTAATTGGAAAGATTTTGAGCACATGGAAAATCTCCCTGTGATGACTCACATGATTTGGCAAAATCTTTTACTTATAAGTTAAGTAAAAAGGCATTTTGGTAATTTTGCACCTACTAAGGGTATTTTGGTAATTTCCCTTATAATTCGAAGGGTAATTTAGTCTTAATTAGGGTTTAAAAATTCTTGATTAGGGTTTAGAATTCTTAGAATTGAAATTAGGGTTTCTAAAGCTGGAATTAGGGTTTCTAACCAATCGTTAGGGTTTCTTAACTGAACATTGGAGTTCTTAACATAACATTAGGGTTTACCAATGTTATACTTTACCTAATTCATACTTAACCCTTAACCACATACTGTACACACATATAATCACAATACACAATTCCACATAAGTTCTTCAAAAAATTTTAAATCCATACCTATTTCCAGTCTAGGTCTTATTAATCAACCTTTATTTAATCATTTAAGATTTTATTAATCATCTAAATTCTCGGGTTGTCACAGTGCGAGTTTGCGTGGATTATAAGGATCTGAACAAAGCTTGTCTTAAAGATAGCTTTCTCGTACCGTTCATCCACATACTAATTGACAATATAGCTCAGTACGACATGTACTCCTTTGCTGACTGCTTTGCTGGTTATCATCAAATCATGGTCGCTGAAGAGGGTCGTGAGAAAACTGCATTCATCACTCCTTGGAGAACCTTTTGCTACAGACGGTTATCATTCGGCCTCATCAATGCCGGAGCTACCTATCAGCGAGCCATGATGGCTCTTTTCCATAATTTAATGCACAAAGAGATAGAAATCTATGTGGATAACCTCATTGTCAAGTCCTGAAGGGAAGAAGACCACCTAGAACATCTCAAAAAGCTCTTTAACCGGTTGCGTAAGTACAACTTGAAGTTAAATCTGGCCAAGTGCGCCTTTGGCGTCAAATCAGGTAAGTTGCTAGGATTCCTAGTAAGCCACAAAGGCATTGAGCTGGATCCTGCAAAAATCCAGGCCATCATTGAGATGCCCATACCCCAAATAGAGAGGGAAATATGGGGATTTCTAGAAAGAATCAACTTTATCAACCGATTCATCTCCCAACTCACAACAACCTGTGAACCCATCTTCAAGTTGTTAAGGAAGAACTCCTCCAAGAAACGGAATGGCGAGTGTCAAAAAGCCTTCCTTCTCATCAAAGAGCAACTAATCAAAGTTCCTTTTTTGGTACCTCCCAGGGATGGTGTTCCCCTGTTTATATACCTGTCAATCAATGATAATGCCATGGGCTGCATGCTGGGACAGAAAGATGATAGGGGCTAAGAAAGAGCTATCTATTACCTTAACAAAAGATTCAGCATAAGTGAGCACAAGTACAACTTGATTGAGAAAACGTGTTGTGCTTTATCTTGGGCTTCCATGAGGTTACAACATTATCTCCATGGTCACACAACCCATCTCATATCCCGCATAGATCCTCTCAAGTATGTGTGACGCCCCCAAAATAGGTCCAATCCATCCAACCCATTCTGAGTCGCCAAATACATGGTACAGAAAATAACTACAACTTTATTATTACAATTGTCGTGCAAAATACGACAACACATATACTGTGAGTTTAAATACAAATATTGTCATCTAGACAGTATTCATACTCAATTAAGTCCTCATTATACTTATTGATACACTATTTTACAAAATAGTGAGGACTACTAAAATAACTGTCTTGAACCATCATTCCACACCCCGACTAGTACTCGCTACATTCTCGCCTCCTGAGAAGAAAAATGGAACAACAAGAAAAAGGGTGAGCTCAACTAGCCCAGTAAAGAATATTATGACTAAGATTATTATATACAACAAATTATCCATAGTCTTCAACAGGGAAAAATCTAATAGAATACAATAGACAACAACTTTTAAATCAATATTCGCAGCGAAAAATAATAATTCATAGAAGAGTTACGTAGAGAATGAAATCTACGATTATCTATGAATTTAAAAGCCCATCATCAACATTTTATCCCTGTAACATCAATCAATAAATATCTTGAATCAAATAGTCATCTTTGCACTACAGGCCAAAGATATTCATCAGTTGGTCATGTTCACCTCAACACATGTTCATCTTTGCACTACGGGCCAAAGATATTCATCAAAAATCATTAATCTTTGCACTACAGGCCAAAAATATTCAATTATATCATCATTTAGGACTGAGGATGATGAAAAATATTTTAAAAGAAACGAATCCAGTGAAACAAAATAATAAATATTAAGGATTCGTATTTCAACTATTCCATGTCCAAAAATACCTCATAAATAATCATAGTGGAGTAAAATTCAAAAATAATCAAAACATGGATACAATCAAAGCTAGTATCCATAATAGATATTTTGGACAAAAAGAAGAAAATTTCATTTTTCGGTGAATAGTAACTCGTGAATAGTAACTCGTGAATAGTAATTCTGACATGAAAAGTTCTAAATTTGATAAAAAGTTCAGATCAATACTTCGGCATAATGATATTGAAGAAAATAATATCATTTAAGAAGAAATAACATCACTTGCCTCAGCAAAAACAGTACTTCTAGTTGAAACACCGGATATAGGTTATGACTTGAACTTGCACCGTATAGCAATACTCAAAGTATTAGAATACTTACAAGAATACGCTCACTAATATAGAGAGAGAAAGAGAGAGAAACTTTTGTTTCTGGTGTGATTTTCAATTCTAACCTAAGCACCCTATTTATAGGAAAATGCTTAGAACACCAAAGTAGAAAATTGAATATAATAATATTATATTTACAAAATTATCAAGCCCACCTTAGAAGATCTGAATTCAGTCCATTCTTATCACATGTTGAGCCCACTAATTTGCAAAAAAACGTTTTTCTTTAAAATAATAATTAAAACTTCTAAAAATCAATTATTTCGAAATTTCAGAACTTCAATAATTCATAATAAATAGCCCTTTTATCAGAAAATTCGAATCTCGCGAGTTTTTATAGGAAATTCAATTCTCTACAACTTTGCAGAAGAAAGTTTTTCCAAATTCCAAACAGAAATTGACCGAAATTCACAAACGGGCGATTTTACAGTCAATAATAAATTTTCGGTCAAGAATTGTGTCCACCAACACACAAAACATGTGTTAATCATTTAATGCCACAAAAATACTCTTCCTCCTCATATACTCATATATCCCACATTCATTATAAAAATATCACCATCAATATATTATTAAAATAATATATTTAAATAAATTATTTTATCAGAAAAAGATAAAATATTAATTTTTAACAATTGTCACATTAAAATTTTTCTCCATCTATATCCACATAAAATCACTATTTTCCTCATCATATAAATCAATAATTAATTATACACAAATAATATTACAGAACCACAGTACTGGCAACCAGGCCGTTCCCAGGAAAGAGGGGGCTTTCCAATAAGGATCTCTCCTTACTGGCGCACAATTAGATGACCAAACCTCTCCTTAGACAGAACTTTTTAGATATTGCCAATAATGTTATCTAATAATATTATTCAGATAATATGAATTATTGCTCCGATAATAGAAAATACTGTATAGTGACAATTATTAAAACAACAGTAATATAAAATATCAACGCAACAATTATTGAATCAATAAAATACAATATTGAACAGTAATTACTGTAACAATTATTGAGTAGTGCCTTCTTACGTAAGAATCAATAATTGGTGCAATACCGTGTGCTACTGTGCAACAACGCGTATTACTGTGTTTTAACCACCGGGTATTCCAACAGTATTAACGGTAACAACTATGCCGTTATTTATAAACAACTTATTTTTGTCGTTTTCTTCATCCAATCGCTTTCCGTTATGGGGCCCACAAAAGACTGCGCCGTCGTACGAATATTCTCCGACAGTAAGAATATTCCACGACCAAGCGAATATTCCCCGACAACAATGAATATTTTATAACCACTTGCTTATTTAAAATATTTGCGCATTTTACCCATAACTGACCACATTAATCAAATCAACCCTTACTATTTCAGAATAATAAATAGCAGAAATTAAATTTCATTTATTAATAATTTGGGGTCTTACAACCTCCCCTCCTTATGAAATTTCGTCCTCGAAATTGACATACGTACCTGGTGTTTCGAAAAGATGAGGATACCTCGCTTTCATTTCCGTTTCCAACTCCCAGGTCATTTCCTCAATAGCATGGTTTCTCCACAAAACTTTAACTTGTGGTATGACCTTCGTGCGTAGGACATGCTCCTTCCTATCCAGGATCTTGACAGGTACCTCCTCGTACGTTAAGTCTTCGACTATCTCGTCCGGTTCTAACTCAATAACGTGGTTCGGGTCTTTCACATATTTATGAAGCACAGATATATGAAAAACATTATGAACACGAGACATACTTAGAGGTAACGCGAGTCTATAGGCCACATTTCCTACTCGGTCAAGAATCTGAAATGGACCAATAAATCATGGATTGAGCTTTCCTCTCTTCCCAAATCTTGTAACTCCTTTCCATGGAGCTACACGTAATAATACATGATCCCCAATGTCAAATTCCACGTCCTTTCAATGAAGATCCGCATAACTCTTTTGTCGATCCTGTGCCGTTTGTATACGTTATCGAATCGTTTGGATCTTCTCTGTAGTCATTCGTACCAACTCTGGTCCCAACAACTCTGCTTCTCCCACCTCATCCCAACATACTGGAGAGCGACACTTTCGTCCATACAATGCTTCAAAGGGAGCCACACCTATACTTGCCTGATAACTGTTGTTGTAGGAGAATTCCACCAATGGTAAGTACTTATCCCAACTTTCTTTGAAATCTAGGACACAAAGTCTTAATAGATCTTCAAGAGTTTGAATAGTCCTCTCTGATTGCCCGTCCGTTTGAGGATGGTATGCCGAACTGAACCGTAAATCCATGCCCATAGCTTTTTGCAAGCTAACCCAAAATCTTGAAGTGAATCTTGGGTCACGATCCGAAACTATGGATACTGGCATGCCATGCAACCTTACAATCTCATTCACGTACATACTAGCAAGACGTTCAAGGGAATAAGTCTCCCGTATCGGCAAGAAATGAGCAGACTTGGTTAATCTATCAACTATAACCCAAATAGCATTTATGCCTTGAGAAACCGTGGGAAGACCCGTAACGAAATCCATGGTAATGTGTTCCCACTTCCATTTCGGAATCTCAAGTGGTTGCAATGGACCCTTTGGTACTTGATGCTCCGCCTTTACACGTTGACAAGTTAAATACCTCGAGATAAACTTTACAATCTCTCTCTTCATATTGTTCCACCAAAATGTATGTCGAAGATCACGATACATTTTAGTACTTCCAGGATGGATTACAAATGGTGTATTGTGTGCCTCCATCATGATCTTGTACTTCAAATCAGAATCGTTAGGAACACAAAGTCTGGAGTGGACTCGAAGTATTCCTTCTTCATCGATTCTTGCTTCTGGAATAGCACCTTCTTGCACTTTCTTCTTCATACGCATCAGCTCCGGGTCTGTAGCTTGAGCAACTTTAACTTTATCGATTAAAGTTGGTTCTACGCGTATACTTGACATCATCGCACTCGTTCCTGCATATGATCTTCTACTCAACGCGTCAGCTACCACGTTTGCTTTTCCAGGATGGTATTGAATAGTGTGGTCATAATCTTTCAACAGCTCGAGCCAACGTCTGTGTCGCATGTTGAGTTCTTTTTGAGTGAAGAAATATTTGAGGCTTTTATGGTCTGAATATATCTCCACTTTCTCCCCATATAGATAGTGCTTCCAGATCTTTAGCGCGAAAACGACTGCTGCCAACTCTAGATCATGAGTAGGATAATTCCTCTCATATTCTTTAAGTTGTCGCGAGGCATAGGCTATGACTTTCCCATGTTGCATGAGAACACATCCTAACCCTTTGCCTGAAGCATCGCTGTAGATAACAAATCCATCCGAACCAGATGGTATTGTCAGAACAGGTGCCAAAATGAGTCTCCTCTTAAGCTCTTGGAAACTCTTCTCGTATTCTTCGCTCCATACGAATTTGATATCCTTCCGAGTCAGCTGAGTTAACGGGGTAGCGATTCGAGAAAACCCTTCTACGAATCTCCGATAATAACCAGCTAAACCCAGAAAGCTAGGTATTTCGATTACTGACTTAGGTTGCTCTCAACTGTGACTCATATCCCAATCTTGGATAGCACGTCACAATGGCACCTATCAGTTTACTACCATAAGAATATGGCGTCCCCTACGGAGAGTCTGGCTTCGGTGCATTCCACAAAGGAAGTCACCAGATAAAGGCTCGGTTATCAACTTCTATAGTTGGGTTTTTAACTCCTGAAGTTCAATAGGAGCCATTTGATATGAGATTTTAGAAATGGGTTTTGTACCGGGTTCAAAGTCGATACAAAATTCAATATCACGCTCTGGGAGTAAGCCAAGAAATTCTTCAGGAAATACGTCAGGGATTTACTAACAATAGAAATATCATTCAAATCTGACGTATTTTTGTTCAAGTCCATAACATAGCTAAGAAAGCTTGACATCCGTTTTTCAATAAACGAATGACTTTACGGCTTGATATGAAAGAGTTTGACTTCAATGGTTTGGTTGCTTGAATTCGAATAACAGGTTGCTTAGGAATATGAAAACTAACAACCTTACGAAAGCAATCAATTTTGGCATGATGAGTAGTTAACCAATTAATCCCTAAAATCACGTCAAATGCAAGTATCTTTAAAGAAATAAGGTCAACAGGTAATGTGATGGTGCCAACTTGGATCAAACAAGATTTATAAACAGTGGATGTAACAAAAGTTTCTCCTAACGGAGTTTCAACAGATAAGTCAAAGTCTAATTTTCTCCGGAGTCAAGTTTAAACGTTGAGTATAAGCAGGAGAGATAAATGAATGGGTAACACCGGTATCTAGTAAGGTATACACTTCGCAAGAATTTATAATTAACTAACCCGTGCTAACTTCGTTTGGGTTCCTCGTATGTTGACCAGTCACGACAAACGCTCTTCCAGGAACCGTTGACCTTGACTTTTCTGGGACAGCTTTTTGAGTCACCACCCCCGTTGTACTTGGTTTTGCTACAGTGCAATCTCGAGCGATATGTCCTTCCTTTCCATAGTTATAACATACCTTAAACTGTTGTGGGCAGTTTGGGCTGATATGTCCCTCTTTTCCACATTTATAGCATATGACCGATGGTCGCTCTCCTCCCTAGGAACCAGTTGCTGCTGGTGCTGACGTCTTCGTATTGTCATTGTTAAATCTCCTCTTTTTAAAATCTCCTCCCGACTCGCTTCTTCTATTTTCATGGCCACGATCACCACCAGAGTGGTTGCCGTTCTTGTCTGTATTTTTCTTTCTCCGCTGGTTATCATTGTTCTGATGACTGCTGTCACCGGTATGATCCTGGTTGTGGTCCCTCAGTTGACCGTACTCGTTATCTCGCTCTAATAATTGAGCCCTGTTGACAACATCTGAATAGAGAAAAAATTTATGAGAAATGAGATATTGACGTATGCCGGGTTTCAAACCTCTCAGAAACATCCGCGTTATACGTTCCTCATTCTCCACCAAATGAGGTGCAAACCTGGACAACTCTGCAAACTTCACCTCGTACTGGGACACCGTCATGTTGTTCTGCTCCAGTCTAATAAACTCTACCTCCTTCATATGACGAATACTTTCAGGAAAGTACTTGTGACGCCCCCAAAATAGGTCCATTCCATCCAACCCATTTTGAGTCACCAAATACATGGTACAGATAACAACTACAACTTTATTATAACAATTGTCGTGCAAAATACAACAACACATATGCTATGAGTTTGGGTACAAATATATACCAACTGTGACTCATGTCCCAACCTTGGATAACACGTCACAATGACACCTTACATAAAGGTATAGTCAAAAACTGTTTTAGAAATTAGAATCTTTGTGAAGTGCTCAAGGAAACCTTCGTACATGGGAGGTCATGCTTCTAGGTTATGATAGATATCATATGGCCACAGAATTATCCTTGGTTGACCCAATAGACCCCAAAGAAAAATGAGAAGATTACTATCATATTCTTTCCAATGGTGAGTCTTCTCTTGACATATCATTATCTCTACTATCTCTAATTGAGAATTATACTTCAAACAAACACCAAGATTATATAGGTAGTGCTCGTATATATACTCAGCAAGTGGATGAGCACATCTCTGTCTTATGATGACACGAGGTTGTATGTCGTTAGACATCTTGTATGATAGTGGCAAACCACCCTTCCAACGTTGGGTACACCTTACCCTATTGGATTCACCAAATAAAATTACTAAATAAACTTTTCTATACTGCTTCGGGAGAACATCCACAGCAAGAGACTACCGTTCTATTTCCCCGTTACCCTCGCTCGACCCAGCTACACTCTTATTACCTGAAAGGAATTGTGAAGCAAAAGGGTGAGCACAACTAGCTCAGTAAAGAATATCATGACTAAAGATAATTAAATTATCAATAGCCTTCATCAATAATAAATCAGAGATTTTGAACATATGGTAAATGATAAAAATTTCAACCATAATTGCAGCGGAACGAGCAATCCATTAGAAGAGTCAAATTAACTATAAAGTCTATTATCTTCTCCATGTTAAAAATCCACCAACAATGTTTTATCCCTGTAACATCAATCAACAGTTCCTTTCCACAATCATATGAATAACTCATAATCATAATTGTGATTCTAAATTTCGCATCCAAGACGAAGATAATTTTCATCACCTGTTTTTACCTGAAACATCAAAGATCATGGTTATACCAAATCACAGTTCCTGTTCATAATTATACTAATAAATTCATCTTTGCACCACGGGCCAAAGATATTCATCAACAGTTCATCTTTACACTACATGCCAAAAATATTCAACAACAAGTCATCTTTGCACTACGACCAAAGATATTCATCAACAACTCATCTTTGCACTACAGGCCAAAGATATTCCTCAATAGCTCATATTTGCACTACAGGCCAAATATATTATTATCTCAAAGAAATATATAATCATTTCAGAATTTATATAAACAATAATTATAATCATGTTGATCATTTCACCTTTGCACTTAAGCTAAAGATATTCAATTATAAATTCAATGGCCATGATCATACCAGTCAACAATTCAACTTTGCAGTACTGGCCAAAGAGAACCCATAGTCATGATCATACCAATAATTTACCCATCTTTACACTCAAGCGAAAGAGAATTTCAACATCAAGGTTATAAAAATGTTATATATGATAATAAAAATAATATGATCAAAACATGGATTTAATTTCAAGAGCAATATTCATTAATCAACTATAATTTTGTTAGAAAAAGAAACCAATTTTGTCGTGAATAGTAACTCGTGAATAGTAACTCATGAATAGTAACTCGTGAATAGTAACTCATGAATAGTAACTCGTGAATAGTAACTCATGAATAGTAGCTCGTGAATAGTAGCTCATGAATAGTAACTCGTGAATAGTAGCTCTTGAATAGTAACTCATGAATAGTAACCCCGACATGAAAAGATAAGAATTTCACAAGAAAAATCTTACCAATATTCCGGTATAATGATATTGAAAGAAATAATATCATTTTTTTAAAAA
Organism: Panax notoginseng; assembly: GCA_016801055.1. NCBI lineage: Eukaryota > Viridiplantae > Streptophyta > Magnoliopsida > Apiales > Araliaceae > Panax > Panax notoginseng. Next base: position 89,127,089 of record CM029012.1, read on the forward strand.
AATAACATCCTTTATTATCCCTTACTATCCCTTACACCTTACAATCCCTTACCTCAAAAGAGCAGTACTCCTGACTGGAATAACGCTGAACGAACTTGCACCGTATAGCAACACTCAAGATATCAAAATACTCACAATAATACACTCGATAATATAGAGAGAGAAATAGAGAGAAAACTTCAGTTTCTTGTGTGATTTTCAATTCTAACCTAAGCACCCTATTTATAGGAAATTGCTTAGAACACCAAAGTAGAAAATTGAATATAATAATATATTTATAACTAAATTTTCCTTAGCCCACCACATCAAAAACACATTTTCCACACAAATGCACCAAAAATGAAAAACATGTTTTAAACAATTTTTGTTACAAAATCAATTCAGACTCAATAATCCGGAACTTCAATAATTCATAATAAATAGTCTTTTTATCAGAAAAATTCAAACCTCACGTCCTTTCCATAGGAAATTTAATTCTCTACAACTTTGCAGAAGAAAGTTTTTCCAAATTCCAAATAAAAATTTACCGAAATCCACAAACGAACGATTTTACAGTCTATAATAAATTTTCGGTCAAGAATTGTGTCCACCAACACACAAAACATGTGTTAAACATTTAATCCAACAAAAATACTTTTCCTCCTCATTTATTCATATATCCCACATTCATTGTAAAAATATCACCATTAATATATTATTAAAATAATATATTTAAATAAATTATTTTATCAGAAAAAGATAAAATATTAATTTTCAACAATTGTCACATTAAAAATTTTCTCCAGTTATATCCACATAAAATCAATATTTTCCTCATCATATAAATCAATAATTAATTATACACAAATAATATTACAGAATCACAGTATTGGCAACCAGGTCGTTCCCAGGAAAGAGGGGGCTTTCCAATAAGGATCTCTTCCTTACTGGCGCACAATTAGATGACCAAACCTCTCCTTAGACAGAACTTTCTAGACATTGCCAATAATGTTATCTAATAATATTATTCAGATAATATGAATCATTGCTCCGAGAATAGAAAATACTGTGCAGTGACAATTATTAAAACAACAGTAATATAAAATATCAACGCAGCAATTATTGAATCAATAAAATAAAATACTGAACAGTAATTACTGTAACAATTATTGAGTAATGCCTTCTTACGTAAAAATTAATAATTGGTGCAATACCGTGTGCTATTGTGCAACAATGCGTATTACTGTATTTTAACCACCGGGTATTCTAACAGTGTTAACGGTAACAACTACGCCGTTATTTATAAACAACTTACTCTTGTCATTTTTTTCATCCAATCGCTTTCCGTTATGGGGCCCACGAAAGGCTCCGCCGTCGTATGAATATTCCCCGACAGTAAGAATATTCCACGATCAAACGAATATTCCCCGACAAATAATGAATATTTTATAACCACTTGTGTATTTCGAAAAAAAATTCATATATCACCCTTAACTTTAACATTTATCAATTTAACCATTTACTGAATAGTAATTATAAGAAAAATTGAATACTTTTATTTCTTAAAATTCGGGGTCTTACAGTACTTGTCATTGAACAGTTTCTGAAATGTCTCCCAAGACATGCTGAGTGCGGCTGGATGGGTACGTTTCACAGACTCCCACCAATAGTCTGCCTCGCCACGGAACATAAAGGTGGCGAATGGAACCTTCTGTTCCTCCGTGCATCCCAAGACATCGAATATCTTGGTAATTTGCTTGACCCATGTTTCCGCCATGATCGGATCCGGCTTTCCCTTAAATTTGGGTGGTCCCAACTCTTTGAACTGCTTGGCTGTGACAAGCCGCGCATTGCTATCATTTCCACCCGTATTCTATACATGAGTCTCCCTCGTCTGATTTTGCATGAACTGCAAAAAGCTTCTAAACATCCCATCGTTCATCATCTACTCATTGGTGTTATTCACAAGAGGAACATTGCCAGCCTGTTGCACGTTCTCCTCGTTGGTGAGCACAGGTGTCTCTACGGTCTCATTTACTCCACTGTTAACATTCTCAGTCGACATTCTCAAATACTACCATAAAACAAGGATTAATTTAAGTAATTAACATATCACATAATACCCCTATATTATGACCGACCAACAAATAAGCTTAGGTAGGACACACTAGAGAAGGATTTACTCGTCTCTCCCCTTCTAGTTCTATTCCCCGATCTCCGCCAGAGATCATATCCCTAAGCTCTGATACCAACTGTGACGCCCCCAAAATAGGTCCAATCCATCCAACCCATTCTGAGTCGCCAAATACATGGTACAGAAAATAACTACAACTTTATTATTACAATTGTCGTGCAAAATACGACAACACATATACTGTGAGTTTAAATATAAATATTGTCATCTAGACAGTATTCATACTCAATTAAGTCCTCATTATACTTATTGATACACTATTTTACAAAATAGTGAGGTCTACTAAAACAACTGTCTTGAACCATCATTCCACACCCCGACTAGTACTCGCTACATTCTCGCCTCCTGAGAAGAAAAATGGAACAACAAGAAAAAGGGTGAGCTCAACTAGCCCAGTAAAGAATATTATGACTAAGATAATATACAACAAATTATCCATAGTCTTCAACAGGGAAAAATCTAATAGAATACAATAGACAACAACTTTTAAATCAATATTCGCAGCGGAAAATAATAATTCATAGAAGAGTTACGTAGAGAATGAAATCTACGATTATCTATGAATTTAAAAGCCCATCATCAACATTTTATCCCTGTAACATTAATCAATAAATATCTTGAATCAAATAGTCATCTTTGCACTACAGGCCAAAGATATTCATCAGTTGGTCATGTTCACCTCAACACCTGTTCATCTTTGCACTACGGGCCAAAGATATTCATCAAAAATCATTAATCTTTGCACTACAGGCCAAAGATATTCAATTATATCATCATTTAGGACTGAGGATGATGAAAAATATTTTAAAAGAAACGAATCCAGTGAAACAAAATAATAAATATTAAGGATTCGTATTTCAACTATTCCATGTCCAAAAATACCTTATAAATAATCATAGTGGAGTAAAATTCAAAAATGATCAAAACATGGATACAATCAAAGCTAGTATCCATAATAGATATTTTGGACAAAAAGAAGAAAATTTCATTTTTCGGTGAATAGTAACTCGTGAATAGTAACTCGTGAATAGTAATTCCGACATGAAAAGTTCTAAATTTGATAAAAAGTTCAGATCAATACTTCGGCATAATGATATTGAAGAAAATAGTATCATTTAAGAAGAAATAACATCCCTTGCCTCAGCAAAAACAGTACTTCTAGTTGAAACACCGGATATAGGTTATGACTTGAACTTGCACCGTATAGCAATACTCAAAGTATTAGAATACTCACAAGAATACGCTCACTAATATAGAGAGAGAAAGAGAGAGAAACTTTTGTTTCTGGTGTGATTTTCAATTCTAACCTAAGCACCCTATTTATAGGAAAATACTTAGAACACCAAAGTAGAAAATTGAATATAATAATATTATATTTACAAAATTATCAAGCCCACCTTAGAAGATCTGAATTCAGTCCATTCTTATCACATGTTGAGCCCACTAATTTGCAAAAAAACGTTTTTCTTTAAAATAATAATTAAAACTTCTAAAAATCAATTATTTCGAAATTTCAGAACTTCAATAATTCATAATAAATAGCCCTTTTATCAGAAAATTCGAATCTCGCGAGTTTTTATAGGAAATTCAATTCTCTACAACTTTGCAGAAGAAAGTTTTTTCAAATTCCAAACAGAAATTGACCGAAATTCACAAACGGACGATTTTATAGTCAATAATAAATTTTCGGTCAAGAATTGTGTCCACCAACACACAAAACATGTGTTAATCATTTAATGCCACAAAAATACTCTTCCTCCTCATATACTCATATATCCCACATTCATTATAAAAATATCACCATCAATATATTATTAAAATAATATATTTAAATGAATTATTTTATCAGAAAAAGATAAAATATTAATTTTCAACAATTGTCACATTAAAAATTTTCTCCATCTATATCCACATAAAATCACTATTTTCCTCATCATATAAATCAATAATTAATTATACACAAATAATATTACAGAACCACAGTACTGGCAACCAGGCTGTTCCCAGGAAAGAGGGGACTTTCCAATAAGGATCTCTCCTTACTGGCGCACAATTAGATGACCAAACCTCTCCTTAGACAGAACTTTCTAGATATTGCCAATAATGTTATCTAATAATATTATTCAGATAATATGAATTATTGCTCCGATAATAGAAAATACTGTATAGTGACAATTATTAAAACAACAGTAATATAAATTATCAACGCAACAATTATTGAATCAATAAAATACAATATTGAACAGTAATTACTGTAACAATTATTGAGTAGTGCCTTCTTACGTAAGAATCAATAATTGGTGCAATACCGTGTGCTACTGTGCAACAACGCGTATTACTGTGTTTTAACCACCGGGTATTCCAACAGTATTAACGGTAACAACTATGCCGTTATTTATAAACAACTTATTTTTGTCGTTTTCTTCATCCAATCGCTTTCCGTTATGGGGCCCACAAAAGACTGCGCCGTCGTACGAATATTCTCCGAAAGTAAGAATATTCCACGACCAAGCGAATATTCCCCGACAACAATGAATATTTTATAACCACTTGCTTATTTAAAATATTTGCGCATTTTACCCATAACTGACCACATTAATCAAATCAACCCTTACTATTTCAGAATAATAAATAGAAGAAATTAAATTTCATTTATTAATAATTTGGGGTCTTACAGTATGTGTTCAGTAAACCTATGTTGAATTGCCGATTGTCTAAATGGCAGTTGATCCTCCAGCAAATTGACATCATCTACTTGACTGAAAAGTCTATCCAAGGTCAAGGAATTGCAAATCAACTGGCCGCCGCACCTGCATGGGATTTCAAACCTTAGGAAACATATTTCCCCAATGAAGGAGTAATGACAATTCAACAACATCATCAGGACAATACACACTAACCATGGAAGATGTATTTTGATAGAGCCGTAAACACGGAAGGTTCTGGAGCTGGAGCAGTTTTAGTGCCTATTTCGGGAGAGCAGTATCCCGTTGTCGTCAAATTATAGTTTGTCAATACCAACAACACAACTGAGTATGAAGGCTGTATCATGGGGTTGAAACTAGCCCAATCCATGGGCGTTAGACGGTTAACTATCTTTAGAGATTTCGAACTAGTAATCAGACAAACCGCTGGGATCTATCACACCAAAGAATTATATTTGCTGCCTTACCATCGACTAGTTATCCAGATGGCTTTGGAGTTTGAAGAAATATCCTTCCTCCACATTCCTTAGAATAGGAATGACTTTGCAGATACACTAGCAACTTTGGCCTCCTTGATCAGCATACTTAATAAGGAAGACATGCCAAATATCACATTTTCCCGGCAAAAGGCACCAGCCTACGAGAACTACATCAGAGAAGTATCGGATGAGCTGCCTCCCATCCAACACCCTTGGTATCAGGATATCAAGGAGTATCTGTGAGATGGATCTACATCCGCTGAGGCGAGTCAAGCTGAAAGAAAGCGGATCCATCGAATGGCCATGAAATTCTATCTGAGCGGAGACACACTCTACAAAAGAGATGCAAGACTAGGCCTTCTCAGATGCCTAGACAAAGACCAAGCTTAGAGGCTCATGGATGAAATCCATGGTGGAGTATGCGGCTCACACATGAGCAACCTTCTACTTATCAAGAAAATCCAAAGAACAGAGCATTACTGGATTTCTCTCGAGGCTGACTGTGATGATCACGTCAAGAAATGTTACTAATGCCAAATTCATGGGAATCCTATCCACACCCCTCCAAGGGAGCTCCACAATATGAGTTCGCCCTGACCCTTCTCAATGTGGGGAATGGACGTGATCGGGCCCATCGAGCCCAAAGCCAGTAATGGTCATCGGTTTATCTTCACCTTGATCGACTACTTTACCAAGTGGGTAGAAGCAACCTCTTACCCCAGGGTTACTAAAGAGGTGATCATTAGTTTCATCAGAAACAATGTCATCTGTCGATATGGACAACCAGAGGTGATTGTACCAGACAATGCCAAAAACCTCAACAACCAAATGATGGAGGAATTGGACAACATCTCAACTCCGTCATCTATCGTCCAAAGATGAATGGTGCTGTTGAAGCGGATAATAAGAATATCAAAAAGATCATGCAAAAGATGTCCGCCAATCACAAAGGATGGTATGACCTGTTGCCTCTAACTCTATTAGCCTACAGAACGTCAATGCCCACTTCCATTGGGGAAACCACCTACTCATTAACCTATGGAATGGAAGCAGTGCTCCCCATAGAGGTGGAAATGAAATCCCTCAGAGTCTTGATAGACGCTCAGCTAGATGAAGACCAATTGTTATAAGAGTACCACCAGTTGTCTTTAATAGATGAACCCGCAACCATCTTCCATGGTTAGTTATATGAACAAAGGATCGCTAGATCTTACAACAGAAAAGTTTGCTTGTGACAGTTCAAGCAACATGACTTGGTCTTGAAGAAGGTTCTTGACAACCAAGACCAATCTAAAGGAAAATTCACCCCAAACTGGGAAGGCCCATTTATTGTTAAGGAGGTATTGACAGGAAGTGTCCTCAGATTACAAGAGATGGATGGCGAAGAATTTTCCCAACTCATCAACTCAGACACCGTGAAACAATAATATGTTTGAAGTTACCTACAAACCAACATCCTGGTTCTGGATCATCAAATTAATCAGTAAATTTAGGTTTTCAAAACCTTTCTCACTACATACATTTTATCAACCTTTTCACGCTAGGTTGGAAAAACATACACCTTTCACCACTTCAGTTCATCCCACCCGGGATAAAACCTTTCACAACTTCAGTTTGTCTCGCTAGGGATAAAACATCTCACAACTTCAGTTTGTCCCACCAAGGATAAAACACTTCCTCATAACTTTAGTTTGTTCCGTCAATGGAGAACTACGTAGACCTGATCTCCCCAATACACGGGAGTACGTAGGCAGCCATTTTTATGGTCCAGCCTAACTACTGAAAAACAAAAAAATCTATACACCCTCTTTACCACCTTTAACTTTGAACCTTTTCATGCTAGGTTCGAACTATGCAATCCTGATCTCTCCTCATCAATGGGAGTACGTAGGTAGCCATTCACGGTGCGGTCTCACCCCTACAAAAAACACAAAACCTTGTTAATGGTACTGGGATCATCCTTCCACTTTCAAACCAAACAATGAGAGATGGAACTACCTGATCTCCCCAATACAAAGGAGTATCGACGACCATCTGTGGGGCGGTTAAACCACACCTCATCGGCTTAGACCAAAGGGATGGAATTACCTGGTGTCCCCACACAAATGGGAGAATCGGCAAAGATAAGTAGGTTTTATACCTACTTATTGGGTACTGACTCACTGGAATTATTCTCATCTCAAGTAGTTTTTGTTATGTTTTATTTGCATTTTATGTTTATTTTGCAGTAGTTGTAATTGGAACTCCTATAACAATTGAAAGCAAGAAATGGCATGGAATGACATTAACATGGAATAACATGGATTGGAATGGATGGCATGAAGCTAGCAAAAGCATGGCAAGGTGAACATGAGCAGATGAGGAATTGGAGCAGTGGAGGAATGCAATGCAGAAGAAAAGAAATGAAGAAGCAAGTTAGTAGCAGCAAAAAAGCAGCAATAACAAGTATAAAGATAGCAGAAGACAGAGTATAGCAGCGCGGCCGCGCTGCTATCCAAGCTCTATATGGCACGCCAACGCTTAAGGCAAGACAAAGGCAGATCAGGCATCGCGTGGCCACGCTCCAACAACGAAAGATTATGGCGTGCCCACACCATAAACTCGGTAGACACCTCCATAGCGCGCCTGTGCTCGTAATGCAGTACAATATCGCGCCATCGCGCGAGTCTTCTTCAGTAAATATTTGCTGACTTTTTGTAATTTGAATTTGAGTGTATTTGGCTCAACTGAAATGATATGGTTGGTACCAGACGTGTTTTCTATTATCATTATTACTGTTCTTAGGTTTTAGCTATTCTAGAGAGGGTTTGAGCATAGGATTACTACATTTTGCTCTTCTCTTCTTCTAGATTTTTAAATAAAATCTAGTTTTCATTTTCTAGAGATTGTTGGTGTATTGGACAAGCCTGTAAACAGAACTTGCAGCACGAATTTGCAGATTTAATTATCTCATCTCTTCATAACGTTTGTTTGCATTTCTATTTTAATGGTTTGCTTCAATCCCATAACGGCTTTTGGTTCAGAAATGAACTAAACTCGATTATGGGATTCTAATGGATTTTGATGCGTAGTTTAAATATGCATATCTGAATGTCTTATTGAATATTTGTCGTTGGATTGCCTATTATGATTATGAAAAATGCTTGAATGCTTGATCACCATTCACACTAATTGCTTGTATGGATTTGGAAAATGAAATATAAGCATAGATTATATCATAATGACATATGTTCATGAGGCTGATTTGTTTAAACTTTGTAATTCGTGAACCGGATAGACATATACCGGTCCACCATGTGTAGTAATGAAAAGAGCCTGCACTTTAGTTCATTATTATTGTAATTTCACATAGACATATATTGATTTTGGTAATAGTGATGCTTACATGAATTCTATCGATTGTGGATTTTGTGTAAATTAGACATAGTTCATTGAAAAATGGTTATGCTCTACTTTTGTACTCTTGGCTAGCTTTCCAAGATAATTAATCAAACATAACATGAGGATTGCAATTTAGATGAAACATTAAATGAAATTAGAATCCCATTCTTCTCCAATTTGATTACATCACTTTAGTAATTATATTTTTTGTTTTGTTAATTAATTTAGAATTTAATTTAATTGTGAGTTGATCGTTTAAGTACATAGAAAAAGTGATTAAGTTGTTGCATGATAAATTAGAGTTAACACCTTTCTTCATGGATCAATACTTTTCTTATTCTGTACTACTTGTTGACCCATGTATACTTGCATGAGTTAGAGTCCTTTTTGTTAGACTAAAAAGGAGGTAACAAGTTTTTGGCGCCGTTGCTAGGGAAAGGCGTTTAATTTTAATATTGTCGCCATCAATTAAAGCTAAATTTGTGTGACTTAGACAATTCTGTTCTTATTTCTATTTTATTTTTGTTTGAATTTCAGGTACTTGTGCATAGTATATGCGCACTCGATCATCACATCCTTAGTTAATTCCTGCACAGGAAAATATCAACGGTAGCGCTTGGAGATCGAGAGCACGTAGGAATATACCAGTAGATTTTGAAACCTCATCATCCAGCATGGCAGCAGAAGAGCAAAGAGAGGAACATCGGGCCTTAAGAGATTATTCAATGCCAAAGATAAATGGATTACAGTCGAGCATTGTGAGGCTATAGCAGCCAACACCTTCGAGATCAAGTGGGGAACTATTCAAATGGTTTAAAATATGGTCAAGTTTGGGGGTGCTGCTACAGATGACCCGAATGAACACCTATTGGGCTTCATAGAGATATGTGATACCTTTAAGTACAATGGGGTGTCAGAAGATGCAATCAGGCTCAAACTATTTCCATTTTCTTTATGGGACAAGGCTAGAAGTTGGCTTCATTCATTACCAGCGGGGTCTATTACAACATGGGAGGACTTAGCACAAAAGTTCTTAGCCAAATTTTTCCCAATGGCTAAGACTGCTAAAATGAGGACATCAATTTCCCAGTTTGAACAACAGCAGGGTGAGTCATTATATGAAGCTTGGGAATGGTATAAAGAGATGCTAAGGAAATGTCCCCATCATGGAATGCCGAATTGGATGGTGATAAATACTTTTTATAATGGATTGGGTTGGCAATCAAGGCCGATTATAGATGTAGCTGTAGGAGGAGCCTTATGGGCTAAGAGCTATGAAGAGGCTTATGATCTTATAGAGACAATGACATCTAATGATTTTCAGAATCCTACGGCCAGGATACCATAGTCTAAAGTTGTAGGAGTGTTAGAGGTGGATGCTATTACACATTTATCAGCTCAGATGGCATCTATGGCTAAGAAGATTGACTCTTTGGCAGAGAATAAAAGCAAGTCAGTTGCTTATGTATATGAAATATGTGCGGGGTTGCATTCAACTGACCAGTATGCTATCAGCTCAGAATCGGTGCAATACGTGAGTAACTACCAAAAGCCTCAGAATCAATTTCAGAACTCTTACCACCCTAATAACCGTAGCCATCCAAATTTTAGCTAGAGCAATAACCAAAACAATCAAAATCAACAGTTTCAACCTCAACATCAGTTTCAGTCACAACCATCTCACCAACAGTTTGCACCAAAACCACCCTACCCTCCAGGATTTCAACAGCAACCAGAACATCATCAACCATCTGCACCTCAGCCAGAGAAGAAGTCAGAGATGGAGGAGATGATGCTTAAGTACATGGCAAATACCGAGGTAATGATCAAGAGCTAGGCAGTGGCTATAAAGAATTTAGAGACTCAGATGGGCCAAATGGCCAATACACTGAACTCCATAAGGGACATTACCAAGTACAATAGAAGCTAATCCAAGAAGGGAGGGTAAAGAACAATGTCAGGCCATAACTCTCAGATCAGGGAAGCAGGCAGGTTCACAGCATGGCGCGCCCGTGCCACTTTTGCAAGGGGAAGACGCTCGGCTGCGCGGTGAAGAGAATGGTTCTGAAGATGCTTTGTTTAAAGAAGGTTCTGAGAAAGGGTAAATAAAGAAGAAGAGTGAAAAGTTACCTGAGAAGTCAGAAACTAGAATACTAGTTGTTCATCCCCCTGTTCCATATCCATAGAGACTACAGAAACATAGAGAATATAAACAGTTCAACAAGTTTTTGGAGGTGTTCAAGAAGCTATAGATAAATATACCTTTCGCTGAGGCATTGGAGCAAATGCCAAGTTATGCAAAGTTTATGAAAAGGATATTATCAAGGAAGAAGAGATTGGAAGATTTTGAGATAGTAGTTTTAACTGAAGAGTGCAGTGCAATGCTCCAACACAAGTTACCTCCAAAGCTAAAGGATCTAGGCAGCTTCACGATACCTTATTTAATAGGGAATATGTGTTTTAACAGATGCCTATGTGATTTAGGGGGGAGCATCAAGTTGATGCCATTGTCAGTGTTCAATCAGTTGGGATTGCCGGCTCCAAGGCCGATAAATATTTCTTTACAACTTGCTGACAGGTCCATTACTTATCCATGGGGTATTATTGAAAGTAGAATGCACACAAGCCAATCATGTTTGATGATAAAGCATATACTTTGTAACAATCTTATTCATTTATTAATAAAAAGTATTAATTTATTAAAGGCTTTTAATTATCTACATGATGTTGTTTTATAATATGTAATAAACCCATAGTTTTAAGCAATACTTTTAGAATAATGATGATGATCATTTTAATGAGATCTAAATTCTTAGAAAACTTAAAACTAAAATAGTTCCCAATCGTTAGATTACTAAATTAGGGATTAGTGAATCCGGATAGATTGGTACATACGTTGCTTGCTCATTGGATGATGATGATTAATCTCATGATCATTTGTGTGGAGACACTAAAGCAAGTATATAGGTGCTTATTAGAGAATAAGTTCACTGAACGTGGCTCGCTAAGGAATACCTAATGGAGTTTACTTGTCTGTCAATAGAAATTCCTGTAGTGATAGTAGCACAAGTGATCCTTGGACTTGAAATCATCATAGTATCTTGTGTATGATGAGTTATACTTTGACTTATTCCTTAAGACCCTTAGGGTGTATCAAAGGATATGCTTGGGAATAATAAGTTGTATATGGAGATAATGTATGATCAATAAAGAATCTACCACTTCTAGTAAAAGAAGAGAAATGTCTCATGTGATTCGATAAATGACAACCCAGTAGTTCTTGGCCAAGGCAGAATGAAATTAGAAAGGAGTTTCTAATTTGCATTATTTGGAGTTGTGCATTTAAGGATCAAAATACATATAATTAAATTAAATAAGACTTGACAGTAATTCCATGTCTTATATTTAATTGGGACATTGTATGGTGGAAGGATTGAATTGTACGATAACTATTTACTTAAAAGTTCTTTTATGATTAATGTTGAACTCTATATTATCTGAAAAGTCGTTGATCGCTAGAGAGGCTTATCCCTATTGTAGAATAAATATTATTTATTTAAATAAATTAATAATTTAATTTATTTATTTAAATAAGATTAAAATTGTTCTAATTGATTTATTCACAACCGGTTTAATATGGAGAACCTAAAGGGTCACACCATAAAAGGAAGAATAATTATTTAAGAAGTTAATGGCATAATCGTAATAATAAGTTAAGTATATTTAATTTAATCTATGGTGATAGAATAAATTAAATAGCTTAATATTTATTATTTAATATTTTAGAAATATTAAATATAAATTAATAAGAGGAGTCTTATTATTATTGTTATAATTATTATTATTTAATTACTAAAGGAGTTTAGGAATTAATTAATAAAAGTTCTCTCATATATTCTTAATAATATTAGGAGACTAATTAATTAAAAGAGTTTAATTAATTATTCCTAATAAGATTGGGAGCATAATTAATTAAAGAAACTTAATTAATTAAAATAAAACTCAATTCCTTAATTGTTAAGGAGGGTTGCCCACATCTAAAAATAAGAGGAGTCTTATTATGGGTGAGGTGGTTGTTGACTTTTTGACAACAGACATAATTTTAATTGTTGGAGAGTACGCTCCTTTCTATGAGAGAGAGAAAAAACTAGGATTTTTCCATATACCCTTCTTCTTGAATCTTTATTTTTTCTTGGTGAATTACCTTTGGAGGCCAAACACTTGGGTGGCTAACGTTGATCAAAAGAATAAACCAAACCTGGTGGATTCAAGTTGAACGCGAAAGGATTTGGAGGTGAACTTGTACCTGAGGAAGCTCAAATCTTCAAGGGTATGATTCTTGTTATTTATCTTTTCGTTTAATTAATAATTGTGCATAAAGGATGATCCGGGTATATGGTTTGTGAAATTTTAAAACTCTATTTTATCACGTTTCCGTTTACTTTGTGCAATTTGATTGCGTTCATAAATATTACAAACCTAACAGTGGTATCAAAGCCAAACCTTTATGCGAATTATTAATTGTTTTAATTTAATATGTATATTGATATATGTTTAGAATAATTTAATTAGGCATAATTTATTGTATAAAATTTTAAAAAAAAAATCACGAAACCAATTTTGAAAAACGTTTTTTTACTTGGCTGAATCCGTAATCTACCTGGATGTTTTTTTTTCAAAAGCTTATGTGGACTTGGTAATCATAAAGATATGTATGATTACTTTATATAAATATATATAATATCATTATTTAGCATTTGAAAGTTAACATGAGCTTGTGATTACTTATGAAAGTTACATATGAAATTATATATATATATATATATATATATATATAGTAAATTCTCAATTATTTTAATCTTAAAATAAAAAGTTTATTTTAATATTAAAATATAAAGTTTATTTTAATTTTAAAATAGGATTTCATACTAACTAATTAAAGTTGGAATTGGATTCCATGATAACTAATTAGAGTTGAAAAAGAATTTCATGTTTCCTTAAATAAAGGAGTTTATTTAGATATGCAATAAGATTTCATATTATTCAAAATAAAAATAGTTTATTTTTTGAATAGGAAAAAGAATCATAATTTTCTTAAATAAAAGAGTTTATTTAGATATGAAATAAGATTTCATATTATTCAAAATAAAATAGTTTATTTGTGAATAGGAAAAATAATCCTAATTTTCTCAAATAAAGGAGTTTATTTAGATATGAAATAAGATTTCATATTATTCAAAATAAAAGAGTTTATTTGTGAATAGGAAAGAGAATTCGTGTTTCCTTTAATAAAAATTTTTTTTTACTTGAAATTGGATTCTATAATTAATTAAAATAAAGGAGTTTATTTTGATTAAAAATTTTGATAAAAATAAAATAGTTTATTTTATTCAAAATTGGATAAATTAAAATAAAAGAGGTTTATTTTGATTTAAATTTGGATTAAAATAAAGGAGTTTATTTTGATTCAAAATTAGATTTTATGCTAACTAATTTTGCCGATTAAATGATATCAATATATATATATATATATTGAATATTTATTATTCATGAGATGAATGTTATTTATTGATGCATATTTAGATGTGTATGATAATAAATGAGATTGATTATGGAATGTTGACCAATGTGATTGGATTTTATTTTAGTTGGATGTATGAATGTATGAGTTTTATTAAATGGGTTGCGTACCTCATCGTTCTAAAAGAATTAATCTACAACACCGCCACCTTATTATAGAGTCAGGGTTTTAGGCCATGTTCAAACATTCTTGCTTTTCTTGCCTTCGTATCCACTTAGTGTGGAGCGAATCTAGCTATTTTCTCTAAATTTTTCTTAATGTAAATTCTAACTCCATCCTATGTACTTCCCCTTGACTGCTGATCAAGGTTTCTATTTATTTTAAATAGTTTTGTAATAGGAATAGTTAGAATTATTTTAAAGAATCAGAGATCAAGGAGCAAGGAGCGCTTGAAGACCCATTTGTAATGGAGCCCGAGTTTAAATTTAATAGTTATACTTAAATATTAATTCTTGCACCCCTAGGTTTGACCTTTTGGTTCACTTGGTGGCTCTAGTGAACCAAACTAGAATAAAGTCCATAATCAATCCAGGTAGAATATAGTATTCTATATGTGCATGCTTATACTATATATATATATATATATATATATATATATATATATATATATATATATATATATATATATGTGTGTGTGTGTGTGTGTGTGTGTGTGTGTGTGTGTGTGTGCATGCACGCTAAACAAGATGAGACAAATTAATAACAAACCCCTCAAATTTTTTATATTAAATCCTAAGCATTCAAAGATATTTGGAATATCGAACGTCGCCTTCTAGCATGATAAAAATAATAGAGTATCAATTAATTATTATAAGTTTGTTGTGTCACCACAAGGCTTATCTTAATTCTTTGAGATGTTAGTTTTATCATATTTAATGCTTATAAAGAAAATTAAACAATGTTATTTTGTTGTGTCACCACAAGGACAATATTTTTTTTTTGAATATATGGAGTGTTAGGTTGGACTTAACTTGGATAATTTTGATTCGAATGTGCCACCACTTGATCAAAATAATCTAAGAGGCAAAATATAAGGAGTTGCATAGTTGATGTAATTGACAAGAGTTGTCTACCTATTTATTTATATGTAGTTTGTTGTGTCACCACAAGGCTATATACATTTGAAATGGAATCCTTATTCTCACTAGCAAATCTTTAATTAGATTTTACCGAACTATATAAGTGAGGGTAATATAGTTTGAAGAAAATAGTGGAAGATACCAATTTAAAACATGACCTAAATTATTTTGGTAATTAATAAAAGAATGTATGTTAAAATATTATTACTTACAAATTCATTTACATAATTTTACAATGTCTAAATTACTATCACTGCGAAGCAGATTAGATGTTATTTAATTGGACCGTATTAAACGAATTGGTTAAGAAAATTGAGAAAAGTTCTCACAGCTGAAAAGCTATCTTATGTCCTTAATACGCCTATCCCTGCAATGGTTGCAGACAATGCCTCTGAGAAAGAGATTGCTATTTTTAGAAAGTGGCAAGATGATGCACAGTTGGCTCAATACATCATGCTCGTATCCATGAGTAATAAGCTTCAGTGTCAGCATAAAACTATGGATGCTCTGACTATATTCCTGCACATCAAGTAGTTGATGGTGAGGAAAGTAAGACTGATAGATATCAGATATCTAAGGAGGTTTTCCAATCTAGAATGACCGATGATACTACAGTACAGATAAAAGTCCTTAACATAATCAATTTGATTGATCAATTAGGACAACTGTTATAGTCATGGTTGGAGAGTTGAGCCAAGATTTGATCTTGCACTCACTCCCCGACTCCTTTCATAATTGTTGTGAATTTTTCATATGAACAAGCTAGATATCAGCCTCGCTAATTTACTTAACATGTTAAAAAATGTTGGGAGTCAATTTCCAACCAAGAAATACCATGTCTTACTGTTAGGGGCCAAATGATCTTCTGAAAAGAAGAACGATTCAAAGAAGGTAAATAAAAAGGCAAAAACAAAGGATAATAAGAACAAAACTGATACGGATAGCAAAGGAGTTTGCTTCAACTGCAATAAGCCTGGACACTGGAAAGAAACTACGAGAAACATATTGCAAAGGATAACTAGAAGAAGCTTAGGGAAGTTTCGGTTACAAATACAATTTTGTTCATGATTTAAAATAAATTTTTCTTTAAGTCAAGGTTCTACTTGGGTATTGGATACCGACTTTGGTTATCATAAATATAGATTTATGAATGAACCAAGCAGAAGTAGAAAGCTAAACAAAGATAAGTAATCCTATGTGTGGTAAATAAAGTAAAGGTTGCTACATTAGCCATATGAACTTATAGTTTAGCATTGCCTACGGGCAAGTCTATTAAGTCAATAAGTTGTTATTGTATTCCAATTCTTGTTAGAAACATTATTTCTATTTTGTTGTTGGACAATGAAATCTTTGGTATTATATTTAAGAACAAATGTTGTTCTATTTATAATAATAATATTTTGTATAGAACTGAAATATTACTTAATGAATTTTGGTGTACTTGACTTACGTAAAAATATATTTTACAAATTGAATAAACTAGTATAAGAAAAGGAGATGATCATTCAAAAAGTTGAATGTGTGTATTTACTGAAATACAAGTGTGAATTATTTGAAAGAATCAAAGAATTCAGAAGTGAAACAAATTGGCAAAGTATTAAGATTCTTTGATTAGATCAAGAAATAATTAAATACTTGTACAATAAATTTCTAGATCATCTCAAATGGCTTTCACATAATGGACGCCTCCTGATACGCAATAATTGATTGATGTATCTGAAAGAAAAAAATCGTACCTTGTTGGACATGGTGCGGTCCATAATGATTTTACCGACATTCCAGTATCCCTCTAGGGTCATGTCTTAGAAATAGCTGTATATCTACAAAAAAGTAACCTCAAAATTCAGCCCCAAGACTCCATAAAAGTTGTGGACAGGGAGGATTCCTAATCTTAAGTATGTTAAGATAAGGGGTTGTCCAACTTATGTGAAAAGGTTTCAAAGGATAAGCCTGGAATAAGATTTGACATGTACAGATTTGTGGGACATCCTAAAGTAAGTTTAGGGTATATGTTCTATAATTCTACTTAGCAAAAAGTGTTTGTTGCGAAACACGCAACCTTCTAAGATAAAGCTGTTTATCATTGAAGGGGCTAGTGGGAGGATAATAGATCTTGAAGAGTTCAAGAACCACAAAACACTATAAGTCAAATAAGAGGAACCTTTAGATAAAACTATTGTACCATAATCGAATCGTAAATCTGAAATAGTACTGAAGATACCTAGGAGGTATGGATTCATCATAAATGATGATGATGAGGTACACATCATAGAAGATGATGATCCAGAGTTACATACGATGAGGTAAGAGTTCTAGTGTGTACAAAATGGTCAGTGGGAACGCCGTGACATTCCTAATATTATATATTGATATACTATGGATAAGGAATGATATACTAATGCTACAATTAGTAAAGGTAAAATTGTCTAAACATTCCTTCGTGAATGATTTGGGAAGAGTATCTTAATTGGGGATACAAATCTATATAGATAGATTTAAAAGGATGCTCGGCTTAACCCAAGGAACGTATATTCATTTGATGCTAAAGTTGTTTAGCATGACAAACTCCAAGAGATGTCTCATGTTGATGAGCCCTGAAGTTTATCTCTCTTTATAGTCCTCATAAACTCATAAAAGAGAGATCGCATGAGTAACAATCATGTATGCAATGAAATGTACGAGACCTGATGTTGATCATTCATATTCTGGAGAAGTTCACTATGAGTCAGTGAAAAATATCTTAAAGTACCTAACCAATACTAAGGATGTGATCATATTCATGGTGAGTCTAAATTAAAACTAGATGGCTTAACAGACTCAAGTTTTTCAAAAAGACCAAGACGACAGAAAAATTCACTTTAAGGTAAAGACTTACCTTGAACAGTGGTGCAGTGAATTTGAAAGGTTCCAAACAGTAAAGAGTTATTGGTTTAGTGATAAAGACAAAGTATATAGCTGTAAATGAAGCTGCAAGTTGATTGTTTGGATGAAAAGTTCATTAAAGAACTAGGAATAGTTCCTAAGTCTCATCTTGGATCTAAACATGTGTTGTGGCACTTTCATTTGATTATAAGAATTCTTGAAAGATGGAAAATAACTATAGAGATAGTGGACTTGTGAGGACCCCAAACTCGGGTACTTGAAACCCGAACTCGGTTCTTCACGATACTATTTCTATGAGCGGAATAATACTAAAATAAAAGATCAACTTAATTTACATAATTATTAGAGTCTAGCTCCCAAGTACGTAACCTTTAAACATTCATTACAACCCATGATAGATAATATATATCATAACTGTCTTAATATTAATATCAATTATTACACAAGATAGTAATTCGTTCATTCAACAACCTTCCCTTTTCATTTGTTCTTAACAGAGCTCTCTGGTCGTTTGCACTTAGCTGAAAATGTAAGACCCCGAATTTTATGAAATAAAAGTATTCAATTTTTCTTATAATTACTATTCAGTAAATGGTTAAATTGATAAAAGTTTAAAGTTATGGGTGAAATATGAATTTTTTTTCAAAATAAGCAAGTGGTTATAAAATAATCATTGTTGTCGGGGAATATTCGTTTGGTCGTGGAATATTCTTTCTGTCGGAGAATATTCGTACGACGACGCAGCTATTTGTGGGCTCCGTAACGAATAACTGTCGGGTGAAGAAAACGACAAATTTGAGTTTTTACAAATAACGGCGTAGTTGTTACCATTAACACTGTTGGAATACCCGGTGGTTAAAATACAGTAATACGCGTTATTGCACAGCAGCACACGGTATTGCATAGTATTTTTGAAATTATTGATTCTTACGTAAGAAGGCACTACTCAATAATTGTTACAGTAATTACTGTTCAATATTTTATTTTATTGATTCAATAATTGCTACGTTGAAATTTTATATTATTGTTGTTCAATAATTGTCACTGCACAGTATTTTCCATTATCAGATCAATAATTCATATTATTTGCATAATATTATTAGATAACATTATTGGCAATGTCTAGAAAGTTCTGTCTAAGGAGAGGTTTGGTCATCTAATTGCGCGCCAGTAAGGAGAAATCCTTATCGCAAAGCCCCCTCTTTCCTGGGAACGGCCTGGTTGTCATAATTGTGATTATGTAATATTATTTATGAATAATTAATTATTGATTCATATGATAAGGAAATATTTATTTTATGTGGATATAAATGAGAGATATATTTCTGTGATTAAAAATGAAGGAGTTAATGTTGAAGTTTTTATCCGTATTTTTGTCGGAATGGAGGTATTAAAAATCAGGGTTTTTGAGATATTTTGCGAGGGTTATAATTTTTAATCCGACCGTTGGATCGTGGTAATTTTTGGATATGTTATACATATATAAGTTGAGTATACGCCCACAAATTTTGAACCGTTAAAAATGAACGTATGATTTATTATGAATTTTACAAGATGACTAGTTTAGAAATTGTTGAATTTTCGGAGTTTATCATTTCGATGGAAAATTCTAGAATTGGTGGGCCCCACTTATGGTTGGTGAAGAAATGTGCTGAATTATATTTCAAATGTGGTGGGTGAGAATAGTAGCAGGTAAAGCCATCAGGTTGCAGGTCAAGCCTACTAAAATTTTCCTATAAATAGAGGGCTAAGTTAGAATTGAAAATCACACCAGAAACAAGTTTTCTCTCTTTCACTCTCTATATTATGAAGCATATTTTGTGAGTATTTAGATACTTTGAGAGTTGCTATTCAGTGCAAGTTTCCTTCGACTTTGCATACCGATCAGAAGTACTGCTCTTTTGAGGTAAGAGATAGTAAGGAATTTTAAGGGTTGTTATGTTTTCAGTTTCGTAATTTTTCTGACATTCAAAAATTCTAGAAAAAATTGAAATGATATTTTGATGAGTTTTCTTGATTGTGTCCAAAAATGGTGATTTTTGGATGTATAGATTGACAGTTATGAATTTTATGAGAAAAGACTATTTTAAAAGTAACCGCTTATAATTCCTTGTGGTTAACTCCAAAATTGATGAAATATTTATTGGGAGTACATGTATATGATAGGAGTATACTCTGTGAATTTCAGAATTTTTAGATAAAAGTACAATTTTTGATAAATGTCTAAATATTCGGCTGTTTTGGCCATATGAAAAATAGTAAATGACTTTTAAAAATTCTGAGAAAAATATATGTTCACTATGGGACTATATTATGCTAAATCCCAGAAAAGAAATATTTTTGGAACTGATTTGGTAATTTTTCATGAAAATGGTCTAGTTATGAGTAAATGAATTAAATATGTTTTGTGAAGTAAGAAAATTGAAAAATATGATTTTATGACTTAAATATCATATATGAGGTATATACAGATTTTTGATGAGGGTTTTTGGTTATTGGTGATGAAATCTTATGAGTTTGGCATTTTAGAATGATTAAATGTATTATTTAGTAAAGTATAAACAATTAAAATAAATTGTTTATAAGCTTAAGAAATATTATTCTTTCAATATCATTATACCGAAATATTGGTATGTATTTTATTATGGAATTTCTACCTTTTTGTGTCGAGTTTACTATTCATGAATTACTATTCATGAGTTAGTATTCACGAGTTACTATTCATGAGTTACTATTTACGAGTTACTATTCATGACAAAATTGGTTTCTTTTTCTGACCAAATTATAGTTGGTTTATGAATATTACTCTTGAGATTAAATCTATATGTTGATTATATTGATTTTATTTTATAACCCTAATGATGATATTTCTCTTTGACTTGAGGGTAAAGATGGGTAGATTTCTGGTATGATCATGACTATGGGTTCTCTTTGGCCAGTAGTGCAAAGTTGAATTGTTGACTGGTATGATCATGACCATTGAATTTATAAGTGAATATCTTTAGCTTAAGTGCAAAGGTGAATTGATCAACGTGGTTATAATTATTGTTTATATAAATTCTGAAATGATTATATATTTCTTTGAGATATTAATATATTTGGCCTGTAGTGCAAATATGAACTGTTGATGAATATATTTGGCCGTAGTGCAAATATGAACTGTTGAGGAATATCTTTGGCCTGTAGTGCAAAGATGAATTGTTGATGAATATCTTTGGCCCGTAGTGCAAAGATGACATGTTGTTGAATATCTTTGGCCAGTAGTGCAAAGATGAACAGATGTTGACATGACCAACTGGTGATACAAATGAATATCTTTGGCCGTAGTGCAAAGATGAAGTTGTTAGTATGATTATGAACAGGAAATGTGATTTGGTGTAACCATGATCTTTGATGTTTCAGGTAAAGATAGGTGATGAAAATTATCTTCGTCCTGGATGAGAAGAGGAATTTAGAACTACAGTTATGATTATGAGTTATTCATATGATTGTGGACCAGAATTGTTGATTGATGTTACCGGGATAAAATATTGTTGGTGGATTTTTAACATGGAGAAGATAATAGACTTTATAGTCTATTTGACTCTTCTAATGGATTGCTCATTCCGCTGCAACTATGGTTGAAATTTTTATCATTTACCATATGTTCTAAATCTCTGATTTATTATTGATGAAGGCTATTGATAATTTAATTATCTTTAGTCATGATATTCTTTACTGAGCTAGTTGTGCTCACCCTTTTGCTTCACAATTCCTTTCAGGTAATAAGAGTGTAGCTGGGTCGAGCGAGGGTAACGGGGAAATAGAACGGTGGTCTCTAGCTGTGGATGTTCTCCCGAAGCAGTATAGAAAAGTTCATTTAGTAGTTTTATTTGGTGAATCCAATAGGGTAAGGTGTACCCAACGTTAGAAGGGTGGTTTGCCACTATCATACAAGATGTCTAACGACATACAACCTCGTGTCATCATAAGACAGGGATGTGCTCATCCACTTGCTGAGTATATATACGAGCACTACCTATATAATCTTGGTGTTTGTTTAAAGTATAATTCTCAATTAGAGACAGTAGAGATAATGATATGTCAAGAGAAGACTCACCATTGGGAAGAATATGATAGTAATCTTCTCGTTTATCTTTGGGGTCTATTGGGTCAACCAAGAATAATTCTGTGGCCATATGATATCTATCATAACCTAGACGCTTGGCCTCCCATGTATGAAGGTTTCCTTGAGCACTTCCCAAAGATTCTAATTTCTAAAACAGTTTTTGACTATACCTTTATGTAAGGTGTCATTGTGAGGTGATGTCCACGGTTGGAACATGAGTCACATTTGGTATATATTTGTATCCAAACTCACAGCATATGTGTTGTTGTATTTTGCACAACAATTGTTGTAATAAAGTTATAGTTATTTTCTGTACCATGTATTTGGCGACTCAGAATAGGTTGGATGGAATGGACCTATTTTGGGGTCGTTACATTTGGTATCAGAGCTTAGGGATATGATCTCTGGCGGAGATCGGGGAATACAACTAGGAGGGGAGAGATGAGTAAATCCTTCGCTAGTGTGTCCTACCTAAGCTTATTTGTTGGTCAGTCATAATATTGGGATATTATGTCATATGTTAATTTATTTAATTAACCCTTATTTTATGGCAGTATTTGAGAATGGCAGCTGAGAATGCTAACAATGGAGTGAATGAGACTATGGGGATACCTCTAATCACTAACCGTGATAATGTGATGTCAGATGAAGAAGGAATTAGAGATATCCATGTGGTGAGTGAAGAATTGATAGTTACACCCGAGATAGTCGCAGAGGTAACAGCTAAGACTGAGGAAGAAGAGGAAGAAGAAGTACCAGAGGAGAGTTTATTAGAGGTATTATATAATCAAAATGTAGAATTTCAAAATCGTATTCATGAGTTAGAAGAGAAGGTAGAAGAACGACAGGCGGTCGTGGAACAAAAGGATGCAACAATTCAAGCTTGTGTTACCCGATATGTGATGCTTGAACAGAAGCATTCTTTGGCAGAGTATAAGATGATAAAAATAGAATCTGAGCTGAAAGAAGAAAAAACTGAACGAGTGAGAATAAGTGATGCATGGGCAAAAGCCGCACAACACGTGGATATTGTGGAAAGAGATGTTCGATCTAAGAAGGCTAAAATAGATGATATGAATTTCTCTTTTTGGAAAGCAATTGGGAGAACCCAACATCGAGTTTTGAATTACCCTGTACATAGCGGTCAACCTGAATTCGATATGGATCGAAGATGATTGATGATTCAGATCATGAATAAGGAGTACGAAGAGGCAGTTGAGGGAGGAATATGTCCTATAGAAAGGTATATTCCAACGGTAATGATGTCGCCAAATGTTGCTCCAGACAAGTCAAAGCCGAGTAGTTCGAGGGATGGCGGTTGTCATGACTTCCCAATAAATGAGGAACCCAAATGAAGTTATCATGAGAGATGAGCAATGGAGAAATCATGATGATCTGAGAGATAGAATCTGAAATGGAAGCAAGGTATTCTCAACTCTTCGAAATACCAGGTACGTAAATTTCGGGGATGAAATTTCATAAGGAGGGGAGATTGTAAGACCCCGAATTTTATGAAATAAAAGTATTCAATTTTTCTTATAATTACTATTCAGTAAATGGTTAAATTGATAAAAGTTTAAAGTTATGGGTGAAATATGAATTTTTTTTCAAAATAAGCAAGTGGTTATAAAATAATCATTGTTGTCGGGGAATATTCGTTTGGTCGTGGAATATTCTTTCTGTCGGAGAATATTCGTACGACGACGCAGCTATTTGTGGGCCCCGTAACGAATAACTGTCGGGTGAAGAAAACGACAAATTTGAGTTTTTACAAATAACGGCGTAGTTGTTACCATTAACACTGTTGGAATACCCGGTGGTTAAAATACAGTAATACGCGTTATTGCACAGCAGCACACGGTATTGCATAGTATTTTTGAAATTATTGATTCTTACGTAAGAAGGCACTACTCAATAATTGTTACAGTAATTACTGTTCAATATTTTATTTTATTGATTCAATAATTGCTACGTTGAAATTTTATATTATTGTTGTTCAATAATTGTCACTGCACAGTATTTTCCATTATCAGATCAATAATTCATATTATTTGCATAATATTATTAGATAACATTATTGGCAATGTCTAGAAAGTTCTGTCTAAGGAGAGGTTTGGTCATCTAATTGCGCGCCAGTAAGGAGAAATCCTTATCGCAAAGCCCCCTCTTTCCTGGGAACGGCCTGGTTGTCATAATTGTGATTATGTAATATTATTTATGAATAATTAATTATTGATTCATATGATAAGGAAATATTTATTTTATGTGGATATAAATGAGAGATATATTTTTGTGATTAAAAATGAAGGAGTTAATGTTGAAGTTTTTATCCGTATTTTTGTCGGAATGGAGGTATTAAAAATCAGGGTTTTTGAGATATTTTGCGAGGGTTATAATTTTTAATCCGACCGTTGGATCGTGGTAATTTTTGGATATGTTATACATATATAAGTTGAGTATACGCCCACAAATTTTGAACCGTTAAAAATGAACGTATGATTTATTATGAATTTTACAAGATGACTGGTTTAGAAATTGTTGAATTTTCGGAGTTTATCATTTTGATGGAAAATTCTAGAATTGGTGGGCCCCACTTATGGTTGGTGAAGAAATGTGCTGAATTAATTTCAAATGTGGTGGGTGAGAATAGTAGCAGGTAAAACCATCAGGTTGCAGGTCAAGCCTACTAAAATTTTCCTATAAATAGAGGGCTAAGTTAGAATTGAAAATCACACCAGAAACAAGTTTTCTCTCTGCCTCTCTCTATATTATGAAGCATATTTTGTGAGTATTTAGATACTTTGAGAGTTGCTATTCAGTGCAAGTTTCCTTCGGCTTTGCATACCGATCAGAAGTACTGCTCTTTTGAGGTAAGGGATAGTAAGGAATTTTAAGGGTTGTTATGTTTTCAGTTTCGTAATTTTTCTGACCTTCAAAAATTCTGGAAAAATTTGAAATGATATTTTGATGAGTTTTCTTAATTGTGTCCAAAAATGGTGATTTTTGGATGTATAGATTGAGAGTTATGAATTTTATGAGAAAAGACTATTTTAAAAGTAACCGCTTATAATTCCTTGTGGTTAACTCCAAAATTGATGAAATATTTATTGGGAGTACATGTATATGATAGGAGTATACTCTGTGAATTTCAGAATTTTTAGATAAAAGTACAATTTTTGATAAATGTCTAAATATTTGGCTGTTTTGGCCATATGAAAAATAGTAAATGACTTTTAAAAATTCTGAGAAAAATATATGTTCACTATGGGACTATATTATGCTAAATCCCAGAAAAGAAATATTTTTGGAACTGATTTGGTAATTTTCCATGAAAATGGTCTAGTTATGAGTAAATGAATTAAATATGTTTTGTGAAGTAAGAAAATTAAAAAATATGATTTTATGGCTTAAATATCATATATGAGGTATATACAGATTTTTGATGAGGGTTTTTGGTTATTGGTGATGCAATCTTATGAGTTTGGCATTTTAGGATGATTAAATGTATTATTTAGTAAAGTATAAACAATTAAAATAAATTGTTTATAAGCTTAAGAAATATTATTCTTTCAATATCATTATACCGAAATATTGGTATGTATTTTATTGTGGAATTTCTACCTTTTTGTGTCGAGTTTACTATTCATGAATTACTATTCATGAGTTACTATTCACGAGTTACTATTCATGAGTTACTATTTACGAGTTACTATTCATGATAAAATTGGTTTCTTTTTCTGACCAAATTATAGTTGGTTTATGAATATTACTCTTGAGATTAAATCTATATGTTGATTATATTGATTTTATTTTATAACCCTAATGATGATATTTCTCTTTGACTTGAGGGTAAAGATGGGTAGATTTCTGGTATGATCATGACTATGGGTTCTCTTTGGCCAGTAGTGCAAAGTTGAATTGTTGACTGGTATGATCATGACCATTGAATTTATAAGTGAATATCTTTAGCTTAAGTGCAAAGGTGAATTGATCAACATGGTTATAATTATTGTTTATATAAATTCTGAAATGATTATATATTTCTTTGAGATATTAATATATTTGGCCTGTAGTGCAAATATGAACTGTTGATGAATATATTTGGCCGTAGTGCAAATATGAACTGTTGAGGAATATCTTTGGCCTGTAGTGCAAAGATGAATTGTTGATGAATATCTTTGGCCCGTAGTGCAAAGATGACATGTTGTTGAATATCTTTGGCCAGTAGTGCAAAGATGAACAGATGTTGACATGACCAACTGGTGATACAAATGAATATCTTTGGCCGTAGTGCAAAGATGAAGTTGTTAGTATGATTATGAACAGGAAATGTGATTTGGTGTAACCATGATCTTTGATGTTTCAGGTAAAGATAGGTGATGAAAATTATCTTCGTCCTGGATGAGAAGAGGAATTTAGAACTACAGTTATGATTATGAGTTATTCATATTATTGTGGACCAGAATTGTTGATTGATGTTACCGGGATAAAATATTGTTGGTGGATTTTTAACATGGAGAAGATAATAGACTTTATAGTCTATTTGACTCTTCTAATGGATTGCTCATTCCGCTGCAACTATGGTTGAAATTTTTATCATTTACCATATGTTCTAAATCTCTGATTTATTATTGATGAAGGCTATTGATAATTTAATTATCTTTAGTAATGATATTCTTTACTGAGCTAGTTGTGCTCACCCTTTTGCTTCACAATTCCTTTCAGGTAATAAGAGTGTAGCTGGGTCGAGCGAGGGTAACGGGGAAATAGAACGGTGGTCTCTAGCTATGGATGTTCTCCCGAAGCAGTATAGAAAAGTTCATTTAGTAGTTTTATTTGGTGAATCCAATAGGGTAAGGTGTACCCAACGTTGAAAGGGTGGTTTGCCACTATCATACAAGATGTCTAACGACATACAACCTCGTGTCATCATAAGACAGGGATGTGCTCATCCACTTACTGAGTATATATACGAGCACTACCTATATAATCTTGGTGTTTGTTTGAAGTATAATTTTCAATTAGAGACAGTAGAGATAATGATATGTCAAGAGAAGACTCACCATTGGGAAGAATATGATAGTAATCTTCTCATTTTTCTTTGGGGTCTATTGGGTCAACCAAGAATAATTCTGTGGCCATATGATATCTATCATAACCTAGACGCATGGCCTCCCATGTATGAAGGTTTCCTTGAGCACTTCCCAAAGATTCTAATTTTTAAAACAGTTTTTGACTATACCTTTATGTAAGGTATCATTGTGAGGTGATGTCCACGGTTGGAACATGAGTTACATTTGGTATATATTTGT
The DNA here is from genome assembly GCA_016801055.1 of Panax notoginseng. Lineage (NCBI taxonomy): Eukaryota > Viridiplantae > Streptophyta > Magnoliopsida > Apiales > Araliaceae > Panax > Panax notoginseng. The sequence continues at coordinate 89,154,790 of CM029012.1, forward strand.
ATCCAAACTCACAGCATATGTGTTGTTGTATTTTGCACAATAATTGTTGTAATAAAGTTATATTTGTTTTCTGTACCATGTATTTGGCGACTCAGAATAGGTTGGATGGAATGGACCTATTTTGGGGTCGTTACAGAAAACATTTAAATTTAAGCAAGGATGAGCATTTGAGTGCCCAACAAGCAATAGCAATTATATATATATAAGCTGAAAAGATTTAAATATTTTCTTTGTACTATTCTTCTACAACAAGTCAATAGTTATGAAGTATTCTGAACCGATAATAATAACATAACAACTCTCTTTCAAATTTTTGAAACTATATAATGACTATAATTGGGGTTATGGTGACATGCCATGAACATTGTTGTCATTTTCGAAAAGGTTAAACAGAAATTTATCTGTAAACTGACATAACTTACGGGCACAGGGGGTGATCAGCCCGTTATGCCCTGCATTGATCAATACTACATTACAAGAACGATATGATTGTTCACTCTGTTCCGCCTTGGGCGCATAAACGTTTTCCCGTGTAGGGATGTTCATACTTGTCTGGGTTCCAAATCAAATGTTTTATCTTGTTTCAACAATAATCTATAATTCAACATATATATATATATATATATATATATATATATATATATATATACGGGTAATTGACAAAGGTATATCAACATGTGATTAAATACAATGATTATCCAAGTGGGGACACTTGTTAAACCATTTCTAGAAATTAACGAATAGAATATATATATCTGAGTTACCATATACTAACATGTTGATAAGCAATGAGCGTATATAATATAAGGTTAATAATCTGTACAGTAATAATATAGTTTAGAAACATTCTTACTCATGTCTATTGCATAAAGAAAATGCAAAGGTTAGATACTTGTCTGAAGCGCTGCTTACAGTTTGCAATTTAGATTTATCGCTTATCTCACGACCTATCATTAATAAGATCGTTCGTTTTATTAGAACAACATACTATAACATATAACACTGCTTATTGCAGTCAGCACATACCCTAATCACATTGGCACATAGATTTAACAACCATTGAATCACAAATAATCACTTATCTAATCACATTATCTAAGTCCAGATCAATTTTTGAAATATGTCGGTGTACCGACAACTTTATCAGATAATTATCGAGTCTAAGACTCTATTCTATAACTTAATATCTGTACGTATCAGTCATATTATTTTTAAATGACTTAATATACTTTTAAAACATTTATTATAATTTATCACGAAATTTCAAACATCGGAATCACATTAAAATGATTTAAATACTAATCAATTCTATTATCATTAATATCCAATTATTATTAAACTATTAATGAAATCATTTTCAAAATATTAAAGTTATTTATAATAACTCAAAATATTTTTAAAGTATTAAAAATACCCTTAAATGATTTTTAAAACATTTAAAATCATTTCTAAATAATTACCATTAATAATAAGGTATTAATGTTTCATTTATCCAAATATTAAAAGTCATTATTCATAACTTAAAATATTTTTAATTCATTTATATCCATTTTAAATGATTTTTAAATTAATAAAACTATTTATAAACTATTTATTTAATATAATTATTAAATAAATTTAATATCATTAGTAATAACTTAATAATCATTAATATTTAATTATTAATGAAATTATCCTTTAAATATTAAAAGTTATATTTTATAACTTAAAATATTTTTAAACACTTTATTTTCATTTAAAATGATTTTTAATATAATAAAATCATTTTTAATTAATTTATTTAATTCATTTAGAAAATAAATTAATTATCATTAATATCAATTTATTAATAAAATTTATCACAAAATATTAAAAGTCATTAAAAATAACTTAAAATATTTTCTTATATCATAATATAATTTTTAATGATTTTTTTACTATTAAAATCATTTTTAAATAATTTATTTAATATTATAATTAAATAAATTAAATACTTTTAATATTCTAAAAATATTAAATATTTATGAAATATATTTAAAATAATTAAAAACTAATTTTCAGAATTTAAAATAATTTTTTTATAATTTATTTTGTATTTTTAATAATTTAAAACTAATTTTTTCTATTTTTTAATTAATTTACGAAAAATAATATATTATCTGTCGCGAAAGACCACATATAGCGACAGAACCGTCGCTATAAGTGTTCTTCATGTTCTTGGCCAAACCCAGAAAGTCGTACACAGCCTCGAGATGCCTTGTTTGACCAAGAATTGTGAACTGTGTCATGTGTTTCCGGATATGCTATTGGTCAGATCATGTAAAGCTAATGCAAGACTACAATATCCAACAATAACCAAGTTCATAACACATATAACCAACGAGATCTAAGCTTTGAAAGGGACTGTCAGACCTGTTCTTCATTTTCTGGGTTACCCAGAAATGAAGAACAGTTAGACCTGTCCATTTTGGGCTTCCACAACTTGTAATCCTGTTGATGTTTTAGTGATTTAAGAGGTCCAGTGCTTAGCTAACATGTAAGGCTACAAATCTATTACACAATATCAACAAAACATCAACACAAACGACCTATACAGATCGGTCAAACCTTGTCATAAATACATGATCATACGTTTTCTGGGTTACCCAGAAAATGTATTTCATGTTCTTCCTGCTCGGTTTGACCATTCATGAAATCCAACACAAATGATGTTTAGACTATATAAAAGTTTTAATCAACAGTTAACATAACATACTACAATATGGTTTCAACAAAAAACCCAAAACATTTACAGTCGAACCGATCCATGACTAACAAATACTTGTCAGACTCTAGTTCTTGGTTTCTGGGCTACCCAGAAAGTTTGCAAGTCATGGTCGGTCAACGTAGTTTGACCTTCCATAACTTGTACTCTACATATGATCTAAGACTGATTTCATGCTCAGATCAAAGTTCATATATCTGACTACAGCTACAAAGTTTCAAAACACAAAATGCATTAAAGATCACAGAGATAAAAGGCCTAACATTTCTTGTCAGACTTTCTGGGCAAATTCTGGGTTTCAAAAACAGCCAATCAATGCCGGTCAACCCACTTTGACCTTAAATAACTTTTAATCTACAACAGATATGACTTTGATTCTTTTTTCAGATTAAAGACAACATTCCAGGCTACTACTAACAACTTAAAATAACACAAAACATAATCGAGCAAGGATCTGTGGCCTCTGACATTCGTTGTCAGACCACAGAACCAAGTTTTTTTCAAATTTTTGTAAAACACAAATCCGAGCTTGTAAATGTTATGGATCCAACATTTAGCAACCCAGATCGTCAAAATGGACTACAACCAACATATTTTAACAATAAAAATTAACATCTAACACAGAATCGATGGACAGAAATTATGCTAGGGTTTTATACATTTCATTGAAAAATTTCTGATTTTGTGTTGCTGATCTGTTTATGGTGAACGTGGGGCTTTGATTTGGGACTAATATAGCTTATATTTTCGGAGGTTTGAAGCTTGAGAGAGAAGGTTTAGCTGTTGGACAAAATAAATGAACAAAATGATTTTTTTCTCTCTCTCCAATCTATATATAGACAACAAGGTGCATGAATTGGCTGATGTAGGTGACTTGTTATTGTTATTTTGAGCACATGGGGTGGTTGAAGTGGTTCAACCACTCAACCTATTGTCAAAACCTATTTGTTAGCCAAATAATGCAACTAGGGGTATAATGGTCATTTGGTAAATCATTTAATGGCAAAAATTGGAACTTGGCAAACCCTTAGGGTTTGACCCTTAGGTTTAACCCTAAGGTTTAACACAAAATAATAATAGGATTTCCAATTAAAGTTTACACAAAAATAAAAAAAATTAAATAAAAATTAAATAACTTCTAGTTTCTAAAATTTTGAAATTTGGGTTTTCTAATTATGATTAATTTTCTAATTACGCTATACAAGAATATTAGGGTTTAATATCATATAATTATCATTAACATTGCTAAAATAGCAATTAGGGTTTACAATTTTGATAATTAGGGTTACCAATTTATAATTAGATTTTTCTAATTATCAAATTAGGCTTCTAGATATTTAGGGTTTTAAATTGCTAATTAGGTTTTTCATAATTAAAAATCTAATACTTGTTAATTAAACACATTAACACAATCACCAATCAATCTTGAACTCTAATTTGAATTTTCAAATTAGGGTTCCTCATTTTTAAAAATTATTTAGGACTTTTTAGATTATAATTAGGGTTTACCTAATTTAGTCAAATCATTATAAAATACACATCATTAATTATATAACACACTTATAAAACAATCTTGCACTCTAATTTAGATCTCAGATTAGGGTTTAACATTATTACTAGGGTTTGGTCATAATACAACGTAATTGACCTACCATTATCAATACGGAAATACAGTACATAATCATAGCACTGAAAAATCAAAATATAATTAATAATATATTATTATTCTCATACCTTGACAATAATTCAAAATTAGGGTTTGGATTCCATATCTGATTTATCTGCCATATTTAACCTTAATAATTAAGGTAAAATAATTAACTTAATAACCTGTACTAAAATTCATATAATAAAATAATTATTATAATTATTCTAAAAATCACTTCATATATTATTTAAATAATATATGACTATATTTTCATGAAAAATAATTAATAAAAACATTTCTACCATAATTTTAATTATTATAAGAATATACTTTATAATAATCAAAAATTCTAAAATAAATTCATTTGTAAATATTTATGTAATAAATATATTTTTATTTACCACATAAATACACATACACATTATCTTGTACAAATCCTCATCCTTAAAATAAATAAAAAAAAATTATATGCAAAATTTCTTATTTATTTATATAGAAAAATATCGGGTTGTTACAGGACTCTCACAAACAACATTGCATATCCATTAACTAAAGCTTATCCAACAGCAGGATAATCGTCACTTAGAGAAAATGGGTATGAAATACCATGGCAATTGACTTTAGTGCAAGTGGGAGATTGAAAGTAGTATGCACACAAGCCAATCATGTTTGATGATAAAGCATATACTTTGTAACAATCTTATTCATTTATTAATAAAAAGTATTAATTTATTAAAGGCTTTTAATTATCTACATGATGTTGTTTTATAATATGTGATAAACCCATAGTTTTAAGCAATGCTTTTAGAATAATGATGATGATCATTCTAATGAGATCTAAATTCTTTGAAAGCTTAAAACTAAAATAGTTTCCAATCGTTGGATTACTAAATTTGGGATTAGTGAATCTGGATAGATTGGTACATACGTTGATTGCTCATTAGATGAGGTTGACTGATCTCATGATCATTTATGTGGAGACACTAAAGCAAGTATGTAGGTGCTTATTAGAGAATACGTTTACTGAATGCCGCTAAGGAATACCTAATGGAGTTTTACTTGCATGTCAATAGAAATTCCTGTAGTGATAGTAGTACAAGTGATCCTTGGACTTAAAATTATCATAGTATCTTGTGTATGATGAGTTATACTTTGACTTATTCCTTAAGACCCTTAAGGTATATCAAAGGGTATGCTTGGGAATAATAAGTTATACATGAAGATAATGTATGATCAATAAAGAAACTATCACTTCTAGTAAAAGAAGAGAAATGTCCTATGTGATTCGATAAATGACAACCCAGTAGTCCTTGGCCAGAGCAGAATGAAATTAGAAAGGAGTTTCTAATTTGCATTATTTGGAGTTGTGCATTTAAGGATCGAAATACATATAATTAAATAAAATAAGATTTGACAGTAATTTCATGTCTTATATTTAATTGGGACATTATATGGTGGAAGGATTGAATTGTACGGTAACGATTTACTCAAAGGTTTTTTTATGATTAATGTTAAAATCTATATTAACTGAAAAGTCGTTGATCGCTAGGGAGGCTTATCCCTATTGTAGAATAAATATTATTTATTTAAATAAATTAATAATTTAATTTATTTATTTAAATAAGATTAAAATTGTTCTAATTGATTTATTCACAACCGGTTTAATATGGAGAACCTAAAGGGTCACACCATAGAAGGAAGAATAATTATTTAAGAAGTTAATAGCATAATCGTAATAATAAGTTAAGTATATTAATTTAATATATGGTGATATAATAAATTAAATAGCTTAATATTTATGATTTAATATTTTAGAAATATTAAATATAAATGAATAAGAGGAGTCTTATTATTATTGTTATAATTATTATTATTTAATTACTAAAGGAGTTTAGGAATTAATTAATAAAAGTTCTCTCATATATTCCTAATAATATTAGGAGACTAATTAATTAAAAGAGTTTAATTAATTATTCCTAATAAGATTGGGAGCATAATTAATTAAAGAAACTTAATTAATTAAAATAAAATTCAATTCCTTAATTGTTAAGGAGGGTTGCCCACATCTATAAATAAGAGGAGTCTTATTATGGGTGAGGTGATTGTTGACTTTTTGACAATAGACGTAATTCCAATTGTTGGAGATTACGCTCCTTTTCTATGAGAGATAGAAAAATTAGGATTTTGCCATATACCCTTCTTCTTGAATCTTTATTCTTCCTTGGTGGATTACCTCTGGAGGCCAAACACTTGGGTGGCTAACGTTGATCAAAGGAATGAACCAAACCCGGTGGATTCAAGTTGAACGCGAAAGAATTTGGAGGTGAACTTGTACCTGAGGAAGCTCGAATCTTCAAGGATATGATTCTTGTTCTTTATCTTTTCGTTTAATTAATAATTGTGCATAAAGGATGATCCGGGTATATGGTTTGTAAAATTTTAAAACTCTATTTTATCACGTTTCCGCTTACTTTGTGCAATTTGATTGCGTTCATAAATATTACAAACATAACAATTATAGAAGATGTGCTGGTCAAAGTGGATAAATTCATCTTCCCGGCTGATTTCATCATATTGGATTATGAAGAAGATAGAAGTATACCGATCATTCTTGGAAGACCATTCCTAGCAACAGGAAGGACCTTGATAGATGTACAGATAGGTGAATTGACAATGCGGGTTCATGATCAAGAAGTCACCTTCAATGTATTCAAGGCTATGAAATTCCCTACAGATGAAGAGGAATGTTTTAGGATTGATATGGTGGATAAGGTGTTGATTGATGAAGTAGGGCATTTAGTGGATAATGAACCCTTACAGATTGCTATTCTAGGTAATTCTGAGATTGAATATGAGGAGATTACTGAGTTGGTTCAAATTCTTGACACAACACCACACTTTAAAAAATTTAAGACACCTGTTGAGCCACTAAAGAATGCTGGGGAGACATCAGTGAAACTCAAGCCATTTTTTGAGATGCCTCCAGAACTTGAATTGAAACCACTTCCAGATCATTTGAGGTATGCATTTTTAAATGATAATTTAAAATTACCTGTGATCATTTCTTTTGCACTAACATCTTTTCAGGAAGAAAAACTGCAAAAAGTTCTTAGAGAGTTCAAGTCAGGGATTGGATGGACTATAACATATATCAAAGGGATCAGCCCATCTTTCTGCATGCACAAGATCTTATAGGAAGATGACAGTAAACCTTCAGTGGAGCAACAGCGGAGACTTAATCCAATTATGAAGGAAGTGGTCAAGAAGGAAGCGTTGAAGTGGCTGGATGCAGGAATAATATATCCGATTTCAGACAGCTCGTGGGTGAGTCCGGTGCAGTGCGTGCCAAAGAAAGGGGGAATGACTATAGTCTCCAACGAGAACAATGAACTGATACCGACGAGGACAGTAACAGGATGGAGAGTCTGCATGGACTACCAATACTTAATAAAGCTACAAGAAAAGATCACTTTCCACTGCTGTTTATTGATCAGATGTTGGACAGACTAGCAGGTCATGAATTTTATTGACTTCTGGATGGATATTCAGGCTACAATCAGATTGTGATAGCTCCAGAAGATCAGGAAAAGACAACTTTCACATGTCCACATGGTACATTCGCCTTCAGAAGGATGTCTTTTGGTTTATGCAATGCCCCAGCCACATTTCAGAGGTGTATGATGGCAATCTTTTCAGATATGGTGGAGCACAATGTGGAGGTGTTTATGGATGACTTCTCAGTATTCGGTGATTCTTTTGATTTATGTCTGGAAAATCTAGTGACGGTATTAAGAAGATATGTTGAAACGAATTTGGTTTTAAACTGAGAAAAGTGCCATTTTATAGTACAAGAAGGAATAATATTAGGGCATGAGTTGTCGAAGAAAGGGTTAGAGGTGAACATGGCGAAGCTATAGACCATTGATAATTTGCCTCCACCAACTTCTGTTAAAGTGTGCACAATTTTTTAGGGCATGCATGCTTCTATGCGAGCAAGACCCTTACTGATGCTCAGTTGAACTATACCACCACAAAGAAGGAACTTTTGGCAGTTGTGAATGCTTTTGACAAGTTTCGAGCCTATTTGGTTGGGACTAAGGTGATAGTGTACACAGATCATGCGGCAATTCGGCATTTGGTGGCAAAGAAAGATGCAAAGCCTCATTTAATCAGGTGGATACTTTTGTTGTAAGAATTTGATTTGGAGATCAAGGACAGGAAAGGTACTGAGAATCAAGTGGCGGACCACTTATCTAGACTGAAAATCTGGGAAGGGATGTAGATGATAAGTTTGTGATTAATGAATCTTTCCCAGATGAACAATTATTTGTGGTGAAAGGGGAGGTGCCATGGTTCGCAGATTATACTAATTATTTAGTGAGCAAGATCATTCTGTAGACTTGATTGGCTATCAAGAGAAGAAATTTTTGCATGATGTGAAGTGGTTTATATGGGATGAACCATACTTGTTTAAGCAATGTTCTAATCAGATGATAAGGAGATATATCCCATATAGCAAGAGAAAGAATATTTTGCAGGATTGCCACGCGTCATTATATGGAGGTCACTACGGTGGAGAAAGGACATCGGCTAGAGTGTTACAAGTAGGATTCTATTGGCCGGCGATTTTTAAAGATGCTTACAGTTTTGTCCAGAGATGTGACAGATGTCAAAGAGTCGGGAATATATCAAAGAGAAATGAGATGCCCTTGAACACAATCATTGAGGTTGAAATTTTTTATGTGTGGGGGTTAAACTTCATGGGGCCTTTAATTTCTTCATGTGGGAATCTATATATTTTACTTGCAGTCGACTATGTTTCTAAGTGGGTGAAAGTGGTAGCTCTTCCAACAAATGATGCTAAGGTGGTCCTAAGATTTTTACAAAGAAGTATTTTCACAAGGTTTGGGATGCCAAGAGCAATCATTAGTGACGAGGGCAGCCATTTCTGTAATCGATAGTTTACAACTCTGTTAGCTAAGTATGGGGCGAATCATCGCATTGCTACAGCTTATCATCCCCAAACTAATGGCCAAGCAGAGGTTTCGAATCGTGAGGTTAATAGAATTTTGGAGAAGATAGTGAACCCCACAAGGAAGGACTGGTCGTTGAAGCTAGATGATGCTATATGGGCCTACATGACTGCCTATAAGACACCATTGGGAATGTCACCGTTTCAGCTTGTATATGGAAAGGCTTGTCACCTTCCCATGGAGCTCGAGCACAAGGCGTATTGGGCCATAAGGAAGCTCAACTTTGACTTGAAGGCTACAGGAGAAAAATGCCTACTCCAACTCAATGAGTTGGACGGATTCAGATTGCAAGTCTACGAGAACTCCAAGCTATACAAGGAAAAGGTGAGGAGATGGCATGACCGAAAGATTATGGAAAGAGTATTTGAACAGGGGCAAAGAGTTCTATTGTTTAATTCAAGACTTAAACTCTTTCCTAGAAAGATTAAATCAAGGTGGTTAGGGCTATTTACTATGAAGACGGTTTATCCACATGGTGCGGTTGAGATATTCGATAAGTTCCCAGACAAGCCTTTCAAAGTGAATGGACAACGGCTTAAGCATTATTATGGTGGTGAGGTTGACAGGCAGAAGGTCACCTTAATTCTTTCTTCTACATGATTGAATCAGAGATAGTCAAGCTAATTGACTATAACTTAGCGCTCAATGGGAGGCACCCCATTATTTCTATCCTTACCTCTTGTTTAATTCTGTTTGGATCATGTTATTTCTCATTTTCATGTTTAATTTTTTTTAATAGCATAACAATTGTTGATGTAAGTTTTGAAGGAGCTGAATGTGCATATTATGTTGTTTAGGATATTAGTTAGTTCATGTTTTATCTTGGAGAATTGGTATCTCATGCTGGTACTTTCTGTATGTGCAGGTGAATTGCAGACTATTAGTAGCCACTTTGTTCTACTTAAAGCTTCAGCTCAGTTTGTTTTGTCAGGGTACAGGGCCGCGCGGCCGCACACTTCAGTAAGTCAAAAGTAGCACACCCGATCTGTACTCCTTTACAACTTGGTTAACCGCGCTTCCGCGCCTTCTTCTCGTTTAATCTCAGAGCACCCGCGCAGTGACTGCAGCGCGCCCGCGCTAACATCAAGTGTAAAACTTATGCGGTCGCGCTCGAGACCGGAGTTAGAAATTTTTTTAAGTTTTTAAAACGTGTCTCACCACATCTCTTATATCGGTTACACTCTAAAGCGTGAGAATCTCTCTCTCATTTTCAAAACCGACGCTTATCTTCTCCTCTCCCAAACCGTTTCTTTTCAAACAAACTCCTCACCCCACTACCAATTTATATGCGATCATTCTCCTACCCACGTTCAAACTCTTCAACTGGTCCTTCATTCAGTTTCAAAGATAAAGCTAGGGTTTATGAGAGATTGTTACAATAGTAAGTTTGGGGGAGTTCGAATACAGAGCACATATTTTCTCAGTTAAATTCTTCTCTTCAATTTAGGGTTCTCTTCTTCATCAAGTGCAATGGGGTCAAAAAGGGCACGTTCCCTCACTCCATCATCATCGTCTTCCTCCAGCAGTCAGAGTGAGGATGTAGTTGACCATACAAAGTTTATCAGCCTTGATGCCCAGATAGAGTACTACAGGATAGTAGCAAAGACCTTTGTGAAAGAATGAGGTTTCAAGCCTGAGAAGCAAGATGGCCAGTTATGGGATATGATACGTGAAAGAGGATGGGTGGGAGTGACTGCTACTCCTATGCCTGTTCTAATGGGAATTGTTTGGGAGTTTTATGCAAATGCCAAAGACACTATGAGTGGGATATCTATGGTCAGAGGAGTTCAAGTGGACTATCGACCACAATCGATCAGAGAAGTTTTTCGAATACTCGACACACTACCAACTGGACGTGCTAATTGGGTTGAGGCTGCACGCTTTGAGACTGACTTGGACATAGTAATCACTGACTTATGCATACCAGGAACACAGTGGACTTATATGCCAGGAACAAATCAGCCTAGAACCTTCCAAGATTCAGCCCTCAATCGCTATGCTAAGGCTTTGAACTTGTTTATCTGTTCAAAGCTTATGCCATCATCACATCAACATGAGATCATAACTAAACGGGCAATTATTTTGTGGGGAATAGTCACAGGCAAGTACATCGATGTGGGCCACCTTATTCATTAGAATATGTTACGCTACATGAGGGGGAGCACCATAGAAAGCATCCCACATGTGTCCGTTGTAGCTAGTCTTTGTGCACAACAAGGAGTCACTTGGGGTAATGAGCAAATGCAGTACCCTAGCCAAGATATCACCCATGTGACTATTGCCAAATTCGAGGATTGGGCGGGAGGTACGCCACACCCGAGGGGAAAAGGCTTTATCCTTCAACCCACACCATCTATGCTATCACCACAGCCCACACAGGCAACTGAAGCAGGTAACTAAAGCAGGTACGTCAACTCAAGCCACCGCTGTAAATGACGATCGACATCTCCGAAAGTTGGAGAGGAAGGTTGACGCAATGTATGACAACTTTGCAACATTTGCTATTGGATTGATGAGGTCTTTAGCCGAGGCTTTCGAGCAGCAGGGAACCATGGTTGAGTGGCCACAATTTGGGACAGCCGTGCCATTTCCACCACCGGATTCACCACCCGAAGAGGGTGGTCTAGCTGATAATTAGGGGAGTTCCTTTAAACCCTTTACCTTCATTCACTGGGGACACTGAATAAGTTAAGTTTGGGGGTATTGGGTGCTTAGTAGAGTAGTGTAGTTGCATGTAGTTAATTTGCATCATTTTTGCATGTTTAGTTTAATTTTTGCATGTTTATGTGTTTAGTATGTGTTAGTTAATAATTGCAGAAAACTTTAGTATTTTAGTGGTTATTATATGTTTTAGTTATGTGTTTAGCTGCATATCCCAAGTGTCTAGTTGTGTGAAATTTTAATCTAGCCGATGATGAATTAGAATTTTGGTAGATTTTTGAATTTAGTGGATAACATGAGCTCAACTATAATGTTTTACATGATTTAATTCTTGCTTGTTGTTTAGATGCTTTCAGTTAGCACGTAGGTGTTCATATAAGCTTGTTGGTATAAGAATAATGTGTTTAATTGCTAATTAGAAAATATTGTTTTAAAGATGGAATTGTGTAGAAAAGTGAACATGAACTATGAAAACACCGATAATCAAACTTTGGGAACACATGGGTATGCTTATTGTATATAAAAAAAAGAAGAGAGAAAAATCCATCTTGGAACCTTCCCTAGTTGAATTATTGAATCGTGTGAAGGGGCGAGATGGAGCGTAAAACGCACTCGCTGTATAAAAAAAAGCAATAAACACCGCGAAAAAGTGCGAAAATCACCCTCGTGAGTAAAAATAAAGTAGATTAAACCCATTGTTGAACCTCAGTTTGTTTTGAAGTGTTGGAATAGTTTTTGTTTCATTAGTATATGTGATTCTTGGTTTAAACTTTAATTTTCTATTTTTAGCAGTATAACATGTGTAGTCTTTGCCTTGGTCAAGTTTATTTAAGAACACATCACACACACACACACACACAACATCTTTATAGTGAGTTTGGATTATTTGATTGTATGATGTATGCTTGTAGCTTAGTTTGGTACTTTGTTCTTGAATCTGGATAATTCTCTAAGGCACAATTGATTGGAATTCCAATTTAGCTGGAAATCTTAGGACTCACTTGCATCATAGTATAGTTTGCATAGCATGTAGTTGCATTGAATTGTTTATTTTCGTGTGCATTGCTTGAGGGCAAGCAATAGTTCAAATTTGGAGGTATTTGATAAGTAGGTTTTATACCTACTTATTGGGTACTAACTCACTAGAATTATGCTCATCTCAAGTAGTTTTTGTTATGTTTTATTTTCATTTTATGTTTATTTTGCAGTAGTTGTAGTTGGAACTCCTATAACAATTGAAAGCAAGAAATGGCATGGAATGGCATTAACATGGAATGGCATGGATGGCATGAAGCTAGGAAAAGCATGGCAAGGTGAACATGAGCAGATGAGGAACTGGGGCAGTGGACGAATGCAATGCAGAAGAAAAGAAATGAAGAAGCAAGTTAGTAGCAGCAAAAAAGTAGCAATAGTAAGTATAAAGACAGCAGAAGACATAGTGCAGCAGCGCGGCCGCACTGCTATCCGAGCTCTACATGGCGCCCCCGCGCTTAAGGCAAGACAGAGGCAGATCAGGCATCGCGCGGCCGCGCTCCAACAACGAAGAATTATGGCGCACCCGTGCCATACACTCGACATACACCTCCATAGCGCGCCCGCGCTCGTAATGCAGTACAATATAGCGCGGCCGCGCGAGTCTTCTTCAGTTAATTTTTGCTAACTTTTTGTAATTTGAATTTGAGCGTATTTGGCTCAACTGAAACGATATGGTTGGTACCAGACGTGTTTTCTATTATCATTATTACTGTTCTTAGGTTTTAGCTATTCTAGAAAGGGTTTGAGCATAGGATTACTACATTTTGCTCTTCTCTTATTCTAGATTATTAAATAAAATCTAGTTTTTATTTTCTAGAGATTGTTGGTGAATTGGACAAGCCTGGAAACAAAACTTGCAACACGAATTTGCATATTTAATTCTCTCATCTCTTTATAACTTTTGTTTGCATTTCTATTTTAATGGTTTACTTCAATCCCATAATGGCTTTTGGTTCAGAAATGAACTAAACTCCATTATGGGATTCTAATGGATTTTGATGCGTAGTTTAAATATGTATATCTGAATGTCTTATTGAATATTTGTCGTTGGATTGCCTATTATGATTATGCAAAATGCTTGAATGCTTGATCACCATTCACACTAATTGCTTGTATGGATTTGGAAAATAAAATATAAGCATAGATTATATCATAATGACATATGTTCATGAGGCTGATTTGTTTAAAACTTTGTAATTCGTGAACCGGATAGACATATACCGGTCCACCATGTGTAGTTATGAAAAGAGCCTGCACTTTAATTCATTATTGTTGTAATTTCATATAGACATATAGTGATTTTGGTAATAGTGATGCTTACATGAATTCTATCGATTGTGGATTTTGTGTAAATTAGACATAGTTCATTAAAAAATGGTTATGCTCTTGACTAGCTTTCCATAATAATTAATCAAACATGACATGAGAATTGCAATTTAGATGAAACATTAAATGAAATTAAAATCTCATTCTTCTCCAATTTGATTACATCACTTTAGTAATTATAATTTTTGTTTCGTTAATTAATTTAGAATTCAATTTAATTATGAGTTGATCGTTTAAGCACATAGAAAAAGTAATTAAGTTGTTGCATGATAAATTAGAGTAAACACCTTTCTCCATGGATAGATACTTTTCTTACTTTGTACTACTTGTTGACCCATGTATACTTGCATGAGTTAGAGTCCTTTTTGTTAGATAAAAAAGGAGGCAACAGGCGACCATCTAAGCTGCGGTTGAGTCCTCAAAGAGAAACACCAATCCATAAGAGATGGAACTACCTGGGCTCCCTAATATAAAGGAGTACTGGTGACAATCTGTGGGGCAGTTTACCTCAGAGAGGAAAGCCACAATCCTCTCCATAACCACATACAAAAACCCAATCCCAAGACACCAAAGGGTAGGGGAATACAAAGATCAATGATCCATTCTGAAAAATCCTAAGACATCTCAATGTCCATCCATCAAGGAGGAGTTCAGAATACATCAAGATCACAAGCCCTAAAAAAACATGCAACTATCAAGTAAGTAACAAGGCATAACTAAAAGGGAAGTGAATCAAAACATATTTCCTTGCCATATAATACTGTTTGATATATACAATGTGTCCTGTACATGACAAAAATGGCTAACCTAGTCTATGCAGGAAAATTAAAGTTAATCTACAAACCAATGGATAAGCGAGCCATCAAGTCTAACATGGCATCCCTCTCAGAAGATGGGGTTAACTCTATGACCTCCTGCCCAAGGGTATCTACACGAGAAAAGAGATCCACATCCATCTGCATGGTGACACTATGATCATCAATGAATGTGTTCATCTCTGCAATGATGTCAGCAGTATGAGATCTCAATGCAGTACTATCTGTAGTGGTAGCATCTCGGGCAGCTAGAGCACCATCTCGCTCAATAACAACCCTCAAACCAGATAGGGGAAGATAATCCATGCCAGGTGCATGAGTGATAAAGTTGTAGGGAGAATTGAGCCCTGAACACGACAATATATCAAACGGATCCTCAATCCATAATAAGAAAGCCAACCAAGAAGCTGCATCTGTACACTCCATCAGCCGGAAGGAGTAAGACATGGCTATCTCATGGGAAAAATAATATCCATGGCGTCAAAAAGTGCCAATTGATCTCAAATGTGTCATAAACCACACGACAACAAGACCGAACTGCCTATGAATGTCCCCACAAAATGGGTATGGCAATACGTGGTCGACCTCAAGGTCTCTGCCAAAATCATCGGTAAAATGGTATGTCCCTCCTGGAGAGCACGCACTACCATAAGCACGCCGATGTCCAAGTGGCCCATGTACAATGGCATGTATAGATAAGCCACCATACACATCAAGAGTACATCTACTCTGGCAACACGCCAATCATCCTACGAAGTGGTGAAATCCCCGGAGTGCTGCAAATAACTGTCCAATGAGCCAAATCTGTCTATCAAAAAATACATGGACACACTTGCCCCGAGGATATCTCATCCAGGGTAACTCTGTTGGGTTTGTAATATTCATGAACGCAATCAAATTGCACAAATAAAGCGAAAACGTGAAAAATAGAGTTTTAAAATTTTACAAACCATATACCCGGATCATCCTTTATGCACAATTATTAATTAAACGAAAATATGAAGAACAAGAATCATACCCTTGAAGATTTGAGCTTCCTCAGGTACGAGTTCACCTCCAATCTTTTCGTGTCCAACTTGAATCCACCAGATTTGGTTCCTTCCTTTGATCAATGTTAGCCACCCAAGTGTTTGGCCTCTAGAGGTGATCCACCAAGGAAGAAGAAAGATTCAAGAAGATGAGTGTTTGACAAAATTCTAATTTTTCTATCTCTCATTAAAAAAGGTGTACTCTCCCAACTATTGGAATTACGTCTGTTGTGAAAAAGTCAACAACCATTCACCCATAATAAGACTCCTCTTATTTATAGATGTGGACAAATCTCCTTAACAATTAAGGAATTTGCTTTTATTTTAATTAATTAAATTCTTTTAATTAATTATGCTCCCAATCTTATTAAGAATAATTAATTAAAATCTTTTAATTAATTTGTCTTCTAATCTTATTAGGAATATATGAGAGTACTTTTATTAATTAATTCTCAAACTCCTTTAGGAATTAAATAATAATAATAGTAATAATAATAATAAGACTCCTCTTATTAATTTATATTTAATATTTTCAAAATATTAAATAATAAATATTAAGCTATTTAATTTATTTTATCACCATAGATTAAATTAAATATACTTAACTTATTATTACAATTATGCCATTAACTTCTTAAATAATTATTCTTCCTTTTATGTTGTGACCCTTTAGGTTCTCCATATTAGACCGGTTGTGAATAAATTAATTAGAACAATTCTAATCTTATTTAAATAAATAAATTAAACTATTAATTTATTTAAATAAGTAATATTTATTCTACAACAGGGATAAGCCTCCCTAGCGATCAACGACTTTTCAGATAATATAGATTTTAACATTAATCATAAAAAAATCTTTGAGTAAATAGTTACCGTACAATTTAATCATTCCACCATACAATGTCCCAATTAAATATAAGACATGGAATTACTGTCAAGTCTTATTTTATTTAATTATATGTATTTCGATCCTTAAATGCACAACTCCAAATAATACAAATTAGAAACTCCTTTCTAATTTCATTCTGCCTTGACCAACGACTACTGGGTTGTCACTTATCGAATCACATAGAACATTTCTCTTCTTTTACTAGAAGTGGTAGATTCTTTATTGAACATGCATTATCTCAATGTACGACTTATTATACCCAAGCATACCCTTTGATATACCCTAAGGGTCTTAAGGAATAAGTCAAAGTATAACTCATCATACACAAGATACTATGATAATTTTAAGTCCAATGATCACTTGTACTACTATCACTACAGGAATTCCTATTGACATGCAAGTAAAACTCCATTAGGTATTCTTTAGCGAGCCACATTCAATGAACTTATTCTCTAATAAACACCTACATACTTGTTTTAGTGTCTCTACATAAATGATCATGAGATTAATCAACCTCATCTAATGAGCAATCAACGTATGTACCAATCTATCCGGATTCACTAATCCCCAATTTAGTAATCCAACGATTGGGAACTATTTTAGTTTTAAGCTTTCAAAGAATTTAGATCTCATTAGAATGATCATCATCATTATTCTAAAAGCATTGCTTAAAACTATGGGTTTATCACATATTATAAAACAGCATCATGTAGATAATTAAAAGCCTTTAATAAATTAATACTTTTTATTAATAAATGAATAAGATTGTTACAAAGTATATACTTTATCATCAAACATGATTGGTTTGTGTGTATACTACTTTCAATCTCCCACTTGTACTAAAGCCAATCGCCATGGTATCTCATACCCTTCTTCTCTAAGTGACGATTATCCTGCTGTTGGATAAGCTTTAGTTAATGGATATGTAATGTTGTTCTTGAGAGTCCACTATCTCTATAGTGATTTTCTATCTTTCAATTCCTATATTCAAATGAAAGTGTCACAACACATGTTTAGATCCAAGATGAGACTTAGGGACTATTCTTAGTTCTGTAATAAACTTTTAATCCAAACAATCAACTTGCAGCTTCATTTATAACTATATACTTTGTCTTTATCACTAAACTAACAACTCTTTTCTGTTTGAAACCTTTTCAATTCACTGCACCACCATTCAAGGTAACACTTTACCTTAAAGTGAATTTTCTGTTGTCTTGGTCTGTCTAAAAAAAAACTTGAGTCTGTTAAGTCATCTAGTTTTAATTTAGACCCGCCATGAATATGATCAGATCCTTAGTGCCGGTTAAGTACTTTAAGATGTTTTTCATTGACTCACAATGAACTTCTCCAGAATATGACTGATCATCATCAAGTCTCATATATTTCATTGTATACATGATTGTCACTCATGCGATCTCTCTTTTCAGGAGTCTATGGGGACTATTAAGAGTTATACACTCCATGGCTCATCAACATGAGACATCTCTTGGAGTTTGTCATGCTAAACGACTTTAGCATGAAATGAATATATGTTCCTTGAGTTAAGCAGAGCATCCATTTAAATCTATTTATATCGATTTTATCCCCAATTAAGATACTCTTCCCAAATCATTCATGGAGGAATGTTTAGACAACTTTATCTTTACTGATTGTAGCATTAGTATGTCATTCCTTATCTATAGTATATCAACATATAATATTAGGAATGTCACGACGCTCCGTTTTGTACACACTAGGTTCATTCTTATTTGTGATAAAATCAAACTCTTTTGATTGTCTCATCAAAACAAATGTTCTATATTTGAGAAGCTTGCTTCAATCCATTTCTCTGAGTGTAAGACCCCAACTTTTATAAATAAAGATGAATTTTCTATAAATATCATTTTTGAATATTATGGAGTTAATTTGATATAATGTTATAGTTGTGGGTAATATTTATAAATTTTGCAAAGTACGCAAGTTGTTATATAATATTCGATTGGTCGGGGAATATTCGTTTTAACAGGAAATATTCGTACAACGACACAATCATTGGTGGACCCCACAACGGAATTATTGTCAGATTGAGAAAACGACAAAAATATTTTATTAAAAATAACGACGGAAGTTTTACCATTGTTACTGTTGAACTACTCGGTAGTAAAAGTACAGTAATACGTGTGGTTGCATAGTAGCACATGGTATTGATTATTAATGCTTATGTGAGAAGTCACTCAGTTTGATTCAATTATTGTCAGTTAATAATATGAATTATTTAGTGATAATGACGTTTTGTTTTATTCGTATTATTAACGTAATAAAACAGAAACATCTTTTTATATAAAACAGAATACTTTATTAAAGTTATTTTATAAATAGAATATATTATATTTTATTTAAAAAAATTTTCTTTAAATATGGACCATCGGATTAAAGTAATCAATCTGGACCGTTCATGGATTAGTTACTATGCATTCTATTTTTCTATAAATAGCAGCTCATTCCTTCATTATTTCTTATGAATTCACTGAACTCTAGAGAGAGAAACTATAGAGAGAAACTATAGAGAGAGAAGAAGAGTATTCTGCTACTTAACTACTTCCTTATTTCAGCTCTTCTTTAAAACGGTAAGGGGTGTTATTCTTTCTTATTCATGAAGAGAACTGTTGTTATTCCATTTCTTATTATTCTGTTGGAATAACCTGTATACGCGGTCTACCCTATACTTGGTGACATTCTTCTATTATTCTGTTGGAACATCCTGTCTGTGTGTTTTACACCGGACCTGGTTCTATTTTTGTTATTATTCTGTTGGAACATCCTGTCTGTGTGTTTTACACCGGATCTGGTTCCGTTTTTGTTATTATTCTGTTAGAACATCCTGTCTGTGTGTTTTACACCGGACCTGGTTCCGTCTTGTTATTATTCTGTTGGAACATCCTGTCTGTGTGTTTTACACCGGACCTGGTTCCATTATTTATTATTCTGTCGGAATATCCTGTCTGTGCGTTTACGCCGGACCTGGTTCCATTAATTATTATTCTGTTGGAATAACCTGTTTGTGCGGTCTATCGCATGCATGGTGATTTCTTTTGATATTCCATTCTTTATTGTACTCAGTTGGTTAAGTTTTGACTTCTATACTCCATGAAATTTGTGGAATATCCTTGATAATTGCGTTTCATCCCGTATCTCTTTATGAAAATATTCTTCTAAGCATTCTTGAATTTTACTCCACAAAGCAGTATCATGTTGACAATTTGGACGTTATTAATTCTTGGATAAATTAATTCTTGAACTTGTTTTATTGAATTCTTATATCATTGTCATCATCCTCATGTTTATAAAATGTGAAAAGTCATCTGTGGCATGTAGTGCATAGATGGACTTGGTATGATTATGATCAGGGATTATTCGGTATAATCATGACCGTAATGTTACAAATGATGTGGTAAAAGTCATCATTGGCCCGTAGTGCATTGATGGACAGTTGTTGGCATGATCATGACCATTAATGAATACACGAATATCCTTGGCCGTAGTGCAGGGGTGATTCGATGATGTGGATTATTTTATTAAGCTGAGTCACAGCGATAACAGTGTTGAAAAACCTTTTAAATCATAAAAGATAGTAGAGTTTATTTTCTACTTGACTCTTTTAATGGATTGCTTGTTCCGCTGCAGTTAAACTTGATGTCTATTATATTTTATCAGTTTAACATTGTTGAAGGCTAATGATAATTTATTCTGCATTATCTTAGTCATAATATTTCTTACTGGGCTAGTTGAGCTCACCCTTTCTTTCACTGTTCTCTTCAGGAAATGAGAACGTAGCTGGGGCAAGTCGGGGAACGGAGTGATGGTTCGAATGATAGTATTAGTTAGTAGTCCTCACTATTCTATGTAATAGTGTGTTAATAAATGTAATGAGGACTCCTTTTGAGTATGAATACTCTCTAGAAGATAATATTTGTATTCAAACTCACAGTTTATGTTTTGTCGTATTGTACACGACAGTTGTATTAGTAAGTTGTATTTGTATTCTGTACTATGTATCTGACGACCCAAGATGGGTGATGTATACCTAATTTTGGGGGCGTCACAGTTGGTATCAGAGCTTAGGGATATGATCCCTGGCTAAGATGTGAGAATAGAACTAGGAGGGGAGAGACGGGGAATTCCTTCGCTAGTATGACCTACCTAAGTTTATTTGCATGATATTTAATTGGTCGGTCATAATATAAGGATAATATATGACATATCAATTAACTTTTATTTTGTGGCAGTATCTGAAAATGGCATCTGAGAATGTTGAGAATAGCATTGGAGCACAGGCGATTATTGATTCACCACATATCAATAATCAGGATAATGTTCATCAGGAAGGTGGCAATCCTCATGCAAACAACAACACTGACCAGATGATGAATGATGGAATGTTCAGAGGTTTTATGCAATTCATGCAACAACAGGTGAAAGCGGCTCCTGTCCACAACGTAGGTGGAAATACTGGAAACTCTCAGGCGGTCACCGCTAAACAGTTTAAGGAGCTGGGACCACCGGAGTTTAAGGGAGAACTCAAACCACTTGTAGCTGAAACATGGATAAAGCAGATCACCAAGATATTTGATGTCTTGGGTTGCTCCGAGGAGCAAAAAGTTCCCTTTGCCGCCTTTATGTTGCGAGGAGAGGCAGATTACTGGTGGGAATCGATAAAACGTACTCAACCTGCTGCACTGAAGATGTCTTGGGAGAAGTTCCAGGAGCTGTTTAACGACAAATACTTTCCCGAGAGTATTCGTCACATGAAGGAGGTGGAGTTCATCAAATTGGAGCATAATAATATGACCGTGTCGCAGTACGAGGCAAAATTTGCGGAGTTATCCCGGTTTGCGTCCCACCTGGTGGATAATGAAGAAAGAATGACGTGGATGTTTTTAAGAGGTTTGAAGCCGGAGATACGTCAACACCTTGTTTCTCATAAACTGTGTTTGTATTCAGATGTTGTAAATAGGGCTCAGTTGGTGGAGCGCGATAACGAGACAACGCAACCAAAAGAGAGCAGCCGGCAAAATGATAATACCAGTGAAAGCAGTCATCGAAGCGGTGACAACAAGCGTGGAGGGAATCAACAGGCCAGAAATGGTAACCACTTCGGTGGTAATCAGGGCCAAAACAATAAGAATGGGCATTTCAAGAAGAGGAGATTCAACAATGATGGAAAGACGTCAGCACTAGCACCTGTCGTTAAGGAAGGAGAACGACCACCTATCATATGTTTCAAATGCGGAGGTGAGGGGCACATCAGTCCAAACTGCGCGATGCCGTCCAAAGCATGTTATAATTGTGGAAGAGAAGGTCATTTAGCCCGATTTTGTCGTTTACCGAAGACAAATTCAGCTAGGATGGAGGCACCAAATGCCATCCCAAAAAAGTCAAAACCGGTTGTGCAAGGGAGAGTGTTTGTTGTAAACTCCCAGAGAGCAAGGAACCCGAATGAGGTCATCACGGGTAAGCTTATCATAAACTCTAACGAAGTCTATACTTTATTTGATACCGGTTCTACCCATTCTTTTATTTCTCCTACTTGCGCTCATCGATTAAATTTGATTCCGGAGAAATTAGACTTTGACTTAGCAGTTGAAACTCCATTGGGAGAAACCTTCATTACATCCACGGTTTATAAGTCTTGTTTGGTTCAAGTTGGTACCCACACATTACCTGTCGATCTTATTTCATTAAAAATACTTGCATTTGACGTGATTCTAGGGATTGATTGGTTAACTACTTATCATGCAAAAATTGATTGTTTTCGTAAGGTTGTTAGCTTTCATATTCCTAATCGACCTATTATGCGAATTCAAGCAACCAAACTATTAAAATCAATCGCTGTCATCTCAAGCCATAAAGCTATTCGTTTATTGAAAAACGGATGTCAAGCTTTCTTAGCTCATGTCACAGATCTAAACAAAAATACGTCAGCTTTGAATGATATTTCTGTTGTTAATAAATTTCCTGACGTATTTCCTGAAGAACTTTCTGGCCTACCCCCAGAGCGTGAAATTGAATTTTGTATCGACCTTGAACCCGGTACAAAACCTATTTCCAAAGCCCCATATCGAATGGCTCCTATTGAACTTCAGGAGTTAAAGACCCAACTGCAGGAATTGTTAGACATTGGTTTTATTCGTCCTAGTACTTCTCCTTGGGGTGCTCCTGTTCTGTTCGTGAAGAAGAAAGATGGGAGTATGCGACTTTGTATTGATTATCGGGAGTTGAATCATGTCACCATCAAAAATAGGTACCCATTGCCACGTATTGATGACCTGTTTGACCAGTTGCAAGGAGCACAATACTTTTTAAAGATCGATCTTCGTTCTGGATATCATCAGCTGAAGGTTAGAACTGAGGATATTCCAAAGACTGCCTTCAGAAATCGGTATGGTCATTATGAATTCTTAGTTATGTCTTTTGGATTGACTAATGCTCCTGCTGCCTTCATGGATATGATGAACAGGGTATTCAAGGAATATTTGGATCACTTTGTGGTCGTCTTTATCGATGACATTCTTGTTTATTCCAAAAGCCGTGAAGATCATGAGCAACACTTGAGGTTGGTACTCCAAAAGCTTCGTGAATACAAACTTTATGCCAAGTTGAAGAAATGCGAGTTCTGGCTGGAAGAACACCCGGCAAAGATTGAAGCTATTCAAAGCTGGGAGCAACCTAAATCAGTGACCGAAGTACGTAGCTTTCTTGGTTTGGCTGGTTATTATCGGAGATTTGTGGAAGGATTTTCTCGAATCGCTACTCCATTAACTCAGCTGACTCGGAAAGATACAAAGATCGGTTGGAGCGAAGAATGTAAGCATAGTTTTCAAGAACTTAAGAGGAAACTCATTTCAGCACCTGTTCTAACAATACCATCTGGCTCGGAGGGATTTGTCATCTACAGTGATGCTTCGAGCAAAGGGTTGGGATGTGTTCTCATGCAACATGAAAAAGTCATAGCCTTTGCATCAAGACAACTCAAGGAATATGAGAGGAATTATCCTACTCATGATCTAGAGTTGGCAGCTGTTATCTTTGCACTTAAAATTTGGAGGCATTACTTGTATGGGGAGAAGGTAGAGATCTTTACGGATCATAAAAGCCTTAAATATTTCTTCACTCAAAAGGAACTCAACATGCGACAACGACGTTGGCTTGAACTGTTGAAAGATTATGATCATACCATTCAATACCATCCTAGAAAAGCGAACGTGGTAGCTGACGCATTGAGTAGAAGACCATATGCAAGTACGAGTGCGATATTGTCAACACAAAGGCCCATTTTGTGTGATTTGCAAAGGATGGAGATAGAGTTAAAGACTCCAGGGACCCATGTGATGATGGCGAATATACGAGTAAAACCGACTTTAATCGATAAAGTTAAAGTTGCTCAAGCTACAGACCTGGAGTTGATGCGTATAAGGAAGAAAGTGCAAGAAGGTGCTATGCCCGAAGCAAGAATCGATGAAGAAGGAATACTTCGAGTCAACTCCAGACTTTGTGTTCCTAACAACCCTGATTTAAAGTATGAAATCATGATGGAGGCGCACAACACACCGTTTGCAATCCATCCTGGAAGTATCAAAATGTATCATGATCTTCGTCATATATTTTGGTGGAACAATATGAAGAGAGAGATAGCGTTGTTTATCTCAAGGTGTCTAACTTGTCAACGAGTCAAAGTGGAGCATCAAGTACAAAAAGGTCCATTGCAACCACTTGAAATTCCAGAATGGAAGTGGGAGCACATTACCATGGATTTCGTTATTGGTCTTCCTAGGGTTTCTCAAGGTATTGATGCGATTTGGGTCATTGTTGATAGATTGACCAAGTCTGCTCATTTCTTACCGATACGAGAAACTTATACACTTGAACGTCTTGCTCGTATGTACATAAACGAGATTGTAAGACTGCATGGTATACCAGTATCCATAGTTTCTGACCGAGACCCAAGATTCACTTCACGATTTTGGGTTAGTTTACAAAAAGCTATGGGCACGAATTTACGATTTAGTTCAGCATATCATCCTCAGACGGACGGACAATCAGAGAGGACTATTCAAACTCTTGAAGATTTATTAAGACTCTGTGTCTTTGACTTCAAGGGAAGTTGGGACAAGTTTTTACCATTGGTGGAGTTTTCCTACAACAACAGTTATCAAGCAAGTATTGGCATGGCTCCATTCGAAGCATTGTATGGAAGAAAATGTCGTTCTCCAGTATGCTGGGATGAGGTGGGTAAAGCAACGTTGTTGGGATCAGAGTTGGTTCGTATGACTATAGAAAAGATTCAAATGATCCGACAACGTATAAAAACCTCACAAGATCGACAAAAGAGTTATGCTGATCTTCATCGAAAGGACGTGGAATTTGATGTAGGAGATCATGTGTTCTTACGTGTTGCTCCATGGAAAGGAGTTACGAGATTTGGAAAGAGAGGAAAGCTCAATTCTCGATTCATCGATCCATTTTTAATCCTCGATCGAGTAGGAACTGTGGCTTATAGACTCGCTTTACCGCCAAGTATGTCTCGTGTTCATAACGTTTTTCACATATCCATGTTACGCAAATATGTGGAAGACCCGAACCACATTATTAAGTTAGAACCGGACGAAATAGCGGAGGATTTGACGTATGAAGAAGTTCATGTTCAAATATTGGATAAGAAGGAACATATTCTACGCTCCAAGGTTATACCTCAAGTCAAAGTTTTGTAGAGAAACCACGATGTTGAGGAAATGACTTGGGAGTTAGAATCTGAAATGAAATCAAGGTATCCCTATCTCTTCGACATACCAGGTACATACCCGAATTTCGAGGGCAAAATTTCATAAGAAGGGGAGGTTGTAAGACCCCAACTTTTATAAATAAAGATGAATTTTCTATAAATATCATTTTTGAATATTATGGAGTTAATTTGATATAATGTTATAGTTGTGGGTAATATTTATAAATTTTATAAAGTACGCAAGTTGTTATATAATATTCGATTGGTCGGGGAATATTCGTTTTAACAGGGAATATTCGTACAATGACACAATCATTGGTGGACCCCACAACGAAATTATTGTCGGATTGAGAAAACGACAAAAATATTTTATTAAAAATAACGGCGGAAGTTTTATCATTGTTACTGTTGAACTACTCGGTAGTAAAAGTACAGTAATACGTGTGGTTGCATAGTAGCACACGGTATTGATTATTAATGCTTATGTGAGAAGTCACTCAGTTTGATTCAATTATTGTCAGTTAATAATATGAATTATTTAGCGATAATGACGTTTTGTTTTATTCGTATTATTAACGTAATAAAACAGAAACATCTTTTTATATAAAACAGAATACTTTATTAAAGTTATTCTATAAATAGAATATATTATATTTTATTTAAATTTTTTTTTTAAATATGGACCGTCGATTAAAGTAATCAATCTGGACCGTTCATGGATTAGTTACTATGCATTCTATTTTTCTATAAATAGCAGCTCATTCCTTCATTATTTCTTACGAATTCACTGAACTCTAGAGAGAGAAACTATAGAGAGAGAGAAGAAGAGTATTCTGCTAATTAACTACTTCCTTATTTCAGCTCTTCTTTAAAACGGTAAGGGGTGTTATTCTTTATTATTCATGAAGAGAACTGTTATTATTCCATTTCTTATTATTCTGTTGGAATAACCTGTATACGCGGTCTACCCTATACTTGGTGACATTCTTCTATTATTCTGTTGGAACATCCTGTCTGTGTGTTTTACACCGGACCTGGTTCTATTTTTGTTATTATTCTGTTGGAACATCCTGTCTGTGTGTTTTACACCGGATCTGGTTCCGTTTTTGTTATTATTCTGTTAGAACATCCTGTCTGTGTGTTTTACACCGGACCTGGTTCCGTCTTGTTATTATTCTGTTGGAACATCCTGTCTGTGTGTTTTACACCGGACCTGGTTCCATTATTTATTATTCTGTCGGAATATCCTGTCTGTGCGTTTACGCCGGACCTGGTTCCATTAATTATTATTCTGTTGGAATAACCTGTTTGTGCGGTCTATCGCATGCATGGTGATTTCTTTTGATATTCCATTCTTTATTGTACTCAGTTGGTTAAGTTTTGACTTCTATACTCCATGAAATTTGTGGAATATCCTTGATAATTGCGTTTCATCCCGTATCTCTTTATGAAAATATTCTTCTAAGCATTCTTGAATTTTACTCCACAAAGCAGTATCATGTTGACAATTTGGACGTTATTAATTCTTGGATAAATTAATTCTTGAACTTGTTTTATTGAATTCTTATATCATTGTCATCATCCTCATGTTTATAAAATGTGAAAAGTCATCTGTGGCATGTAGTGCATAGATGGACTTGGTATGATTATGATCAGGGATTATTCGGTATAATCATGACCGTAATGTTACAAATGATGTGGTAAAAGTCATCATTGGCCCGTAATGCATTGATGGACAGTTGTTGGCATGATCATGACCATTAATGAATACACGAATATCCTTGACCGTAGTACAGGGGTGATTCGATGATGTGGATTATTTTATTAAGCTGAGTCACAGCGATAACAGTGTTGAAAAACCTTTTAAATCATAAAAGATAGTAGAGTTTATTTTCTACTTGCCTCTTTTAATGGATTGCTTGTTCCACTGCAGTTAAACTTGATGTCTATTATATTTTATCAGTTTAACATTGTTGAAGGCTAATGATAATTTATTCTGCATTATCTTAGTCATAATATTTCTTACTGGGCTAGTTGAGCTCACCCTTTCTTTCACTGTTCTCTTCAGGAAATGAGAACGTAGCTGGGGCAAGTCGGGGAACGGAGTGATGGTTCGAATGATAGTATTAGTTAGTAGTCCTCACTATTCTATGTAATAGTGTGTTAATAAATGTAATGAGGACTCCTTTTGAGTATGAATACTCTCTAGAAGATAATATTTGTATTCAAACTCACAGTTTATGTTTTGTCGTATTGTACACGACAGTTGTATTAGTAAGTTGTATTTGTATTCTGTACTATGTATCTGACGACTCAAGATGGGTGATGTATACCTAATTTTGGGGGCGTCACACTGAGTGTCTACAACTTACCTTATCATATGTAACTGGATCATCATCTTCTATGATGTGTACCTCATGATCATCATCTATGATGAATTCATACCTCCTAGGTATCTTCGGTACTATTTTATATTTACGATTCGGTTGTGGTACAATAGGTCCATCTACAGGTTCCTCTTATTTGACTTATAGTATTTTGTAGTTCTTGAACTCTTCAAGATCTATTATCCTTCTACTAGCCCCTTTAATGATAAACACATTTATCTTAGAAGGTAACGTGTTTCACAATAAATACTTTTTGCTAAGTAGGATTATAGAACATATTCCCTAAATTTACTTTAGGATGTCCCACAAATCTGTACTTGTCAAATCTTGTCCCAAGCTTATCCTTTGAAACTTTTTCACATAAGTTGGACAACCCCTTATCTTAACATACTTAAGATTGAGAATCCTCCCTGTCCATAACTTTTATGAAGTCTTGGGGCCAGATTTTGAGGTTACCTTTTCGTAGATATGCAACCATTTCTAGGACATTACCCTAGAGGGATACTGAAATATCGGTAAAATCATTATGGACCGCACCATGTCTAATAAGGTACGATTTTTTTTTTAGATACATCAATCAATTATTACGTATCAGGAGGCGTCCATTGTGAGAAAACCATTTGAGATGATCTAGAAACTCATTGACAAGTATTCCTTCCTTGATCCGATCAAAGAATCCCAATACTTTGCCAATTTATTTCATTTTTGAATTCTTTGAACCTTTCAAATAATTCACAATTATATTTCAGCAAAAACACATAGTCAACTTTTTGAATGATCATATCCTTTTTTTATACTAATTTGTTAAATACGCAAAATTATTTTCACGTAAGTCAAGAATACAAAATCCATTAAGTAATATTCTAGTTCTATATAAAACATTATTATTATAAATAGAACAACAATTGTTCTTAAATATAATACCAAAGATTTCATTGTCCAACAACAAAATGGAAATAATGTTTCTAACAAGAACTGGAGTACAATAACAACTTATTGACTTAATTAATAGATTTGCACGTAGACATTGCTAAACTATAAGTTTCAATGGCTAATCTAGCAGCCTTTGCTTCATTTCCCACACATAGGATTAATTATATTTGTTTAGCTTTCTACTTCTGCTTGGTCCCTTCATAAATCTATATTTATTATAACCAAAGTCAGTATCCAATACCCAAGTATAACCTTGACTTAAAGAAAAATTTATTTTAAATCATGAACAAAATTGTATTTATAACCAAAACTTCACTAAGCTTTTTCTGGTTAGCTCTGCAAGATGCTTCCCGCAGTTTCTTTTCCAGTATCCTGGCTTATTGCAGTAGAAGCAAACTCCTTTGTTATCCGTATCAGTTTTTGTTCTTATTATCCTTTGTTTTTGCCTTTCTATTTAGCTTCTTTGAATCGTTCTTCTTTTCAGAAGATCCTCTGGCCCCTACCAGTAAGACTTGGTCTTTCATGGTTGGAAATTGACTCTCAACATTTTTCAACATGTTAAGCAAATCAGCGAGACTGATATCTAGCTTGTTCATATGAAAAATTCACAACAATTGTGAAAGGAGTCCGGGAGTAACTGCAAGATCAAATCTTGGCTCAACTCTCCATCCATGACAAAACATGTTATCTTAATTGTTCAATTAAATTGATCATGTTTAGGACATGTGTCTGTACTATAGTGTTGTTGGTCATTCTAGATCGGAAGAGCTCCTTAAATATCTGATATCTATTAGTCCTATTTTTCAAATCATCAACTACTTGACGTGCAGGAATATAGTAGGAGCATCCATAGTTTCATGCTGACGCTGAAGGTCGTTACTCATGAGCATGATGCATTGAGCCAACTGTGCATCATCTTGCCACTTTCTAAAAGTAACAATCTCTTCCTCAGAGGCATTATCTGTAACCATTGCAGGGATAGGCATATTAAGGACATAAGATAGCTTTTCAGCCGTGAGAACTATTCTCAAATTTCTTAACCAATCCGTTTAATACGGTTCGGTTCATTTAACATCTAATATCCTACGCAGTAATAGTAATTTAGACATTGTAAAATTCTGTAAATGAATTTGTAATTAACAACATTTTAGCATACATTCTATTATTAATTACCAAAATAAATTATGTTTTGTTTTAAATTGGCATCTCCCACTATTTTCATCAAACTATATTACCCTCACTTATATAGTTAGGCAAAATCTAATTAAAGATTTGCCAGTGAGAATAAGGATCCCATTTCAAATGTATATAGTCTTGTGGTGACACAACAAACTATATATAAATAAATAGGTAGACAACTCTTGTCAATTACATCAACTATGCAACTCCTTGTATTTTGCCTCTTAAATTATTTTGATCAAGTGGTGGCACATCTGAATCAAAATTATCCAAGTTAAGTCCAACCTAGCACTCCATATATTCAAAAAAAGAAAAATATTGTCCTTGTGGTGACACAACAAAACAGCATTGTTCAATTTTCTTTATAAGCTTCAAATGTGATAAAATTAACATCTCAAAGAATTAAGATAAACCTTGTGGTGACACAACAAACTTATAATAATTAATTGATACTCTATTATTTTTTATCATGCTGAAAGGCGACGTTCGATATTCCAAATATCTTTGAACACTTAGGACTTAATATAAAATCTTTGAGGGGTTTGTTATTAATTTGTATCATCTTGTTTAGCGCGCATGCACACACACACACACACACACACACACACACACACACACACACACACACACACACATACATATATATATATATATATATATATATATATATATATATATATATATATATATATATATATAAGTATAAGTATACATATAGAATACTATATTCTACTTGGATTGATTATAAACTTTTATTCTAGTTTGGTTCACTAGAGCCACTGTGACAACCCAAGAATTTAGAAAATTTTTAAAAATCTTAAATGATGGATTTAAGGTCAAATGATAGACGTAGACAAAAAATGAGTGTATGCGTTTGATATTTTTGAGAAGAAATTTTGAGGATTTCAAAATTCTGTGAAGGATTTAGGTGAATTATTTAGGATTAAGTGTATATGTGAATATGTTCTGTGTATATGGTTATGCATGTGTTCAGAATGTAGTTAAGGGTCAAGGGTTGACCAGATAAATTATATCAGTGTCAAACCCCAAGTATATATTAAGAACGACAACGTTCAGTTAGAAAACCCTAATGACTGATAAGAAACCCTAAAATCGGTTCTGAAACCCTAATTTTAGTTCTGGGAATCTGAAACCCTAATTCGGAAATTGGAAATCCTATTCTGGAAATTTAAAGGATAATTATAATGCTTAAATGATATTAATTAGGGTAAAACTTAATTAATTAACAAACCCTAATTTCAGATTTTTAAACACTAATTGTTCTGTCAGAAATCCTAATGTAAAATTGTGGACTTAATTGTTAAATTAGCAATTTAAATTGGGATAAAATAATCCTAATTAACAAGATTGATTTATGAATGGAAAAGTTTAATTTAATTCGAGAATCCTAATTACAATTTAGAAATATTAATTTTTTATTTTTGAAAACCCTAAGGGTTAATAACCGTGAACTTTAAGTCACTATATATGCATGTACATTATTGATATTTAAAACTTTGTGTTATACAGTGATTTAATATGTGACAACATATGTGAAGTGGTGCATGGATCAATAAACATATATACTATAGTTATGGATATATATACATTTATAAATTTCATTAAAAAAATAAAAGCTTCGTAACCTAATTATACATTAGGTGAGACAATTAAATAACCTAAGGGTTATGGTAATAAGGAAAGGATAGTATTTAATATGTATACTAACTTAAGTGGATAATCTTGTTATTTCAAATGACTAATAATTGTAAACCTATTTCTTGTAAACCTAATTAGTTTATAAGCTAAGGTCACATGTATAAGTAATTAAATTTCATAAGATTGGGAATGGAAACACTAAATAAACAATTTGGGTAACATATATTAAAATTGTTAGACTATGTTTATTACATGGCCCAAAACAATTAAGGAAGAAGCCCAAAGGAAACAAAATGCAAACCAATACTTAGCTCACTTGATTAAGGGTATTTTAGACTTTTGATTAATCAAATTTGTGTTTTAAAATAAAAGAAAATTGTGAGATATAATGGGCAAGGGGGACCGGCCAATTATGCCTTTTTATGGCAAGAAGATTATGCTAATCAATGTCCATTAGTAGAAATCTTACACACAAGTACATGTGTGTCAATCTCCCATTGGTTGCAAATCTATTAAGCATCCTTAATCACATGATTAGGCTAATTGAAGAGATAAGGTGTAATCTTTTATCCATGGGACAATAAAAATATGGGGGATAATAGTTATATCACTCATTCATTTGCTAGACATTCATTTTCTCTCATTCTTCTTCTTCTATTTTTTTTCTCCCAAGCTAGTAGCATTCAAGAGAGAAAAGAAAGAGAGAGAGTTCGATTTTTGTGAGAGTGAGAGAGGTGTGCTTGTTTATTTGATGCATCCTAAGTTCATTACTTACTTCGGTAAATCAAGGAGGGTTGCCACTAAATCAAGGTATAACCTAATCTTCATCTTCTTCTTCTACTTTGTATTATAGCTTGAGTTTTGTTGGGGTTATGAACTAATACTCAAGATACCCTAGTTCTACATATCATCATGTATGGAACTAAATATCTTGAGTGTTAGATCAAAGGTTTAG
Organism: Panax notoginseng; assembly: GCA_016801055.1. Lineage (NCBI taxonomy): Eukaryota > Viridiplantae > Streptophyta > Magnoliopsida > Apiales > Araliaceae > Panax > Panax notoginseng. Next base: position 89,187,839 of record CM029012.1, read on the forward strand.
AGCAAGAAAATGAGCATGTTCTCCAAGGGGTGAAACCCTTGTTTTTCTTCCACTAAATCTTGTATAACTCAAGTTTTACAACTTGGATTTGTGATCCGTTGAAGGGGGGGTGCTAGATACATGAGTTATCTAGTAAACCCAAATGGTAGAACACAAATCTAGCAAGTATTGAAGCCATGGGGACTACTTTTCCCAAAATAGTCCACATAGTATATTGAGGCTTTGAAACCCTAAAATAGCTACTATTCTCGTTTTTCTTGAGGTTGTTTCGGTTAGTTGCAAGTCTTTTAAAAATATGAGAAAAATCACAGAGGTACCTTAAGAAGTTATCTACGTGTAGGAAAAAGAACAGACGAGTTTCGATTTATAGGTTGTGCGTAATGGCTATTTCCGTAAAGGATTCCTAAATATTAACACTCGAATTTCTCACTGTGTATACACTGGAAAATTCCGAAATTTTTACAGTAGGTTTACATATGTTATGAGAGTATACGCTGAAAATTTCAGATTTTTCTGAGCAAAACTCGATTTATGAAAAATGAAGCAAGATCTGAGTGTTTTGGGCACTTTAAAATTAGTAAATCATTTTATAAAATTCTAGAAAAATTTGGAGATCATTGTTGGGTCATATACTATCTAAATCCAGAAAATGAGAATTTTTGGAATCAGTTTACTATTTTTCCTAAAAATGATTAAGTTATGAATAAAAGAAAATAATTAGTAAAATGATGTCTTAAATAAGAAAAATATGATTTTAATGCTTGAATACTCCTAATATATAATATTATGACTATTTTAGGGTATTTTGGTAATTTATAATAAGAAATATTATTTATGACCTTTTATGGATATTATATAAGAGGTTTAATAAATGGTGAACAATTAGAATAAATTATTTATTAATCTAATAAATTATTAAAATATTATTATGATATTAATAATATTAGAATATGATATTTTTAAGTAAATAAAAATATTAAAATTAAAACTTCATTAAAATATTATTAAATGGTTAATAATATTTGATTTAAGCATTAATAAATGATTAAAGTATTATTAAATGATTAATAATATTAGATTAAAAATATTAATCTTAGATTAAAATATTATTAAAAGATTAATAATATTAAATTAAGTATTATTGGATGATTAAAATATTATTAAGAGGAAATATTAGTAAAGTATTGAAATATTATTAAGATTAGTAAGCGAATAAAAGTATTATTAGTGAACTAATAATACTAAGAGGTGAATTAAATATTATCAAGATTAATAATATTAAGTGAATTAAAGGTAGTTGTTATTTAAAAATTATTGCAAGTCTATAATATATATATATATATATATATATATTAAACTTAGACTCGAGAAAAGTCTGACTAGACCGTCGGGATGTTAGAATTGTACCGAACTCAACTCGAACTGTAATAGTTTGACTTGATGCTACGTGTTATGTGTGGTATAGACTGATAGGGTTATGTGTTATGTGTTTAGGTTATTTTTTTAAATACTGTGATGATATTATTCTAACTTAGAAATACATATTATTAATAATAGGTCTTCAGACAAAGCTTATTAAATTGTATTGCGGTAATCAACGGTTCAGGCAAGTTTTACTTAACTCTACTAAGAGTTGTTTTATTTAGATATGCTTATGGTTAATCATTGCTGATTGTCATGTGGAATTGTACTCTTTACATATTGCATGTATAAGTCAGGTATGAAAGGCTGAGCACCTTCAATACCAGTTGGTCCAACTATATTTGTTCATGTTCAAAACTTGTTCAGTCACAAGTTTGTTCGTGCTAGTTCTCAATTATATTGATGAATTATAGCCAACCTATTATTCAGACTCTTTCAATCATGATATATCCTTAAATTGTATTTAAACTTGCCGGGCAACTTTCATGCTCACCCTTGCTATATCATGATAAATATTGCAGATAAGGCGAATGCATTCAGATATAGGAAAACGGATAATGCCAAGTTCTGCTTGGGATAAAATATGCAACTAGTTTGTAATAGTATAGTTTGATAATAATGTTAGGTGTTAGATAGTTTATGAATTGTGTATAAGTTAAGGTTACTCGATTTTGGGGAATAGTGTGTAAAGTGTATTGTATAAATAATTTATGTTTATATCTTTCGTAAATAGTTATAGAATGATTGTACCAGATCCGTGGTGATTCGGGACCTGGATTTGGGGCTCTCACAACCACCAAGTGAACCAAAAGGTCAAATCGTAGGGGTGCAAAAATTAATATTAAAATATAACTATTACATTTAAACCCGGGCTCCATTACAAACAGGTCTTCAAGCGTTCCTTGCTCCTTGATCTCTAATTTTTCAAAATTAATTCTAACTATTCTTATAACAAAACTATTTTAAAATAACTAGAAACCTTGATCAGCAGTCAAGGGGAAGTACATAGGATGAGGATAGAATTTACATTAAGAAAAAATTAGAGAAGACGAGGTACGCAGACCCCATTTAATAAAACTCATATATTCATGCATCCAACTAAAATAAAATCTAATCACATTGGTCAATAGTCCATAATCAATCCTATTTATTATCATACACATCACCATATGCATCAATAAATAAATTTATCTCATGAATAATAAATATTTAATATATATATTAATATCATTTAATGGGTAAAATTAGTTAGCATAAAATCTAATTTTGAATCAAAATAAACTCCTTTATTTTAATTCAAATTTAAATCAAAATAAATCTCTTTTATTTTAATTTATCCAATTTTGAATAAAATAAACTATTTTATTTTAATCAAAATAAACTCATTTATTTTAATTAATTATGGAATCTAATTCCAAGTAAAAAAAAAACCCCTTTATTAAAGGAACACGAATTCTCTTTCCTATTCACAAATAAACTCTTTTATTTTGAATAATATGAAATCTTATTCCATATATAAATAAACTTTTTTATTTAAGGAAATATAGATTCTCTTTCCTATTCACAAATAAACTCCTTTATTTTGAATAATATGAAATCTTATTTCATATATAAATAAACTCCTTTATTTAAGGAAACATGGAATCCAATTTCAACTCCAATTAGTTATTATGGAATCCAATTCTAACTCTAATTAGTTAGCATGAAATCTAATTTTATAATCAAAATAAATCTTTTATTTTAAGATTAAAATAAACATTTTATTTTAAGATTAAAATAAACTTTTTATTTTAATTATATAATAATAAGATATATATTATTCTATATAATAAAACAGAACCCATTTTGAATCTTTCATTTGACAAAACATAATAACGGTTCAGATTTCATCTCAATTATTCCAACTTAATTTAAAGGCTTACATTTCATCTCACACTAAAAATTTCCGCCTAAATCAAATTCACCCCTAAAAATTCTCGCCCAAATCAAATAACAATAATAATAATTATAATAATAAAAATAATAAAAATAAAAATAATAATAACAATAAAATAATGATGATGATGATGATGATGATGATGATGATGATGATGATAATAATAATAATAATAACAATAATAATAATAATATAGTAATAATTATTATAATAATAATAATTATAATAGTATTTATAATAATAATAATTATTATTATAATAATAGTTCTATTAATAATAATAATAACAATTATTATTATTACAGTACTAAAAATAATAATAATAATAATAATAATAATAATAATAATAATAATAGTAAGAATTATTATTATTATTATTAGTACTATTATAATTATTATAATGATAGTAATAATTATAATAATTATAATAATAAATAATAATTAATAATAATAATAATAATAGTAATTATAATAATAAATAATAATAATAATAATAGTAATTATAATAATAGTAATAGTAATAATAATTATATTAATAATAACAATTATTATAATAATAATAATAGTAATAATAATTATAATTATAATTATTATTATTATAATTATAATAGTAATAATAGTTATTATAATTATAATATTATTATAATTATAATTGTATTACTATAGTATTAATAATAACAACAATAATAAAAATAATAATAGTTGTGACGCCCCCAAAATTAGGTATACATCACCCATCTTGGGTTGTCAGATACATAGTACAGAATACAAATACAACTTACTAATACAACTGTCGTGTACAATACGACAAAGCATAAACTGTGAGTTTGAATACAAATATTATCTTCTAGAGAGTATTCATACTCAAAAGGAGTCCTCATTACATTTATTAACACACCATTACATAGAATAGTGAGGACTACTAACTAATACTATCATTCGGACCATCACTCCGTTCCCCGACTTGCCCCAACGGGTGCTGGTGCTGACGTCTTTCCATCATTGTTGAATCTCCTCTTCTTGAAATGACCATTCTTATTGTTTTGGCCCTGATTACCACCGAAGTGGTTACCATTTCTGGCATGTTGATTCCCTCCACGCTTGTTATCACTGCTTCGATGACTGCTCTCACTGGTATTATCATTTTGTCGACTGCTCTCTTTTGGTTGCGTTGACTCGTTATCGCGCTCCACTAACTGAGCCCTATTCACAACATCTGAATACAAACACAGTTTATGAGAAATAAGATGTTGACGTATCTCAGGTTTCAAACCTCGCAAAAATATTCGCGTCATTCGCTCTTCATTATCCACCAAGTGGGACGCAAACCTGGACAACTCAGCAAATTTAGCCTCATACTGCGACACGGTCATATTATTCTGCTCCAATTTGATGAACTCCACCTCCTTCATGTGACGAACACTTTCGGGAAAGTATTTGTCATTGAACAGCTCTTGGAACTTCTCCCAAGACATCTTCAGTGCGGCAGGTTGAGTACGCTTAATCGATTCCCACCAGTAATCTGCCTCTCCTCGCAACATAAAGGCGGCAAAGGGAACCTTTTACTCCTCGGAGCATCCCAAGACATCAAATATCTTGGTAATTTAATTTATCCATGTTTCCGCTATAAGTGGTTTTGGCTCTCCCTTAAACTCTGGTGGTCCCAGCTCCTTGAACTATTTAGCGGTGACCGTCCGAGAGTTTTCAGTGTTTCCACCTATATTTTGGATAGGAGCCGCTCTCGCCTGCTGTTGCATGAACTGCATAAAGTTTCTGAACATTCCATCATTCATTATCTGGTTAGTGTTGTTGTTTGCATGAGGATTGTCACCTTCTTGATGCACATTATCCTGATTACTGATATGTGGTGAATCAACAGTCGCCTGTGCTCCATTGCTATTCTCAACATTCTCATATGCCATTTTCAGATACTGCCACAAAATAAAAGTTAATTGATATATCATATATTATCCTTATATTATGACCGACCAATTAAATACCATGCAAATAAACTTAGGTAGATCATACTAGCGAAAGAATTTCCCGTCTCTCCCCTCCTAGTTCTAGTCTCACATCTTAGCCAGGGATCATATCCCTAAGCTCTGATACCAACTGTGACGCCCCCAAAATTAGGTATACATCACCCATCTTGGGTCGTCAGATACATAGTACAGAATACAAATACATCTTACTAATACAACTGTCGTGTACAATACGACAAAACATAAACTGTGAGTTTGAATACAAATATTATCTTCTAGAGAGTATTCATACTCAAAAGGAGTCCTCATTACATTTATTAACACACTATTACATAGAATAGTGAGGACTACTAACTAATACTATCATTCGGACCATCACTCCGTTCCCCGACTTGCCCCAGCTACGTTCTCATTTCCTGAAGAGAACAGTGAAAGAAAGGGTGAGCTCAACTAGCCCAGCAAGAAATATTATGACTAAGATAATGCAGAATAAATTATCATTAGCCTTCAACAATGTTAAACTGATAAAATATAATAGACATCAAGTTTAACTGCAGCGGAACAAGCAATCCATTAAAAGAGTCAAGTAGAAAATAAACTCTACTATCTTTTATGATTTAAAAGATTTTCCAACACTGTGATCGCTGAGACTCAACTTAATAAAATATTTCACATCATTGAATCACCCCTGCACTACGGCCAAGGATATTCGTATATTCATTAATGGTCATGATCATGCCAACAACTGTCCATCAATGCACTACGGGCCAATGACGACTTTTACCACATCATTCGTAACATTACGGTCATGATTACACCGAATAATCCCTGGTCATAATCATACCAAGTCCATCTATGCACTACAGGCCACAGATGACTTTCAACAGAATATAAACATGAGGATGATGACAATGATATAAGAATTCAATAAAACAAGTTCAAGAATTAATTTATCCAAGAATTAACAACGTCCAAATTGTCAACATGATACTACTTTGTGGAGTAAAATTCAAGAATGATCAGGAGAATATTTTCATGAATAGATACTAGATGAAGCGCAAATGTCAAGGATATTCCACAAATTTCATGGAGTATAGAAGTCAAAACTTAACCAACTGAGTATAATAAAGAATGGAATAACAAAAGAAATCACCATGCATGCGATAGACCGCACAGACAGGTTATTCCAACAGAATAATAAATAATGGAACCAGGTCCGGCGTAAACGCACAGACAGGATATTCCGACAGAATAATAATAATGGAACCAGGTCCGGTGTAAAACACACAGACAGGATATTCCGACAGAATAATAATAAAGACGGAACCAGGTCCGGTGTAAAACACACAGACAGGATGTTCCAACAGAATAATAATAAAAAAGGAACCAGGTCCGGTGTAAAACACACAGACAGGATGTTCCAACAGAATAATAATAAAAACGGAACCAGGTCCGGTGTAAAACACACAGACAGGATGTTCCAACAGAATAATAATAAAAAAGGAACCAGGTCCGGTGTAAAACACACAGACAGGATGTTCCAACAGAATAATAATAAAAACGGAACCAGGTCCGGTGTAAAACACACAGACAGGATGTTCCAACAGAATAATAGAAGAATGTCACCAAGTATAGGGTATATCCGCGTATACAGGTTATTCCAACAGAATAATAAGAAATGGAATAACAACAGTTCTCTTCATGAATAAGAAATAATAACACCCCTTACCGTTTTAAAGAAGAACTAAAATAAGGAAGTAGTTAAGTAGCAGAATACTCTTCTTCTCTCTCTCTATAGTTTCTCTCTCTAGAGTTCAGTGAATTCGTAAGAAATAATGAAGGAATGAGCTTCTATTTATAGGAGAATAGAAAAGCACTGTGTAAGGATTTTCTCTCAGACGAAATAATTCAACAATCTTACTGATATCATACGCAACCTTTAATTTCAAGATTTCAAACCTTCCACCAATGAAAGCCAACAAGACAAATATAATTAATATATATATATAATAACCCACATGTCTAAACATATAATACTAATTCCTTTTCTTTAAAAAAACCATTCCACTTCACCCCATTTTCATCCGTTAACAATTATCAAGATTTTCTCCCCACCCATTTTTTTCTTCCAACGTGGGCCCTACGTGTCCCCCTCCCCCCAACATCTCATAATCACAAGTGGTCCCATTATAATTATAGATAATTTAAAAAAATGGGTAAATAAGAATCCAAATAATAAACAAAACTGAGTAACTTCTCACATAAGCATTAATAATCAATACCGTGTGCTACTATGCAACCACGCGTATTACTGTACTTTTACTACCGAGTAGTTCAACAGTATCAACGGTAAAACTTCCGCCGTTATTTTTAATAAAATATTTTTATCGTTTTCTCAATCCGACAATAATTCCGTTGTGGGGTCCACCAATGATTGTGCCGTTGTACGAATATTCTCTGTTAAAACGAATATTCTTCGACCAATCGAATATTATATAACAACTTGCGTACTTTGTAAAATTTATAAATATTACCCATAACTATAACATTATATCAAATTAACTCCATAATATTAAAAAAATGATATTTATAGAAAATTCATCTTTATTTATAAAAGTTGGGGTCTTACAACCTCCCCTTCTTATGAAATTTCGCCCTCGAAATTAGGGTACGTACCTGGTATGTCGAAGAGATAAGGATACCTTGATTTCATTTCAGATTCTAACTCCCAAGTCATTTCCTCAACATCGTGGTTTCTCCACAAAACTTTGACTTGAGGTATAACCTTGGAGCGTAGAATATGTTCCTTCTTATCCAATATTTGAACATGAACTTCTTCATACGTCAAATCCTCCGCTATTTCGTCCGGTTCTAACTCAATAATGTGGTTCGGGTCTTCCACATATTTGTGTAACATGGATATGTGAAAAACGTTATGAACACGAGACATACTTGGCGGTAAAGCGAGTCTATAAGCCACAGTTCCTACTCGATCGAGGATTAAAAATGGACTGATGAATCGAGGATTGAGCTTTCCTCTCTTTCCAAATCTCGTAACTCCTTTCCATGGAGCAACACGTAAGAACACATGATCTCCTACATCAAATTCCACGTCCTTTCGATGAAGATCAGCATAACTCTTTTGTCGATCTTGTGAGGTTTTTATACGTTGTCGGATCGTTTGAATCTTTTCTGTAGTCATACGTACCAACTCCGGTCCCAACAACGTTGCTTCACCCACCTCATCCCAGCATACTGGAGAACGACATTTTCTTCCATACAATGCTTCGAATGGAGCCATGTAAATACTTGCTTGATAACTGTTGTTGTAGGAAAACTCCACCAATGGTAAGAACTTGTCCCAACTTCCCTTGAAGTCAAAGACATAGAGTCTTAATAGATTTTCAAGAGTTTGAATAGTCCTCTCTGATTGTCCGTCTGTCTGAGGATTATATGCTGAACTAAATCGTAAATTCGTGCCCATAGCTTTTTGTAAACTAACCCAAAATCGTGAAGTGAATCTTGGGTCTCGGTCAGAAACTATGGATATTGGCATACCATGCAGTCTTACAATCTCGTTTATGTACATACGAGCAAGACGTTCAAGTGTATAAGTTTCTCGTATCGGTAAGAAATGAGCAGACTTGGTCAATCTATCAACAATGACCCAAATCGCATCTATACCTTGAGAAACCTTAGGAAGACCGGTAACGAAATCCATGGTAATGTGCTCCCACTTCCATTCTGGAATTTCAAGTGGTTGTAATGGACCTTTTGGTACTTGATGCTCCGCTTTGACTCGTTGACAAGCTAGACACCTTGAGATAAACAACGCTATCTCTCTCTTCATGTTGCTCCACCAAAATGTATGACGAAGATCATGATACATTTTGGTACTTCCAAGATGGATTGCAAACGGTGTGTTGTACGCCTCCATCATGATTTCATACTTTAAATCAGGGTCGTTAGGAACACAAAGTCTGGAGTTGACTTGAAATATTCCTTCTTCATCGATTCTTGCTTCCGGCATAGCACCTTCTTTCTCATACGCATCAGCTCTAGGTCTGTAGCTTGAGCAATTTTAACTTTATCAATTAAAATCGGTTCTACTCGTATATTCGCCATCATCACATGGGCCCCTGGAGTCTTTAACTCTATCTCCATCCTTTGCAAGTCACACAAAATGGGCCTTTGTGTTGACAGTATCGTACTCGTACTTGCATATGATCTTCTACTCAACGCGTCACCTACCACGTTCACTTTTCCACGATGATATTAAATGGTACGATCGTAATCTTTAACAGCTCGAGCCAACGTCTTTGGCGCCTGATACGTTTGTTTTAAGTAAAGAAATATTTGAGGGTTTAAGAAATGGGTTTTGTACTGGGGTCAATAAAAAATTCGATTTCACGCTCTAGGGGCAGGCTAGGAAATCTTCAAGAATACGTTAGGAAATTTATTAACAATAGAAATATCATTCAAAACTGTGACTCTCATCCCAGACTTGGATAACACGTCACATTGATACCTATCAGCTTGCCATCGTCATTTACAACGTCTCATACGGAAAGTCTGGCTTCGGTGCATTCCACACCAAGAAGTCAACAACGAAAGGAACGGGGATCTTTACTTATGGCTTGATATGATAATGATTGACTTTAGTGGTTTGGTTGCTTGAATTCGCATAACAGGTTGGTTAGGAATATGAAAATTAACAACCTTACGAAAAGCATAATGGGTAGTTAACCAATCGTTTCCAAAAATCACATATCGACAGGTAACGTGAAAGTGCCGATTTGAATCAAATAAGATTTATAATTAGTGGAGTTAACGGAGGTTTCTCCTAACAGAGTTTCAACAGATAAGTCAAGTCTAATTTTTTTTTTAAGGGCCAAGTTTAAACGTTGAACACAACTAGGTGAAATACAAGAGTGGGTAGAACCAGTATCGAATAAGGTACAAACTTCGCAAAGGTTTATGATTAGCTTACTCGTGATAACTTCATTTGGGTTCCTCACTTGTTGGGAAGTCATGACAACCGCTCTCCCTTGAACTACCCGGCTTTGACTTGTCTGGGGTAGCATTTGATGTCATCTCTATCGTTGGAATTGACTTTAATATAGGGCATATTCCACCCTCAACTGCTTCATCGTACTCCTGCTTCATGATCTGAATCATCAATCTTCGATCCATATCGAGTTCAGATTGACCGCTCTGTACAGGGTAATTCAAAACTCGATGTTGGGTTCTCCCAATTGCTGTCCAAAAAGAGAAATGTATATCATCTATTTTAGCCTTTTTGGATCGGACATCTCTTTCTACAATATCAACACGTCGTGCGGCTTTTACCCACGCATCCTGCATTCTCACTCGTTCAGTTGTTTCTTCTTTCAGCTGATCCTTGATATTTGAATTCTCAGATTCCAACTTTAATATCTTACGATGCCAAAGCGTGATTTTGTTCGAGCATCACATATCGGGTAACACAATTTTGAATCGTTACATCTCTTTGCTCAACGACCGCCTGCCGTTCTTCAGCCTGCTCTTCTAACTCATGAACACGATTTTGTAATTCTAAGTTTTGATCATAGATTTCTTCTAACCAATTCTCCTCAGGTTCCTCTTCTTCCTCTTCTTCCTCTTCTTCCTCACTCTCAGCTGATACCTCTGCCACTAGCTCGGGTGCAACTATTAGTTCTTCACTTACCACGTAGATATCTCTAATTTCTTCTTCGCCTGATATTACATTATCTTGGTTGGTGATTAGAGGTGTCACGGTCTCACTCACTCCATTGTTGACATTTCCAGTTGCCATTTTCAAATACTGTCACAAAACAAGGGTTAATTAACATGTCATATATTATCAATATACTCTGACCAACCATAACAAATAAACTTAGGTAGGTCATACTAGCGAAAGAATTCCCCGTCTCTCCCCTCCTAGTTCTATTCTCACATCTTAGCCAGGGATCATATCCCTAAGCTCTGATACCAACTGTGACGCCCCCAAAATTAGGTATACATCACCCATCTTGGGTTGTCAGATACATAGTATAGAATACAAATACAACTTACTAATACAACTGTCGTGTACAATACGACAAAACATAAACTGTGAGTTTGAATACAAATATTATCTTCTTGAGAGTATTCATACTCAAAAGGAGTCCTCATTACATTTATTAACACACCATTACATAGAATAGTGAGGACTACTAACTAATACTATCATTCGGACCATCACTCCGTTCCCCGACTTGACCCAGCTACGTTCTCATTTCCTGAAGAGAACAGTGAAAGAAAGGGTGAGCTCAACTAGCCCAGTAAGAAATATTATGACTAAGATAATGCAGAATAAATTATCATTAGCCTTCAACAATGTTAAACTGATAAAATATAATAGACATCAAGTTTAACTGCAGCGGAACAAGCAATCCATTAAAAGAGTCAAGTAGAAAATAAACTCTACTATCTTTTATGATTTAAAAGATTTTCCAACACTGTGATCGCTGAGACTCAGCTTAATAAAATAATTCACATCATTGAATCACCCCTGCACTACGGCCAAGGATATTCGTATATTCATTAATGGTCATGATCATGCCAACAACTGTCCATCAATGCACTACGGGCCAATGACGACTTTTACCACATCATTCGTAACATTACGGTCATGATTACACCGAATAATCCCTGGTCATAATCATACCAAGTCCATCTATGCACTACAGGCCACAGATGACTTTCAACAGAATATAAACATGAGGATGATGACAATGATATAAGAATTCAATAAAACAAGTTCAAGAATTAATTTATCCAAGAATTAACAATGTCCAAATTGTCAACATGATACTACTTTGTGGAGTAAAATTCAAGAATGATCAGGAGAATATTTTCATGAATAGATACTAGATAAAGCGCAAATGTCAAGGATATTCCACAAATTTCATGGAGTATAGAAGTCAAAACTTAACCAACTGAGTATAATAAAGAATGGAATAACAAAAGAAATCACCATGCATGCGATAGACCACACAGACAGGTTATTCCAACAGAATAATAAATAATGGAACCAGGTTCGGCGTAAACGCGCAGACAGGATATTCCGACAGAATAATAATAATGGAACCAGGTCCGGTGTAAAACACACAGACAGGATATTCCGACAGAATAATAATAAAGACGGAACCAGGTCCGATGTAAAACACACAGACAGGATGTTC